>JANHMN010000004.1:122574481-122594171 GCA_030674055.1 Rhabdomys pumilio
GCAATAACCCGGACACACAGTGCACTTGCAGTTCACCTATCCTGTGAAGAGGATCGTGCCTCAGATCAAAGCAGGAAGAAGTAGTCCCAGGACCACAACTGTACAGACAAGGAAGAAAGAACAGGTACTCATTCAAAAAGACGACAGCCTATGAATACACACATGCATGTATGCAACGATGTTTAGAGAAAAAGGCCACCAATGAATCTGAAAGAGAACAAGGAGAAGGGGGCCCATGGGCAAGTTTGGAGGGAGAAAAGGGAAAGGGGATGATATAATTATATTTCAAAAAATTATTAAAAAATAAAAAATAAAAGAACCCAGCCCAGCATGGTGGCTCTCATCTCTGATCCCAACCTCAGGCTGGGAAAAGGTGACTGCAATGAATTTGAGGCCAGCCTGAGCTACATAGAGTTCCAAGTTAGCTTTGAATACAGAACGAATTGTGTGTCAAAAGAACAACAACAATAAACCAAAAAGCAAAGAAACAGAACTAAATAGCTTTCTAAAAATAACACAAATCGCAAACTTTCAAACTCTAAAAGTTATGCAAATAAATATACAGCTCAGGCATAGTAGTGCTGGCCTTTAATCCGAGCACTTAGTCACAGGGGCACCTGGATCTCTGTGAGTTCCAGACCAAAGCTACACAGTGAGACCGTGTCTGGGGCATGGGGTCGGGGAGAAAGAAAGGGAGAAGGAAAATATTGGCATGTTTGATTATATAAATGTGAATAACTAACTCCTTGATGGGAAAGATCTCATAAGCAAAGACAAAAACAGAAACAAATGAAGAACAGTAATTCATATCCTTTAGTCCTCCCAAGTTAGGACATCTAACTCCCCACTGATTACAGACTAGATCTGGGGACTGGAGGCGGCAGGATTATGATCTCAAGATGGGAGGGAATGAATCTTTATAACCTAATCTCAGAAGCACTGTTGTGGGTTTTTTTTTGGGGGGGGGGACTGGTGGTGAATTTCAAATTTGTCTTTCCTTGTCATTTATTTTCTTTTTGTCTTTATTTTTCTTGTGAAGTTTGAAATTAGTTTTAGGACTCTAGCACGGTGGTGCATGCCTGTAATCCCAGCATCTGAGAGGTAAAAAGGTCTCAAGTTTAAGATCAGCCTGAGTTGTGGAGTGAAAGCCTGTCTTAAGAAACCAAAGGCTAGCCAGGCAGTGATGGTGCATGCCTTTGATCTGGGATCTGATCTGTGTTGGGAGGCAAAGGCAGAAGCAGGCAGATTTCTGAGTTTGAGGCCAGCCTGGTCTACAGAGTGAGTTCCAGGACAGCCAGGGCTATACAGAGAAACCCTGTCTCAAAAAAAAGAAAGAAAGAAACCGAAGACTGAGTGAGGGGCAGGAGAGATGGCTCAGCAGTTAAGAGCCCTGACTGCTCTTCCAGAGGACCCCAGTTCAATTCCTAGTACCCACATGGCAGCTCACAACTGTCTGTAATGCAGCCTCAAGTGATTTGATACCCTCATATAGACATGCACATAAAACAAAAATAAATAAATCACTAGGAAAAAAAATGGAAACCAAAAGACAAAGTCTGGAAATGGAGAGCTAGGGAGGAATGTGCCTTTTTAACATTCATGAGCTCCTGGGTTCAAGCCTCAGTAACACACACACACACACACACACACACACACACACACACACACACACACTCACACACACAAGCTCCTAGTTTCTAGCTCCTTGAGGTAGAAAAGTAGCTAGGTCTCACCCTATAGGAATAAATAAATAAATAAATAAATAAATAAATAAATAAATAAAGCCCAAGATAAGGCCACAAAATCCCAGGCTACCTTGGAAAGCTAAATCCAAGGACCTGCCTTCTGCTCAGGTCTTTGCTGCTTCTAGCCGGAGCAGGGGCAGCTGCCCTCTAGTGTCTCTCCCGATAAATCTCTTGTGTGAGGTTTGTTGTGCTGTGTGACTCTCTGGTATTCCTGGCTCCTGACTGCCAGGGTACCTTTCTCCTCTGAGCTGTAATACTTACACTGGGGAAATGTTTCCTTCTCAGAACTATTATACTTACACTGTTCAGATACTACTATTGAGGTATACCCTTAGCCTTTTAAGTAGTTTTATTATAATTAATTTATTTATTGTGTGTGTGGCGGGGATGGATATGGCAGAGTCCGTCTCCTTTTGCCATGTGGGTTCTGGAGACTGAGTAAAGTCCTCAAGCTTATGAAAGGTAGTGTCTTCCCCTGTTGAACCATGTCATGAAACCCCCTTTTAGTCTTATGTTAAAGCATTTTGGAAGGAATAGTTCCTATGTGCTGTCTTATATTTGTGCTTCTTTTACTGGAGTAACTTCCTCAGAAGCCCCATAGAGAACTCCTTTTCAAGTCTCATTGTGGTCAGTCAGAGAGACGTGCACTCAGTGGCACCAGTCACTGGTGGATGAGGACACCATGCTCTGCTTCTTTAACCACAGGAATCCCTGGGCTGGCGAGGCTGCTGACTCTTCTGGAGGAAGAGGAGGACGACATGGTGAAAAGAAGAAGCTTCTGCGTTAGAAAGCAGGTGGGACCCTTTCCTAACGCTCCTGTGTAGCAGTGAGTTCTGGATGCCACCTTTCCATGACTGACGTCCCCTGTTTTCCCTACCTCCACAGTTACGTCCATCCAAGTCACCAGTGCTCTGGTTTGATTTTTATCAACAAGCTCCCATGTGGTCTCCCTACTTCCAAGCTCGCCCCGCAACAAAAGTCAGAGTTGTCTTTTTCAAATCTAAGACAAATTACATCAAGCAACTGTTTTGACTTCTCTGGTGGTTCCCTAACGCATTTCAATAAAGATCCCTAAATCTCAGGCAGGAGAGATGGCTCAGCAGTCAAGAGCACTGACTATTCTTCCAGAGGTCTTGAGTTCAATTCCCAGAACCCACATGGTGACTCATAACCATGTATAATGGGATCTGATGCCTTGTTCTGTAAGGCAGGCATACATGCAAATAGTGCATCATATACATAAAATACTTAGGTATTTTTAAAAATGAAAATACAGAATGGTGCTCTTGTGACAGCCTGATTCTTGGTTTGAGGAATGACAAGTTCTTAACAAAGGCTACGGGAAAATCAGAGGTGGGATGATATTTAAAACAACAAGACATAATTCTTTACAACGTAGTTATTAATCAACCAAAGAGCAATGAAGATTGGGCTGAAGTTTGGGGAAATGTGCCCTTATGTTTTGTACACAACCCAGGTCAGTTACAGTCACTACCATAGAGTAATAAACTAAACCCGCCATGGTGGGAAACCAATTTGGCTTAAAGCCAACTTAATAAAAAGTGCTTCTGCGGTCATTAACAGTTCTTTTGTTCAGGCAATGAAGTTTCTGTTTTGATTATACTCTAAATGAAAATGTACTCAGTGTTCAAAGACATGTTTTGAAGTCAGAAAATTTGACTAAGAACATAGTTTCATGTATTTACAGTTTCTCCTTTTTCCCCTTCTTTTTCTTTTTTTTATACAGGCAGCCACCCAGGCCCCCAAACTCACTATAGCTGAGGATGACTTTAAATTATTTTTAAATTTTTTAATTAAAAAGTTTTCAAATATGAATATGTAGGGGTACCAGGTGAATCTCCGATGTAGCTGGTCTTTGCTACTTTGTGGATTCTTCTTTTTCCCACCTTTTATCACCCCCCCCACACACACACATATACACTTTCTCCTCCAAACACTAGGTAGGAGAAAGAAAAATAGAAGAGAGAGAGAGAGAGAGAGAGAGAGAGAGAGAGAGAGAGAGGGATTCTTGAATCTAATTTCTTTCCTTTTGTTTCTTCTTTGACCTCAGCCACTAACAAACCACAACCAACCTCCCTACATGACCGACAGCTGTTGAGGTTTGGTCTTTTTCTGTGTATTGTAATGCTAAATACTGTCCCTCAAGTCTGGTAGCCATTGGGAACAAGGAGATCTTCACACACACCAAGTGAAGCTATGTAACCTTGATCCTTATTTTAAAACTATTGGTTGAATAAAGATGCCTATGGCCTACAGCTGAGCAGAAAAGAGATAGGCGGGGTTTCAGTTCCCATGCTTGAGGTCTGAGGCATAGCCCAAGAAGAAGAGACAGAGAAGGTGGAGGAGAAGACGCTGTGGGGAAAGGAATCATGAAAACTGGCCAGGAGGGCTGGCCAGTCCTAGTAAAAGTGACTTAGGTGGAACATGGCAAGTATTATCTTGGGGTTATTGACAGAGAAATAGATGCTAATAGCACAGAGGGTAGATATCTGCTAAGCTCTAGTGCTTTAAAGTATAGAAGATTTTTTTGTTTTTAAAATTTTCGAGACAGGGTTTCTCTGTGTAGTAAGTATAGAAGTTTTGTGTCTTTTATCTGGGAACTGAATGATCTAAGGTGAGGTAGAAACCCTTGATTGAGATTAAATATTTACTACAACAAAGAACCCCCCCCCTTGCCTCTGAAAAGTTCCCAGAATTCCAAACGTCACACAATCACGGAAACTATCTGCAGCTGGCAAAACCATGCCTCTGCTAGAGCGGGAGGCAAACATAGTCAGCTGCTGTGGACAGTACAATCAGCCCCACATCCTTACATCTGGGACCAAAATTCAGCGTTCACAAAAGGTCACTACACTCGTCCTTGAAGCTAGAAAGACAGGTGGTTGTGAACCAGCAGTTGTAGATGCTGGGAGCTGACCTAGCCAGGGTCCTCTGAAAAAGTAACGAGTGCTTTTTTTTCTCTCTTTTTTTTAAATTGAAAATGATTTTTCATACAATATATTCTGGTCGAGTTTCCTCTTCCCTACCTCCTTGGAGATCACTCCCACTTCCCTGCTAAGTCTATGCCCTCTCTTTCTCTCCTTCACTAGAGTACAAACAATTGTTAGTAACCACGGAGCCATCTCTCCTGCTATCCTTTGAATTGTTTATCTTTTTGCCCCTAACTCTCAAATGCTGGCATTATATGTGCATGCCACTATACCTGTAGAATATTCAATTAATAACAGTTGGTAACAACATATCATTTGGGTTTTGTTTTGTTTTTTTTTTCCATGACAGGGTTTCTCTGTGTAGCCCTGGCTGTCCTGGAACTCACTCTGTAGACCAGGCTGGCCTCGAACTCAGAAATCCGCCTGCCTCTGCCTTCCAAGTGCTGGGATTAAAGGTGTGCGCCACCACTGCCTCGGCACAACATATCATTTGTAATGTAATTTCATTTTTATTGTATTTTAAATGATTGTATTTAAATATTTAAATTAGCACATATTAATTATACATAAGAATGGGTTTCTTTATGGTATGTACATAATGTATTTCAACATACTTGCCTTCTGTTGCCCTCTTTTGTCTCCTGCCTCTGAGCCTCCTTTTTGACTTCTGAGCTCCTCCACGTCATCTGGTACTATCTTATCATTTTACCCACGCATCCATTTCTCTAACCTTATATTGGAAATCTAAATTCTCCACAGGCAAAAGGCTTTGGCTTGATTCCTGACTGAGAGTCTACTTTTCTTTCTCAGGTTCACAACTTTCTCTTTTTGTCTTGCTTCAACCTCACTGTGTAGCTAGTGTAGGCTGGCTTTGAACACTTCCTGTCTCAGCCTCCTTAGTGCTAGTGCTACAGATGACAGAGGCAAGTCAGCTTTTATAACGACCAAGGGACTGTAAATGGGGTTAAAGCAGGAAACAAATGACTTCCCCTTGGGATTTTAGAGTGTTGTGAGAGACAACCGATGGCAAATGATATATTGTTACCAACTACTTTAAAAAAGAAAGAAAGAAAGAAAGAAAGAAAGAAAGAAAGAAAGAAAGAAGTTAAATTCTGTCTCTCTCTCCGCTTTTCCTCTCCCTCTTCTCCCCCTCTATCCTAAGTGGTTGATAAAAGAGGCATAACCTGCTGCATCTCTCAAGCATCTTTGTGTTTTTTTCTTGAAGGTAGAGTGGCTATGGCTAGTCAGTAGTACCCATACAGGGCCACGCTGGGAGGTCTCTGGGAATGTGTGTGGGTGAATAGTGGGCATTATTAAGGTACGGGAAGTTTCCTGCAGTATGGTTACAAACACTTATGTCAACAGTGCTCTTGTAGAGGACCAAAGGAGGATGGGGGTTTCTGGAGTGACGGGATGTAACGTCAGCCGCTTCTTTGAAAAGCAGGCACCCATCCCCTTTGGCATTCTGGAGTCCTGTGAGGGTGGACGCTGGAGAGGACAATCACCAATGTGCAGAACCACAGCGACACCTGGCTCTGCTCTGGTCTGAGTGTCCTCCTTCCTCTGCTGCGCTGCAGAGATCTGCTGGGGGCGTGGCCGCTTACTGGGGGCGTGTCCTCAGGGTCGGAGGGCACGCGAAGCAGGTGTCATGGCGACCTCCATGCTGGGTTCAGTCCCGGGCCCAAGGCCATTCGGTTTGGCTAGCCTGTTCCGTCGCCGACCGCCTCGGGATGCTTGGGAACCTGTGCAGCGCCTGCCCGGGCCCTCGGCAGCTCGGCGCAGCGTGGCGGCGGCCAGCGGGCCGGGCATCCCCGGTTCCCACCTCTACTGCCTGGAGCTGCTGAGGTGAGCGGCCCTGCCCCGGGGACATCCCCGAGAGCCCAGAGCCTGTGGAACGAGGAGTGCTGCACCCCGAGCCTGGGACTGTGTCCTTCCGGCCCTGCGTTCTGCTGGGCTCCGCGCGGGTGCTGGGAGGAGGCCGCAGGCCTGTTCACGTGGCCATGAAATCCTGGCTCAACACATCACTCTGCCTGAACCCTAATTTTAAGGGGCCCTACAACCTTTGCATGCATTGCATGGACAGTGAGTTTAACACCGTTAACTGACTTTGGGCTCTGTGTGCTCTGCACTATTAAAAGTAATTCACGTGGGCTGCGGAATTTTAGGTCTTTTAGTAGGGTGCTTGCCTAGTGTGCTATGTTAAACACATCTCACAAAACTTGGCCATTCGCCTTTGACTCATCTTCTTAGGAGGTACTGGCAGGAGGTTCAGTTTTGACTACAAAGCAACCTCAAAACTAAAATTTTGCTTACAAAAATAAAGTCTAAAGAGACTTATTTAACACTCCTTACAAGTTGTGATTTCCATCAAGAGATTTTAAGAATTAGAGCATTTAGGAATTGGAGAGATGGGTTATTGGTTAAGTGCACAGGCTGTGCTGGAGGACCCAGGTTTGATTCCCAGTACCACATGAGATATAATGCTCTCTTCTGGCCTTCTTGGGCACTAGGTAAGCACATGGTACATAGACATACATGTAAGCAAAACACTCATACACATAAAAATAAATACAATTTTTAAAATGAAGTTTAATAATTTTGAGGGATTTGCCTGAGATTTACAAGGACAGCCTCATAACTTGTGTTTTGTTCACCTGGTACCAGCAAAGTTCTTCCTTAGACATCTGTGGGAGTGTGGGGATGGATTGGGCCTGCCTTGGAACTGAACCCTATGAATAATCTATGGCTTAATTACTTCCACCCACACCACCCCTGCATTTTGCCCTTCCTTTCAGCTATCTGATATGGTTTTGTTTGTTTTGAGATAGAGTTTTTATGTAGCTATGGTTGGCCCTCTAGACTAGGATGGCCTGGAACTTTGCTGGTCTCTGCCTCCCAAGAGCCACCATCTTTTTTGTTTTTTATTTCACGTGTATGAGTGTTTTGCCTGTATGTATGTACTGTGTGCACGCCACAGATCAGATTCCCTAGAACAGCTGTGAGCCAATGTGAAGGTGGGAATCGAACCCGGGCCCTCTGGGAGAATGGCTAGTGCCCTTAAAGTACTCAACCGTCTCTCCAGCCTCAGTATCTGGTTTTAAAATGCCTGCTTTCAAGGGCTTCTAAGCTTTACTAAAATAACTAAATCACCTTGGATTTGATTAGGGAAGTAAATCTGAGAAATGCAATTGCTTCCATGTTTGTCAGGTGTTTTGGATTGCCCCCACTCCGAGCAAGCACTGAGTTTACAAGCGTTGGCTGTCACCCTGCCATGTCTGGTTACTGTTTTCTTAGGCTGCTGGAGGCTGAACTCAGAGCCTGGTGATGTTAGACAAGCTCTGTCCCACTGAGCTATATGACAGCCATTATAGTCCTAGACAGCTTCTCGAGTGTTTAAGAAAGCTGGCCTTGAAATCGTGAAATTGTGGACTTGCATTCTCTCGCTGTAGCGTCCCGGGTATACACCATATCCATTCTGTGGATACTCAAATTTCTGTAGGCTTTTGCCAAACTTGTTTCTGGTGTTTTTTTGACAATCAGTCTTTCCATTCTTTGAGTCTTTGCTTTATGTTCAAGATGTTGTTAGCTTGTTTTATATTTTCTCTGGCCCCAGCTTGGGACATCATTCTTTCAAGAATGCCTGGAGGTCTTAGGAACCAATGTCTATATTTAGGTAATTGGTATTATTTGTTGATGTGGGGATGTGGGGATTATTTGTGCTTCTAGACTCTTTTAGCAAATGCAGAAATACATACACACATTGTTTTTGTTTGTTTGTTTGTTTGAGATAGGGTTTCTTTGTGCAACGTCCTAGCTGTCCTAGAACTCACTCTGTAGTCTACCTCTGCCTCTTGAGTGCTGGGATTAAAGGCATGTGCTACCACCTTGCTGGTTTATATATTTTATTCTGTGTCTTTCTATGTATATGTAATAAAAAACGTACTTAAACTATTTTTTTTATACCTGCCTCCACAGCGTTTTTTGTTGCTATTTTGAGACAGTTTCATGAGGCCTAGGTTAGCCACAAACTCCTGATACTGCTACCTTCAATTCTGAAATGCTGGGATTATAGCGTGTATCAACATTGCTTTCTTTTATAGCTCATTTCAATTCTTTCTAAAAGTGAAATGTTCTGAAGCAATGACAAGTGCTTTGCAAATAAAAATAAAATAATAAAGATTTCCTTTTTAATGTGTTTGGGGTGAGAAGCAGATACTGTTTTTTGGTAGAGAAATAGTTAAGAACTGAGGCCTACTGTGATTCAAAGCTTCATTGTTTCTGGTTGGTTTTTGTCAGTATTTTTGTGTGCAGCTTGGAAAGTGGAGACTAACTACCTGTTTTTTCTTTGTTTCTGTTTATTATAGGAAACGGGATTATGAAAGTTACTTGTGTTCCTTACTGTTCCCTGCAGAGTGTCAGAAGTCTGCTTCTGCGCTGCGGGCCTTCAATGTGGAACTGGCTCAGGCTGGTATTAAAATATTAAAATATTATGACAAGATGGTTGTAGGGTGTGCTTGATACTCAGTAAAGAAATAGAGTAATCCATGTTAGATGTACTTAAAAGTCATAGCTAGTGGTTTCTTTCTCATGCTAGCTACTCAGGCTTAATTAGTATCAAGAAATAAAACTGGTTGGTGAATTTAATGTTTCTGGAAATGATATTCTGGATTTTAAAGTTTTTCTGAGTGTGTTTCAGATTTGCATTTAGCATTGTCTGTTAATTGAATAAACTAATGAGACTCTTACTGCTTTCTCTAACAGTTTCATACTTTGTGTGTGTATTGAAGACTTACTGTGCAGTTGAATGGACTGTAGAGAGCAAGAGATTCTTGCAGACCCTGACTGCTTTTGTCTCAGAATTACAGAGGAAGAACAGAGCCCTCTTCCTCCTTGAGTGGACAGAGCACAGGAGGATAGAGGACAAGTTTGGAATGGGGTGGAAATGGAGGAATTTTAGTCAAATGGTTGGTCTTCTCTGGACAGCAGCGGATAGGTCAGATACTGGAAGTGTGGCATCTCGAACACAGTGGCACATGTATGAAACTACAGTGCGTTATCCATGCAGGAGTGAGCTGAATTTGTATAGACTCGGCTACTGCCTCTGCTCGTGTCAAGCAGTGTACACCTCCTCGTAGCTCACCTTTCCACAGGAGCCTAGGCTACACCTTCTGTCCTTCTCCTGCCTGGGAAGTCTCCAAGCCACCAGCAATTCCCCAGGGACACTGAGGCACCCGCCAAAGCTCTAGGAACAGGTGGAGCTACCAGCACACACACACACACACACACACACACACACACACACGTTGTTCATTTTCAACTTGCCTTCTTGGCATAATTGCGTGGCATTAGTAAACTCCCAAGGCTAGCATGCCCTTATCAATAATCTTAGCTCCACACCTCCCATCTGCCCTAAACTTTAGTTGCTCAGTTATGTCTAGCCCTTGCTAAACACCCCTGACCACCAGCCTGTAGGAGCAGCTTATGTCCCCACTCCGTTTTGAGATCTCACATGGCTGGTCAACTTTTCTCCATCAGAAGCAGTGCAGACTCTCCTGTCCTCCCTGTCTCCAGGGAGACAAGTCCCGCCCATCCCTTCCATCCAGCCGTTGGCTCATGGCTTTTTACTGACAGATCAAGAACCAATTGGCGAACAGGACTGTAGCACCAGAACTACTACAGCCTTGTTTGTTTCTTGTTTTGTTTTTTTGATACAGGATCTCACTATGTATCCCTGGCTTTCTTAGAACTCACTGTGTAGACCAGGCTACCCTACAACTCACAGAGATCCACCTGCCATTGCCTTCCAAGTGCTAGGAATAAAGTCATGTACCATGCCAACCTCCATGCAGTTATCATTATGAGAGTAGGAAAATCTTCCTTGGTTTATCATTTTTTAAAAAAAGATTTATTCAAAAAACTTTGTGTGTATGAGTGTTTTGCCTGCATGTGTGTACATGCACTGAATGTGTGCCTGGTGTCCATGGAGGTCAGAAAAGGGGGTTGGAGCTACTGGAACTGGAGTTACAAATGGTTGTGAGCCACCACGTGAGTGCTTAGAAGCAAACACCTCTGCAGGAACCACGTGCTTTTGAGTGCTGAGCCATCCTTCTCGTCTGTGGTTCACCGGTTCTGACGGAGAAATGTAGAGCTGATTACCCTCGTACAATTGATGTTGAATAATTGAAATTAGTCACAAAAAAAAAATCAAGTTGCAGGTTTGGGATCCACAGTACAGGAGCAGTTAGCAGTTCAGAGCTGATTTCGTGACGTTCCTGCAGCTGAGTGTACTCACTGTGTCTGTTACAAAAAATGCTTCTGACTGTGTGAACAAAGGAAACTCGTCCTTTACATAAACAAGCATTGCAGCAATCCAAGTACCCTAATGGCTCTCACAGGACATAAAGCAGATTTGGAGCAGAGTGACCTGATTGCTGAAGAACATGGCTTGTGTTGATTTTGAGATAGGCTCTCATGTAACCCAGATGGACCTTAAACTTGTTATACAGCTGAGGGTGTTTGGTCCTCTTGTGTCCGCCTGTCACGTGCTAAGGTTACGAGTAGTGCTGTTACCCAGCTCAAGGAGAAACAGCTTTTATTGTTATCGTTAATTTTATTGTTTTGTGTGTGTAAGTGCTTGCCTGTGTGTGCCTCTGTAGACCATGTGTGCAGCTGGTGCCTGGGCAGACAAGAGGATATCGGATCTCCTGGAACTGTGGTTACAGATGGCTGTGAGCACCGTGTGGGTGCTGAGAATTGAACTTGGGGTGGGTGCTGTGGTGGGGTGCTCAGGAAGAGCAGCCTGAAGCATCTCTCCAGCCTCAAGAAACAACCTTTAAAGCAGTGAGATGTCTCAGCCTGGCAACCTAAGGCCGATTCCCTGCAACTGCCATACGGCTGGAAGGAGTGAGCTGACTCCAGAGCTCCCCTGTTACCTTCACAGTTAACTTAGACATAGTCTTATTCTGTAGCCTAGGCTGGCCTGGAACTCACTACATAGCCCAGGTTGGCCTCGAGCTCACATCAGTTGTTTATCCTCCTGAATACTGGGATTATCTGCATGAGCTATGACACCTAGCCTATGTATTATGCCGATAAAAGATTAATTAGTAGCATCAAGGGAAATGTGCATTCAGTCAGTTTATACTTTTTGTTGGCTCTGAAAAATGAAGTCATGTATTGACCACCATAGTAATGGTCTAGGACAGTTAGATGAACTCAGAGGTCCCCTCGTAATAACTTGGTTTTCAAACAATAAGTTGTCTTTGTTTATTTCTATGCTGGGGTTTCCATACATAGACAGACAAGCACTCTACCGCTGAGATAAGTCTCCAACCTAGAGGTTTGAAACTCTGCTTACAGGTGAAGGACTCAGTCTCTGAGAAAACAATTGGACTGATGCGCATGCAGTTCTGGAAAAAGGCGGTGGAAGATATTTACTGTGACAACCCACCACACCAGCCTGTGGCCTACGAACTCTGGAAGGTAAAAGGAAAAAGATTACACATACACACACACAGACTCATACATGCTTATGTACATGTGTGTATACTACTTTTAGTATATAACAATTGTATTTGAGCCTACTTGTTGCATGTGATTCAGGGAATGCTGATGGTAGTAGGGTCTTCCCTGAATAGTCTTGGGCTCCTTTAGTGTTCTGAGCTGTTTTGTCAGGTGTATTAGTGACTTGCCTTACTGCAGCAAAAGCAACTTAAGGAAGGAGGGGTTTGTTTTGGCTTATGGTCCCAGGGTTCAGCTCATCTTGGCAGGGCAAGTACAGCTTTAGGAGCAGGAGGTAGTTGGTCACATTGGATCCATAGTCAGGAAGCAGGAAGCAGTGAATGCTGGTGTTCAGCTTGCTCCCCGTTTTAACCATGAGTGTGTGTGTGTGTGTGTGTGTGTGTGTGTGTGTGTGTGTTTGCACATGCAAGCACAAGAAGGAGCCAAGAAGTACATATAGGAGTCACAGTACAAGCTATGGGAATCAGCTCTGTCTTTCTACCAGGTGGGTTCTGGGGATTACACTTAGTTTGCCAGGCTTGGTGGCAAGCACCTTCACTTGCTGAACCATCTTGTTGGCCCTTACTTCCTTCTCTTTATTCAGTCTGCCATTGTAGCCCATGGAATGGTATTGCTCACACTTACTGTGGGTCTTTCTACCTCAGTTAACCTAATTTAGGTAATTGCTCACTTAGTGTGTGTGTGTGTGTGTGGGGGGGTGTGGTGTACGTGCATGCCAGTTAGGGTGGGCCAAGAGACTAGAGATTGACTGTAGGTATTTTTCTCTGTTGTTCTCCATCTTATTTTTTTGAGTTCAGATTTCTCACTGAATCTAGAATTAACCATTTAGCCAGGATTTTCTTGTATCTCCATCTTACTCTACCCTAACTACCCAGCACTGGGGTTACAGATGTGACTACCATGCCTGGCTCTACATTGGTGCTAGAGATTCAAACTCAGACCCTCACACTATCAAAGCAAGTCTTTTACCTACTCACCTATCTTCTGAGCTCCGTATTTTTGTGTGTGGGGGGTATTCATGTCGTATGTGGACATGCATGTGGCCCGAGACTGTCTTGAGTATCATTCTGTAGGCACCAGCCACTTTTGTTGTTGCTTGCTTGCTCTTTTGAGGCAAGATCTCTTACTAAGCTCACTAAATAAGCTAACTTGACTGGCCAGTGCGTCCCAGGGTCAGCTAGTCCTAGCCTTCCTAATGCTGGGGTTAGAAGCATATCCCACTGGCTGTAGCTTTTCTCATAGGCTCTGGGGGACTCAGGTCCTTGTGCTCAGATGGTAAGTGCTTCACTGGTTGAGCTACCTCACCACACTCTGTGGTGCTTCTTTAAACGGAATTAAATGTAATTTAATTACATTTTATTTAGTATTCTTGTATGGGGGGCAGAGGGGAGGTGGAGGCCAGGTATGGGATGCCACAGAATACATCAGCATGGTACTCAGAGGACAAGTCAGCTCTCTGCTGTGCATTGAACTCAGGTAGTTGGGTTTGCTTGACAGGAGTGGTCATCTTTGAGATATCTTGCTGTCCTGTGTTGTTGTTGTTAAGTGAAAAAAGAGGAATTTTGCCTATATATTATAAACTGCTTATGCATTTTCTACACATCTATCTGCAGAATGGAAGCTGCAAGTTTGATGCCATGGTAGGAACATTTCCATTCTCTCTGCTGAGCAGTTCTTTTGCCAGTTCTCGTTAATTTTTTGTGCAAGGGGATTTTCTCTCAGCATATCTAGAGAATGTGTCACTGCTCTTTAAGAGCAGCAGGTAGAGCTGGGTAGTAATGGCACATGCCTGTATCCCCAGCACTTGGGAGGCAAAGGCAGGCAGATTTCCAAGTTCGAGGCCAGCCTGGTCTACAGAGTTCCAGGACATCCAAGGCTATACAGAGAAACCCTGTTTTGGAAAGAAAAAAAAAAAAAGTAGCTGGTAAAGGCTTCCCAATCAAGTCCTGAACTTGAGTTTAACCCTTGCAAACTCAATTGAATTGCCTCCTTAAGATTGAACTGTGGGTGTCTCTGTGGGGCATTGTCTTGATTGATAATTGATTTAAGAGGGCCAGCTCACTGTGGCAGTCCCTTCCCTAGGCAGGTGGTCCTGAGCTGTATAAGAAAGCCGGTTGAGCAGAAACCAGTGAGCAAACCGACAAGCATTATACTGCTTCATTATACTGTGGTTTCTGCTTCCCGTTCCAGCTTGTGTTACTGCCTTGACTTGTCTTATTGGTGGACTGTGATCTGGAAGTGAAAGCCAACTAAACCTTTCCTCCCTAAGTTTCTTTTGGTCAGAGAATTTTATTATTACAGCAACAGAAAGCGAACTAGAACAGTGCTTGAGCCCCAGTCTGGATTAATCATTTACAAGTGCCTCTCTTCTCTTGTTTTCTGAACTTTGTCTCTTCTTAATGTGTTCATATGTACACACATATGTGTGTTTGTATGTATGTGTATATGTATATAAATGTATATATTCACACAAATCATTTTTTCTAACTCATTTGTGTGTTGTATCATTTCCATAATCTAAGTATTTTGGGATTTCCTGAGAACGAGGATGTTCTGCAGCCGAGCATAGAATACTCACTCTAATCCAAATGCTTGGGAGGGGGAGGTAGGAAGACTAGAAGTTACAGCCCAGGCTGTGTGCCAAGACACCCTCCCCCCACAAAAATAGAGACAAGTCTCTCATAGCTAGAACAGCCTGTAAATTCAGTAAATTTACTCCCCGACCCCACTCAATGTCTCACTCTAACAAAGTGGCTTGGAGTTCACCATGTATCCCCAGGCTGGCCTAGAACTTGTAGCAATCTTTTTGCCTCAGCAAATCTCAAGTGCTGAAATTACAGATGTGCCTCTTCATACCCTCCAGTGACTTAGACTTTTTTGTTTTCTGAGGTACGGAGGACTGAAGCTAGGGCTTTGCACCAACAAGTGGACCAGGCAAGCACCCTACCAATGGACATACAGCCCAGCCCCTGTCAACATTTTTTAAAGAAGTATTATCAGTCCTAACTTGTCTTTTCCTCTCTGGACATTCATCTTGGGTTTGTCCAATAATTTCTCATTAGATATATGTTATAGATTCTTGGCTGGAGTGTTAATAGGAAATGTGTCCACCCACTTTTGTTGGCTTGTCTGTCTGTCTGTTTCTGTCTATCATCTATCCATCCATCATCTGTCTGTCTGTCTGTCTGTCTGTCTGTCCATTCATCTATCCATCTATCTATCCAGCTAACTATCTATCTATCATCTTCCTATCTGTCTATATATGAGAGAAATATTGTATTTTCTCTATATATTGGTTTTTTGAGACAAAGTTTTTATGGGTGGCCCTTGCTGTTCTGGACCTTGCTTTGTAGACCAGACTGGTTTTGAACTCAGAGATCTACCTGTTTCTGTCTCCCAAGTGCTGGGATCAAACAAAGGTATGCAACGTCACCACCCAACAGTATAAAAGGAGCCTAACATTCAAAGAAAATAGACTATTAAGGGTGTGCCAGTACAGCAGGAAGAAAATGTGTGGAGCCTTACAAAGTCACTTGATAGGAAATGAGCTGATGTGCCTGTCTGGGATGATTGCTTGTCTCCTGATGTCTCTTCAGCACCGATGCCTATCTGATGAGTTGTAACGAGTGTTCCTAACCTACCTTTGCAGTGTACTTTGTTCACATCTAGAGAAGACATTTCTAAGAACCTTCTAAAAATGCCTAACATTCTTGTTTTTTAGGCCGTCAAGAAACATAAGCTAACTAAAAGATGGCTCATGAGAATCATTGATGAAAGGGTAAGTCGGGGTTATCCAAGTTGTAGATTCTCTTCCCTTCCTAATGCTTAGGTTAATTATTCATGGAGAAGTTTTGTATTAATCTTTTGGAGGAAGGAAACTTAGAGAACAAAGGTGTTTTTCCATAGTCCATTCCCACATACTTACCTGCCACTTCCTTTCCCTCTTATTGGAGTCAGGTAGGGACCAGTACCCTGACACGAGGCCAGCACCGAGCGTGTGTGTGTGTGTGTGTGTGTGTGTGTGTGTGTGTGTGTGTGTGTGTGTGTATGTCTGTGTGTCTGTGTTCCAAGGTCTGTAATTACAGCCATAAGCCACCATGACCAAATAACTGATTTTATTTCATGTATATTCTAACTCTTTTCATTAACTTCATTGGCTTTTAAAATAAACAAACAAACAAACCCTAGTTACATCATTTGATCGGCAAACACAGGTGTACCTTTTTATCTTTTTGTTTTTTTCTTTTAGTTTTTTGAAGTAGAGTTTTTCTGGGTAGTCCTGGCTGTCCTGGAACTCACTCTGTAGACCAGGCTGGCCACGAACTCAGAGATCCATCTGCCTCTGCTTCAGAAGTGCTGGGATTAAAGGTGTGTGATACCACCACCTGGCCACTATGTATCTTCAAAAGACTTTCTGGGCTAGGGATGTGGCTCAGTGGTAGAGCTTTTGCAGTGCTAGGTTTAATCCCTAGCACCAGAAAAACTAGATGAATGACTAAGGCAACCAGAAGAGTGCCTGCCGTTTAAAGAGCATAGTCACAGTACCACACTCTGTATGGTCACCAGACCCTAACGTGACTCCTTCCTTGATGTCATCAATTGCCAGAGTCTCTTACACATATATTTATGTGTCCTGGTGCTTAGATGTGTGTCTAAGAAATAAAAAATTGGTAGACATTGCTAGTAAATTCTTAGAACTGAAGTCTGGCCCAGCTGAGCTGCTTCTTGCTCTGTGCCCTGGCACCATTTTTGTAGTCTAGTTAATGCATTCTGGGTCAGTGTCCTGTGTCCTCCTTGGCCCAGTGTTTAATCACACATCATGGTCAGGAAAATGTACGTTTTATTTACTTATTCCTTGATTTTTTCCCCAGACAGGGTCTCAGGTATGCCAGGGTGTCCTTGAACTCACTATGTAGTGCAGGGTGACCTTGAAGCTGTGACCTTGCTTCTGCTTCTTGAGTGTATAGATTACAGGTCTGTGCCACCATGCCTAGTTTCACGTTGTTCTGGGAAATCAAACATGGGATTATGAATGCTGCCCACTAGGCTACCTCCCTGGCTCTTAAATTATTATTATTAATTTTTTGAGATTTTAAAAATTTATGGGATTTCTGAGTTCAAGGCCAGTTTGGTCTACAGAGTGAGTTCCAGGATAGCCAGAGATACACAGACAAACCCTGTCTCCAAAAACAAACAAACAAACAAACAAACAAACAAATTTATGTGTATAGGTGTTTAGTCTACATGTACACCTATGCATCATGTGTACACATTGTCCAAGGAATCCAGAAGAAGGGGGTGAATCTTCTGGAACTAGAGTTAGATGGCTGTTAGTCATTGTAGACAGACATTATGCTGAGAATTGAACCTGGGTCATCTGAAAGAGCAGCAAGTGCTCTTAACCACCAAGTCATCTCTCTAGTCCTAGAATGTTTGGGACAGGACCTTTCTGTAGATCCCTGACTGGTAGAACTCACCAGTGGTCTGTTAGCCCTGAGCTTGCAGTAGTGTCCTGAGTGCTGGAGTGACAAGCATGCCTTTATGCTCAGCCCCAACATTTAGTGTCAAAGGGAGGCTGGGTAAAAGTAAGGGAATCAGGTTACCCATTCATTTATTTACTTTTTAGAATCAGGTCTCATGTAGCCAGCCTGTCCTGGAAGTAAGGGTGATCTTACTGTCAGATCACCCTGCTCCACCTCTGGAGCAGGGTCACGGGTCTATTCCATCCTGTCCAGCTTGCTCAGTCTACAGTCTCCATGTAGTCCTTCTCTAAGTGTCCCTTCTTGGTCCTTGTCTCCTCCTCCTCCAGTTAGTAAGCTGTCTATACAGAACATAGCTGTTGAGCTGTAGTGATCAAACTGTACGGTATTGGCAAAGGATGGACATACAGATCTGTGGTACAGACACACAGGCCAGGGCCAGGCGAAGTGGCTCAGCAAGTAAAAGTACTTGCTGCAGAAGCCTCATGACCTGAGCTTGACCCTTGATCCCACAAGGTGGCAAACCAGAACTGACTTTCCAGAGTTGTCCTATAACCCCTACATGTCACCCTGGAACAGCTATGCCTGTGCTCACATATACAGACACAACAAAAAATCAATTACCAAAAACATTATAAGCAAGCAAGCGGTGTGGTGCACACCTTTAATCCCAGCACTCAGGAGGCAGAGGCAGGTCAATCTCTGGGAGTTCAAGGCCAGCCTGGTTTATAGAGTTAAGTTCCAGGACAGCCAGGGCTATTACAGAGAAATCCTGTCTCAGTTTGGGGGTGGGGAGGAGCAGATACAAAACATATATTTATAGTCAATTGACTACCTGAACAATTTAGTCAGAAAAGTATTGTTTTCAACAATTGATGCTAGGACCAGGGGGTATACACTTGCAAAAGACGGAATCTGACTAGGTGTCATGGTGCAGGTCCACAACTCCAACCCTTGGCATGTGAGGACGAGGGTTCAAGGACATACTTAGGCACATTCATAGCGGGCAGCTTGGTTTACCTGAGGCCCTGTCTCAAACATACTAAAACTAACTAACTAGACTGAGTTATTATAATCGTATGAGGACCGCTACCTCATACTGACTTATGAAGGTCAGCAGTATGGTTTGATGGTCTATGCAAAAACCAAAAACTTTGGAGAAAACATTGATGTAAAGTATAAATCTTCGTGATTTTAATTTAAGTGATAGTTTCTTAAGTATGATATCAATGACACATAAGAAAAAAGAGATATTAAAATTCCTTAAAATTAAAAGTTCAAAAGATTGAAACACTGTCAGTTACTTGTCTGATAGGGGCTTAATATGTGAGATATATCAGGAACTCTCAATTCAGCAGTAGAACACCCACCTAGACATGTCGGCAGAGAAGATACACACATGACCAGTAAGAACCTGAGAAAGTAAAACCCCTTGCCTGTGGGGTTTGTGCATTTATACTATTCTTGAGCCTTATTTTGTGAAGTGATTTGATTTATGACCACCATTATGTAAGACTTTGATGGGACAATTATTTTTGCTTTTTGAGACAGGGTCTCATGTAGCCCTGTCTGGCCTGACATTTATATAGAATTTTTAAAAAATTATGTAGAGTGAAAAATATTCTTAAATTATTTGATCTTATGTGTATGAATGCTTTGTACAGCATGTGCAAGTGTGCCTGAGGAGGTCAGGGGGCATTGGATCCCCTGACATGTTGAGAACAGAACCTGGGGTGTCTATAAGAGCAGCAAGTACTCTTAACCACCGAGACATCATCCAGTCCCCCGTCTAGCTAGCGCTCTATCTATCTATCTATTTATCTATCTATCTATCTATCTATCTATCTATCTATCTACACACATATACATATATATGCATGCTATATATATGTATATATTTTTAAATTATTTTTTAAAATTTATGTATTTCTATTTAGGGTGTGTATGTGTGTGTGTGTGTGTGTGTGTGTGTGTGTGTGTGTGTGTGTGTGTG
>JANHMN010000004.1:122594181-122616056 GCA_030674055.1 Rhabdomys pumilio
GTGTGTGTGTGTGTGTGTGTGTGTGTGTGTGTGTGTGTGTGTGTGTGCCACATGTATACAGGTGCTTCTTGGAAGCCAGAAGAGGGTGTCAGATCCCCTGGAGTTACAATTACAGGTATTTGTGAACTGCCTGATGTGCTGGGAATTGAAGTCAACTCCTCTGGAGGAGCAGCCATGCTCTTAACCACTGGGCTATCTCTCCAGCCCACCGAGCTATGTTTTAATCTTTATTGTTCACTAAACAAATCTGTTAAGTGACATTCTTATTTATTTTAGGCAAAAAAACAAAAGGTACTTTTTGGGCTGGAGAGATGGCTCAGCGGTTAAGAGCACTGACTGCTCTTCCAGAGGACCTGAGTTCAATTCCTCCCATCCACATGGCAGCTCACATTTGTCTGACTACAGTTCTAGGGCTTCTGAGACTCTTGCACAGACATCCATGCAGGCAAAACTCCAGTGAATATAAAATGAAAGTAAATTATATAAAAATAGCACTTTGTATTATAAAATAATAATTTAGTGAACTTCATTTGTATTTCCTTTGACTTCAGGAAAAAAATCTGGATGACAAAGCATACCGCAGTATCCAGGAACTTGAAAATTACGCTGAGAACACACAGAGTTCCCTGCTGTACCTGACACTGGAGGTGCTGGGTGAGCTGCTTGTCTGCTTCCGACCTCAGATTGCACTTTCAATGTCTCTCTGTGTTGTCCCCGCAGTGACATTCCCCCTTGAGACAGGGTTTCACTGTGCGGCCTAGGGTGGCCTCAAACTAGAGGTGATCCTTCTGCCTCAGCCTCCCTAAGTGCTGTGATTACAAGCACACACTCTCATGCTACAACTTTGACTTAGTTATTTTTGAGACATGGTCTCACACTATAACCATGGCCGGCCAACTCAGTATGTAGGTCAAAAGGCGTGCTGCCAGCCAGCTCGGATCTAATAGTCAGAGAGAGCGTGTCTGCATTCTGTGCTCTCAGAAGTACTTACTGCCTCCTGATAGTGCTCTGGGTCAAAGCTGCTGGTGCCACGGCTTTACCTTTCCTACATTTCCTCCTTCCGTTCCTCCTTCAGTTCCTCCCTGTCAGGAATTCTCCCCACGGGGAAAATAGAATAAAAATATACCTCCAAATTTTAGGAGTTTTTCCTCTCCTCTCCTTTAAGAGTATTGAATGGGCTCTTTCCTGTTGTCTTATTCCAGGCTGGTGGTATCTCACTGTAATGTAAGAAGGTAATTACTGAGGCCAAGGACAGTAGTGGAGGAGGTCGACCTGTCTTGATGTCACACCTCAGTACAGTCCCTGTTGAATGTCCCAGGCCTGTCCTGATGCGCCCTAACAGGAAGGTTGTAGGAAATCACTGTGGCATTTCCCACAGAGGCTGATTTTGTTCTTCGTGTGTTCTTGGTGTGCTGAAGTTGGGGTTAGCAGGCAGAGTTTTCCAGATGCCTGCCAGCAGGAAGATCCCTGACATCAGTTTCCGTCATAAATCCTGTTTTCCAGATGTCAAACAGGAAGAGCACTTCTGCTGGGTTTAGATGATGTCTTGTGCTGTATGCCTTGGCTTGTCATGCTTCCCGGACAATAGAGCAACCATGTTTGGTTTCTGTGATTGTAGGCGTGAAGGACCTTCATGCAGATCATGCTGCAAGCCACATTGGAAAGGCACAGGGCATTGTCACATGCTTGAGAGCAACACCCTATCACAGTAGCAGGAGACAAGTGTTCCTGCCCATGGATGTCTGTGTGCAGGTGAGGCTGTTAGCAGCTGGTTCCCTGAGGACACCAGGAGGAGGGATGCCCTTTGTTTTGTTTAGTTTCTTATATCTCTGTTTGAAAGGTATGCATGCCGCTTCCTGCTTTGCCCTGATTAGTGAGAGAGAACCTTATACATCAAGCATGTAGGTATCTGTAGTAAGAGGCCTGAATAGTGTGCACCATCCATTCAAGTAGTTACAGTAACCCCACCTGGGCCTGCCTGTTATTTTATTGGTTGTAATAATTTTTTGTGGGGAGGAAAAGGTCTTTGGTGGCTCAAGCTGAACTTCAACTCTTGAATCTCTACATAGCTGAGGATGACCTTGAACCCTTGAACTTCTGATTCTCCTGCCTCCACCTCTTAAGTGCTGGCATTACCCACATTGGCTGCCTCACCCAGCTGGAATATGTATTTTAAAATTACTTATCAGAGCCAGGCAGTAGTGGTTCAGGCCTTTAATTCCAGCACTTGGGAGTCAGAGGCAGGCAGGATTTGAGGTCACCGTGGTCTAGAGAGCAAGTTCCAGGACAGCCAGGTCTACACAGGGAAACCCTGTCTTGAGAAACCATTAAGGGGAGGGGGAGTGGGGGGAAATCAGAAATTTTGGGTTTTGAGTGAGGTTCCTCATTGTCTGCCCTTTTAAACTTTTCAAAAGATTTATCCTATTGATGTGTTTGTGTGGATGCATATATGCACATGGGTGCCTGTGAAGTCCAAAGGATACTCTCAGGTCCTCTGGGCAGGAGTTTCTGAGACACCAGATGTGGGTGCTGAGAATGGAACCTGCTTGGTTCTCTGCTGCGAATAGTCCTCTGCAAGAGCAGCAAGTACTCCTTCATGTTGAGCCGGCTCTCCAGCCCTCCTTTTAATGTTTTTGTATTTTGTTATGCTGTCTCTTCTATCTCCTATATCACACACACTGTACTGGTTGGGTTTTTCTAGAGAAATGGAACAAATAGAGTGAAAATATATCCTAAAGAGGAGTTATGACATTGGCTTGCCTCATGTCCAATAGCGGCTTCCTGCACACTGGAGAAACTGAGGACCTAGTCAGTCCCCATGGCTAGTTGCCTCAGCCGTCCCAGCCTGGCACTGAAGGCCTGAAGGGGCGTTCCTGGAGAGCTGCAGGTCTTTAGTGTACATTTAAAGTCCAGAGAAGCTGGCCTCCAGTGTCAGTGAAGCATGGCAGCAATGGTAGCAACATGGTAGCACTCACCAGCAGTAGTGGCAGATGCATACGCCAGCAAGGAGCAAAGGTAACAGGCAAAAACAGCACTATGTTTCATTCAAACATCTGGGAGACATCTTTGCCCCTTAGTTAATCCTTCCAGAAAATACCCTCAGAGATCCACCTATGAGCATGTCTCTTAGTTGGCTATATAGCCAATCAAGTTGACAAGGAAGGTTGTCCCTCACACACTTATACACACACAATTTAAAAATTAGCCTTTGTCCTATATATGCTGTCTATCTGTCTGCTTTTTTAAGCAGTATTGATTTTGAATGTGCTTATAGATTCCTAACATTATATTTTCTTCCCAGCATGGTGTTTCACAGGAGGACTTTCTACGGAGGAAGCAAGATAAAAATGTGAGAGATGTGGTATATGACATTGCCAGCCAGGCACACTTGCACCTGAAGCATGTAAGTAGCCTCTTTCCCAGTCACTTAGGAAGTGACTGCCACTAGATTGGGCTGTTTCTGTGGCTGACTATGGACTTATAGATACAATAGCATTTCTATAGTGTACTATGGACTCTTACCCTCTTATTCCAAACCCCTTCCACTCTCAGCTGATGGACACACCCTTCTGTGAGTGGGAAGCCTGAGCTTTCTCATGTGGGCTCCTCTACTCATCCGCAGAATGTGTCTGCCGTCCACGCTGCCTGTCTCTCCTGCCTCCTAGAGCCCCATTCGCAGCCAGCACTCTCAGCTGCTGTTACCTTTATGTCTGGCTTGTCGCTGGCTGCTGCTGGCTGGGTTTATGGCTGCCCCAGATTTCTAGTTCTGCCCTGCTGACTGCACGCTCTGCTCTCACTGTTGCCTCAGTGGGAGCACATGCTCCCCCGCCTGGTCCTCCTGCTCAGATCAATGTGTCCTAAGCACTCCAGTGCGACAGTAGCTGGGAAGAGGTCCCAACTGTCCCAAATGAAGTCACTTTACTCTCGCTCTTACTCTTTTTGACCTTTCCACTGTGGAAATTATTTTTCAATCTGAATCTCCAGTGGCTCCTAAACTGGTGTTCACTGAATCCATTTTTGTTCTTTAAGAGTTTTCTCCTCAGGAGGGGTTTGGTGAGAGAAGGTAGTGGGAAGAAGAAGACCATGACATGAGTATACTCTGTGTGTGTGTGTGTGTGTGTGTGTGTCTGTCTGTCTGTCTGTCTGTCTGTCGTTCACACACACCTGTGTATGAAATTGTGAAAGAACAAATCTTTTTTGAAACAGGGCTCCATGGTATAGCCCTAAATAGTCTGGAACTTACTGTGTAGACCAAGCTAGCCTCAGATTCAAAGAGATTTGTCTACTTCCTCCCAGTTGCAGGACTCTCTTCTTGGAGACTGATAGAGTAACCTAAACTGAAAACTACAAAATAGGGTTAGAGCAGTGGCTTGAAGAACCACATGGTGCTTTGAAGGCTTCCGAGAGGCACAAGAACACAGACAGTGCTGGAATACACTCTAAAGCAAAAGCCTGCTGTAATCCAGTCCTGCCGCTTATTAATTGTGATTAGAACTCCACCAGGCCACAGAGACCACATAGACAAGAGCTCCTAGCTCAGAGTATTATTTAGATAAATGCGCTATCACATAAATAATACTAATAATGATGCCTGCCACACAGTAAGTGCAATAGAAGTTAGTTTTTGTCACCAGCAAGTAGAGCTGTGACATTAATACTGCAGTAGAAAGCTCACGGGGAGGGGGGGTTGTTTCAGTTGCTTTTGGTTTTTTGAAACAGGGATTTGCTATTTAGCATCATTAGGAACTTTCCTTGAAGGCTACACTGCCTTGGGTTTGTGTTCCTCTTTCTTCAGTCCCTGACGTGCTGAGATGATTGATGGCTGTGTGCTGGAAGTATTTGCAACAAGAAAGATTGGGAGTGGCAGATGAGTGTCTGTCTCATCACATCTGGCCACACACAGCTTGGTCCTGGACACCTGACTGGGGCCTCCCAGGAACTAAGAAATGACAGACACTGAAGAAACAGTAGAGACACATACTGAGTCAGGTGGTCTGTTCTCGCTCTGATAGAGCAACTACTGCTGACCTGGAAACTCGGTGTTCATTACGTGCGGCACCAGGAGGAAGGGACAGCTAGGGGTGTCTATAGGTGTGCAGTCTTGGCCCATAAACTCTGTACATTGTGTCAACATTCGAACACAGACTAGGGCAAAGTTTTGTCATTTCTCTGAGCCTAATTCAGGGAAAGCTTTGTCATTCCCGTGGGTCTGAGGTGCTGGTGGGAGGGCTTGACATGGTTGTGCCCATGTTAATGACACCCAGGATCTCCTACAAGTAAGCTTTACTTCCAAAAAGGAAAAGGTCTTTGGAGAGATGTGCATGTGTATATGCCAACAACCACAATGACACTTGATAACTGACTTGATAACTGACTGTGACAAGACGGTGAGGAGAGCAAGTCAGAGTCCACACGTAGCCCACACTACTGCCAGGCAGTACCAGACTGTGGGTGCTTTGCTTGATGCTCATCGTTGTCTGGTTATAATGCCATTTGAGTTGGGTGACACTTAGGGAGATGGGCTACTGGAGAATGCAGGATTGTGACTTTGGGAGGTCAGAGTCAGAGTCACCGAGTAAGAGGTCACTGTCAAAGCTGTGAGTTCAGATGCTGTTGCTCAAGGAGACAGTGCCTCTGATGAGTGTGGGACACAGAGGTGTGAGGCCATGCCCATTCATCAGCTAGGAGACAGTGCCATTAAATTGTAAGAACAGGAGAGCTGGGAGGCCCCATCCTGAGAGCAGAGAGGACTAAAGTGAGTACCAGCATTCTTGTGCTGTGCAGAAGCTGAGAAAAAGGTGACCATGGCGTAGAGAACCATGGATGGATGCAGAGCTATCTGAGTATGCTGTTGGGTGTAAAACCACAGTGTGCAGTCAAGACTTGCTCTTCCTAGTGTAACAGACAATGTAGAGACAGTTATAGATGAAGGCCTGGAAAGGGACCAGATGGTTCAGACCGTGGAAGAGCCAGGAGTCAGGCTGAACCGAAATCGGGATTAAATGCAAAGACATTTGCATTGCAGGAAGAATAGCTGAGGCCTGGTCACCAGGGATTTAATCAGGATGACAGTAAAATAATGGAATAAAGATGGGAATGAGTCAGATAGAGGCAGGCCCACTAGAGAGGGTCACCTGTGCATCTGAACAGGAGACTCAGCTAGAAACTGGTGAGTCTTCTCTTACCGCAGAGTTAGTGTGAGGTGTGGTGAGGGAGTTGGGCAATGCCACGGCTAAGCCGAAAGCAGAAAGGGCTTTGGTAGGACAGAGTGGTTTTGCTAAATCCATGAGGCTTTGGAGCTAGACTTGGGCAGCAGGATTGAGCTGTTTTCCTGCTTTTGTGAGAGGCCTTTGTCAAGTCTTTAAACTGCCACTGCTGCTTTGTGGTCACTGTCAGAGGGAGGCTGTTTCTGAGCATTCTGACCAGTTTCTTTCCTTCTTCCTTTAAGGCGAGGTCCTTCCACAGCAGCGTCCCTGCGGAAGCATTTCCTGCTTTTCTTCAGACGGTGAGTGCTTCAGTGGAGAAGACTGGATGACTGGGGACGTTTCTCATGTATCTCAAGTCCCTAGAGTACTTGTTTTGTTCTGTTTCTCTACCTCATGGTGGCTTGATGAGTCTATGATGGCACATGTGTTTTCTGTGTTGTCGTCAGCACAGGCTTTGCAGCTGCTGTCTTCTCCTTTTTCCTCTCTGTCTCTTCCTAGCCATGGGGCCTTAATTTCTTTAACCTCTGTGTTCCTCCATTGTACTCAGTAAAATGAGAATTGTAGAAGAAGCTACCTGGTTTGAGTGTCTCCATGGTAACCTGACCATGTAGCGTCAGCTCACAGGTCATTGCTGAGCTGGCTGCATTGAAATAACCTGGAAACACTGTTTAAAAGGTAGCTTCCTGGGCTCAAATCCCCTTCCTGTGAGATGGCTCTGCCGGGAAAGGTTTCTTACATAAGCCTGTCAGTCTGAGTTCAACCCCAAGAAGGCACGCAGGTAGGAAAGAAGGGACTCCACAAAACACTTAGCTGTGGGGTCAGAGAGGTGCCGGGGAGTGAAGGTGTTTGTGGTGCCGTGTTGATCTGGAGCTCACGGTGTAAGAAGAGATCAGACTCCCCTGATCTCCACACACTGCATAATACACCATGAAAGCCATCTAGAAGGAGATAGAGGCATTCTTGTTTGACATGGCCCAGGTCCATGCTGCAGAACTCCAGTGGGCACTGTGGATGTGGTCTGAGAAGGGCTTGGGGTCTCAGCATTATGGAGTGCAGGCTTAAGTGATTTTTGGTGCTACGGAGTGGCTCGTAAGGGCAGGCATGAACTCAGTTGGTGGAGGCCTGACTAGCCAAGCCAGCCTTCATGGACTGAGTGTGGTGCTGCACACCTTCGAGGAGTGCCAGTGCCTGGGCGTAGAGGGAGGAGGATAGTTTACCAATTAGCCAAAACAACAGACAACCAAAAATTAAAGAATACTATGCAATTTCCATTTTTCCTTATCCCTTGTGTGATAGGTGATGAATAGGGTGACTTTTATAGGGACCTGTGATTACTATTTTTGTCTGAAAATCTTGTTTTTTAGCAAAAACAAACAGACTCATTGAACATCAAAAAAAGAATTTTTTTAAAGGTCAACTTGAGGGGCTGGAGAGATGTTCAGTGGTTAAGAGCACTTGCGCTCTTGCAGAGGACCTGAGTTTAATTTCCAGCCTCCATGTCCGGCAGCTCATAATGAGCCATAAATCCAGCTCCAGGGATCTGATGCCCTTCTTGCCACTGCAGGTGTTGTGTGGGTGCCCCATAGATAAATACATCTTTAGACATGAATAGTCAGCTTGAGCTTCAGGGCACACCACATTTGGAGATGTTTCATTTTCCTTGATTAGTTTTTCTGTTTGTGATGACACACACTAATTCCACTGCTCCAGAAGCTAAGGGAAGGTGATTGGGTATTTGAGGCCAGCCTGGGATACCTGCTGATACTTAATAAGACTATTACAAAAAGAAAAACAATTACTTATTTTTTGGTCTTTGGTATCAAACTCAGGCTCTCCCAGACGCTGGTCATTCCATTACCAACCTATTGGATAGCTGGACATTGTCTCTAATGCCGCAGAAGCAGAAGCACAGTTTCTCCAATGCTTAGGCCTTGGGCAAAACATTATATATATGATCAACAGAGGCCCAGTGTTCACAGCACTAGCTTTTCTGTGTTATACCCTCCTACTAGTTATAGCCTTACTGTGGTATATGTTTCTGGGGAGTTGTCTTTATTTTCTCTCTGAAAATTCTTGTTTTGTGGTAGAGTGGTGCAGTGGGTAAGAACACCACTGCTCTTAGAGGACCTGAGTCCAGTTCCCAGCACCAGGCCAGGCAGCTCATAACTGCCTGTGGCTCCGGCTGCAGTCTTTAAAACACTTTCAACGTGGCCGGATATGATGGTGCACAGCTTCAGTCCTGGCGCTCAAGGGGCAGAGGCAGGAGGATCTCTGTAAATGCAGTGCCGGTCTGGTCTTCTGAATGAGCTCTAGGCCCCTGGTGCTACATACATTTTCCTGTCTGGGAAAGAAAACATGTTTTTCTCATTTTGTAATATCACCTCAGGAAACTAAAATAGCTTTAATATTTGTACTTTTTCTTTGAAACAATGTTTTACTTACTATGTAGCTCAGGTTAGCCTCTGTTTCTTCATTTAGCACAGGCTGGCCTCAAACTCATGGAAATTCATCTTCTCCAATTTTCTGAGTGCTGCGATTGCAGGTGTGCACATCATGCCAGGCTGTACTTTTTCTTTTTAGGAAATGTGATCATTTTATGATCTAGTGACCGCTGTTCTCTTTCTCCAGGTTTCTCTAGAGGATTATTTAAAGAAAATCCAGCGAGTGGACTTTGATATATTCCATCCATCTTTACAGCAGAAGAATACATTACTTCCATTATCTTTGTATATTCAATCATGGAGAAAAAGATACTAAAATGATTTTATGTTGCTGATACTGATTTAGTTTATTGGTTTAAAAGATGTGTGGTCTAGGTTCTTTTTTAGAAACAGTAAGAGCTAACGTGTGTGTGTGTGTGTGTGTGTGTGTGTGTGTGTGTGTGTGTGTGTGTCTGTGTGTGTGTCTGTGTCTGTGTGCGTGTGCGTGCGCGTGCGCCTTTGTTGATTTATGTGCGAATATCCACAGAGACCAGAGGGTGTCAGATCCCAGGGAACTGGAGTCCCAGGTGGTTGTGAGCCACCTGGCGTGGATGCGGGAACATCTGTGAGAGCTCTTAGCCTCTACGCCAGCTTCCCAGCCCTGGAAACTAACTTTTTACTTAAGGAGAAAGGCGCTCACAGAACGGCTGCAGAGCTTCAGCGGGACTGGGACGCCAGACAGGACTGCTGTGCCATTACTGGGACGTTGAGATCCCAGGAGGAGTCAGGTGTCAGGGAAAAGCAGTCACCTTCCCATGTCTCATCCTTGGGGACCCAAAGGGGAAAGAATTTAGGATCACATTGTACTATGCTGGCAGCCAGGGCTGAGATGCTCCATGGAGCTGCAAAATGTATTTTTAGGGCAAGAAAATGAACTTTACGTCTAAGTGATTGTTAAGAGCTATATAACCCTAATGCCTTTCTAACCCAGATGTATCCACAGTGATGAAGAAACCCTGAGTTTCAGATTAAGCAGCTGCTCATCACAGTTGGGCGTCATTTAACTTCATTGGGGGTAGTGTGGAGGCTCTCACTTTCTTATAACCCCAGCTGACAGCCCACAGCCTCGGTCGTTCAGCATCCCGTGGTCATGAATAACACTGTGTTGGCAGAACTCCGGATTAGTAAACATTATACTAACAGTATTGCACTGAGCAGCCATCAAGAGGTTGTGCATTTTGTTTGTTCTTTGCTTTTGTGAGGCAGGATCTTAACTTTGTCTCACTTGACTACTCTAGGACTTGCCAGAGAGACTAGGCTGTCCTTGAACTTCTAGAACCTCTGCTTCCCAAGTACAGGGATTAAAAGTGTACACCACCACACCCAACAGGAAATGTGCATTTTTAATCTTGTTTATTTATTTACGCATTTTGTTTTTTTTTTTTTTTCCAAGGCACTATTTCTCTGTAGCCTTGGCAGTCCTGGAACTTGCTCTGTAGACCAGGCTGGCCTCAAACTCAGAAATCCACTTACTTCTGCCTCCAAAGTTCCAGGAGTTAAGTGGCTAAATTTTTAGATTATAAAATACTTACTAGTTGTACAGATTAAGTGTTAATGGCTGCTCAGGTTTGGACAATGAGTTGGACAGTCCTGTGACCAGGTTTGTAGCAGGTCCTTTTTTCCTGCTTTTCCTGGCTCTTGTTGCCCCTCCCATTTCTGTGGTACTTAGCAGGTGACTCTAGTCTTTGTTTTAGCTATGAGTTAGTGTCTACTTTAATTGTGCATTAGTAATAATTTAAAATAATACAGTTTTGCAAGTAAAATCCAAACTGAGACCTTTGCAAGGGCAAGGCTGTACGGCTTGCCTCATCTTAGCTTTCCCAATGCCTGGGAAGCCTTCTGATTGACAGCAAGTGGGAGTCATCGCACAGGTGAGTGAGCGACCAGTGTGCTTGTGTCAGCAGATATTTGGTTGATTCTGGTGCTGCAAGAATCTAATAGCTAGTCCTCAGAGGAAAGTACTTGGAAACGGGACTCGCTTCTTGGGATTCTGAAGGAGCCTGGGTTGAAGAGTCTTTGTTAGCACTGGGGCCAGTGTTTGGAGATAAATCTGGCAGCAATCAACTGCTCAAGATCTTGCCTCCTGCCTAAGGATATTAAAAAAGTCGAGACACTCAGCTGGGTTACTGGGTCCTTAGTGGCTCAGCAAACACTTGAACACTTTCTAAGATGCCCTTGATTTGATGTTACAGGTTTGATGAGCTGAAGTTACCTCGAGGCTAAAATGATGGTCTCATTTAGTGTTACTTACAGTATTGTTAATTTCCTAGCATGAAGAACTTCCTTAGTCCAAAGGAAGGAAGGAAGGACAAAGAACACCTGTAATCCTGGTACTTTGGAAGCGGAGGCAGGAGGACCAGGGCCATCCTCTAGTGAGTTTAAGGCCACCTGGCCTAGGTGAGACCATGTCTCAAAAATCCAAAAATAAAAGTAAATAAAGGTGGGCCAACTTCTAAAGGAAAGTTTGTGAATACAAATGTCCATATCCTCTGGCCTGGTGAAACATTCTGAATTAAGATCAGAGAATTGGAGTTTGTTTTACCCATTTCAGCAAACCTCCAGGTGCCCTTGCGTTTGAGCTGTTTTAGTTGGTACAAATTTAATTTTTTAAAAGACACTACTAGCCCAATTGATGACTTGACCAGGAAGATCCTCAAACTTGTAAACACTATGCAGACAGTTAGTAAAAGGAAAACAAAGCATTAGTCTCCTATTTGTTTCCATAACAAGACTGAGCGAGAAGCCACACAGAGAACTGGGATTGATGGAAATGGGTCAGAAGGAGGGCAGACTGGCCATTTACCTGCTTTTCCTTATGCTGAAAATTACTGTGTAATAAATGTTATTTCTTAAAAATTTGGATCCTGGGGCTGCCTTACAGATGACCTATGTTTAGTTTCCAGGACCGCATGGCTCACAACCATGCCTACCTAGTTACAGGTGATCTGATGGCCTCTTCTGACCTCTGAAGGAACCAGACACTGGTGCACATGCATACATACAGGCAAAGCAGTCGTGCACATAAAGAATTTTATGACAGTCCCTTCAAGCAGTAGGATGTGGGAGGCAGAGGTGATTGTGTGTGCAACTAATCGACAGCTAAATGTGACATTGCACAGGCCACGTCTTATTTAGGGTCAGCAGGATGTTGTTGGGTAATGAGCTCACAGTTCAGGCAGAGTCTGTAGAGTTCAATCTTAGAACCCCTGAAAGAAGGACAGAATGACCCCTACAAGTTGTCCCGTGACTTCCACACACATGTAGTCCCTCACAGTACCATGCACATAAGTTCACACACATATCACACACACAGCATGACTCCTGAGTAAAGCATACAGTATTCAAGAATCTAGATTGTTGGCTGCAGTCAGAAAGCAGGCTGAGAGGCAGGATGATAAGTTAGTCAGAGGATGCAGTAGGGGGTTGACTTTTAAGACATGTATTTTGTATGGTATTGTTTACAATGTTTCTGGTATAAATGTTCCTTGGATAAACAATGCCTTTTGACTTGGAGCTAGAATGTCCTTGTTATTTGATGAGCCTGTGGGCCGACATTTTTTTCTCCAGCACAAATACTGTTTGCCTTTGAGTCACCTTTTTCTCATTAAACAGCCCTTGCCTGGCTTTGCTGTGTTTTCTGTTTTATTTTTAATCCTGATCCTTCTCCCGGCTGCTTAGTTATGTAATAATGTGTGTGTTTCAGCACAGGCCAACATCGTGAATTTCTCAAGGACCAAATTCAAGAGCTTTATAAGTCTTGAAGCCCCTTTTATGGGTAGGGCAGAATTCCTTAGGAACTCCACATTAATGACTCAGAAAGCTGTTTCAGTAAATTCTGTTTGTTTCTTGGGGCAGTGGTCTATGTGATACTAACTTCCAAATGCACTGCATTCTCCTTATTTAGCAGAAGGATGCTACTGTAATCCCTCACTTGTAAGCTGTGTGTGGCTGGAAATATGTCTGTCTGAATCCTGCTTTCCTAGGTTATTCTGAAACACTGAATATATGTTGTTTTTACACAGCCTACTAACTTATATTCATTACAGAAATATTAGGGCCAAATAAACACAGTAGAGGATAATTATTATTTTTTTAAAGATTTATTTATTGTATGTATGTGAGTACACTGTCAATCTCTTCAGACACAACAGAAGAGGACATTGGATCCCATTACAGATGGTTGTGAGCCAACATGCTGTTGCTGGGAATTGAACTCAGGACTTCTGGGAGAGCAGTCAGTGCTCTTAACCACTGAGCCATCTCTCCAGCCTGAAGATAATTATTTTTAAGTCAAACATTTCATAAGTAAGAGATAACCATCATGAAATGATTAAGTCCTTCTAATTTTTTTTCTCAATATACATGTAACATTAAAAATGGTGTCTAGAACCTAGTGAGATGGTTCAGTGGCTGCTCTTCCAGAGATCATGAGTTCAATTCCCAGCAACCACATGGTGGCTCACAACCATCTATAGGGGGATCTGATGGCCTCTTCAGGCAAGCATATATGCAGCAGAGCACTCATACATTAAATAAATAAAATCTTAAAAAAATGGTATCCAGCTAGGCACTGTGGCACATCTGGTCACACATGTGACCAAAGTAGAGGCAGGACACCCTCAAATCCAACTAACCAACCAACGAACAACTGTGGAGGAGAGCCAGGTATGGTGGCACACACATTTAATCCCAGTACTCTGAAGACAGAGATTGCCAGATCTCTGTGAGTTTGAAACCAGCCTTGCCTACATAGTGAGTTCCAGGACAGCTACATACTGAGACCTTGTCTTGGAAAAAAAATAGCAAAACAACCAAGAATGAGGGGGGGAAATGGAGAGAGGGAAGGCCTAGGGATAAAGAGACCTTCAGTGCACACTGGAATCCTGATGAAGTAGGTTATAATGCCAGTGAAGGAATGGGCATACTAACAAGAAGGCAAGCAGGCAAGGAACATTCTTGCAAGTTTTTATATAGACTTCTAGATTAGATATAAATTAAATAAATATCTGGATTAAAGGTATGTCTTCCTAACCCAAAAATCTGGATTAGAAGTAGATCTTCCCACTTCCAGTTAAACAGAAACCCCCCCAACAGGTGAACCCTCAATTTGGGAATTTTATTTAATTCCAAATGTAATCAAATTGACATCCAAGAATAGCTATCCCCAAATTCCTCATATTTCATTGTATAAAAGATGGTTGTAATTTACTGGGAATGTATATTTTTATGATTATAATCTAGATATACTTAAGAGTTAAACTCTTATGAGGCCAACCTTCCCTTAAGTCACTGATGGAGGTCTGTAAGCTGCCACTGCTACCTGATGTTCTCTGCATGCCAGTGTTGACAAGTGCAGGGCACTTGAGATTAAATGTGTGCCCTCCACTCAGCTGCTGTTGTTTTAAGTCATGTCTGATGTTCAGTAAAATAGAGAGTCTTGGTAACTTTATTTATTTATTTATTATTTATTTACACAGGGTCTCATGTAGCCCAGACTTGCCTTGAATTCACTATATAGTTGAGAATGACCTTGAACTTCTGGTCCTTTTACTGCCTCTGCTTCTTGAGGCTGAGATTATAGCCAGGCCAAGTGAGAGAAACTTGGTCTGGCCTTAGTCTGTCTTTCTGTCTTTCTTTCTTTCTTCCTTTTTTCTTTTTTTTTTTTTTTTTTGGTTTTTCGAGACAGGGTTTCTCTGTGTACACCTAGCTGTCCTGGAACTCACTCTGTACACCAGACTGGCCTTGAACTCAGAAATCCGCCTGCCTCTGCCTCCCAGGTGCTGGGATTAAAGGCCTGGGACACCACTGCCCGGCCTACTCTTTCCCTATCTAAGGAGTTTCCTCACTTTTCTTCCATCACTCTCAGTCATGGTCCTTTCCCTTTTTACACAGGGTGAAGGCAGCAGAGACAGGTAGAGTGTAAACTGCAAGTCTTTGGAAACCACGGAGAACCCACGTGTCTGAGCACAGGAACACAGTCAGCTGTCAATCACCTTGACTTGTTTTTGTGGCCTGGGTTTTCTAGTTTGTTGATATGTGGATCCAGTTTCCAGATGGATTAGCTGATATGTGAGTTACAGCAAGTAAGAAAAGAGGCTACCAGGGCCGGGGGCTCAGCCACGAAGCAGGAGGCCAAAGAGCAGTTTACCTTCCCAAGACAAAAGGTTCACTGGATGTGTGGGAGCTGCTGCCAGTGAGGACTTTTCCACACACATCTAAACCTGCCTTAACCTGGTACCGATCTGTCAAGAGAAAGTGGAACTTAAATCCACTTCACCACTTGTCTTTCTTGACCCTGGAGCAGCAAGGGCCATTAGCTGCTTGACCCTGCCCTACTGCAGGCATCCATTGATACCACCCTGGCTGCACACAGTAGGACTGCGTCCTCATGTTTCCCATGTGGCCTCCATTGACAGTGTTGCCTTCCTCTAGTGCTCCTTCTAGGTCTCTCCCGACACCCCTGTGAGTTGGGGGTATCTCGTTACCTCTGTGAGTGTGCAAGTTCACACTGAGTGAGGCTGCATGGGGTTGGGGGTGGGGCCTAGGGGAAAGTCCTGGCTGTTTGTGGCATTATCTGGTTCATGCTAGTGGAGAAGGAGTTCTTTATTGTGGCATAACGAAGGAGAGAGTCTGGTAGAACAGGGAAGAGATCAGTTTTATTTGTGCTTTTTAAGCTAGAACCAGTAGTTACTGTCAAAAGCTTTTTTTTTTGTTGTTTTTTTTGGGGGGGGTTGTTTGTTTGTTTGTTTTGTTTTGTTTTTTGGAGACAGGGTTTCTCTGTATAGCCCTGGCTGTCCTGGAACTCACTCTGTAGACCAGGCTGGCCTTGAACTCAGAAATCCGCCTGCCTCTGCCTCCCAAGTGCTGGGATTAAAGGTGTGCGCCACCACCGCCCGGCTGTCAAAAGCTTTTTTTTGTCTTATTAGGCTGTCCCTTTCTTGGTCCTCTTTCTTGGTCATGTTGCTGTAACACAATACCTGAGACGAGGTGCTTAATAAGGAGAAAGGGTCTATTTGATTCACAGGCCTAGTGGGTGTGTATATATATATATATATATATATATATATATTACTTCAGTATCTGTCAGGGCCCCCGTCCTGTCCGTGTCTTGTTACAACTCGGAGATGACATCATATAGCAGCGACACAAGTCAGAGGACTCATCTATAATGAGAAAGGAGGCCGACTTGAGAAATTTCATCAATCCGTCTGTGAGGCTGGAGCTACACAACCTAATGACTTTCCATTAAACACCACCATTTACAGGTCCCATCCTGTCACTGCTGCCACGCTGAAGACCATGCTCCTAGCACACAAACCATTTGGAGACAAAGAAAAAACATGGTCTCACTATGGAGACCAGGTTGGCCTCAAATTTGTAGTCCTCCAACCTCTGAGTCCTGGGACTACAGATGTAGTCCTTGGCCCATGAGTAGCCTTCTGGGGCTGTAGCCTTCTCCAACACCAAGTCTGGGCTATGTGAGACAAACAAGGAAACCCAGAGCCCCTGTTGAATTAGACAACAAAGTATTAACCTTTTTCTAGAATGTAATTTACAAACACCAGAGCCCCTGTCACCAAGCTGATCCTGATGTGCCTGCTTGGCCCCGCCCTACTGCAGCCATCCACTGATATGTGCCTGCTTGGCCCCGCCCTACTGCAGCCATCCACTGATACCACTCTGGCTGTGCTGCTTTCCTCCCTCTGTTTCTGAGAGCAATGCCCAGGGTTCTTGGTGGATTCAAGTTGTATGCTGCATGTGTCCTCAGTCCATCTTCTTATACTTATACATTCAGGGTGAAACTCAACAGTGCTGACTAGCATCCTGTTTGGAGAAGTGTAGGGAGTTCGTTTCTCCACTAGTGTCCTGGTCCTCCCATTCCTGCTACAGGGCATCTGCCCCACCCCCCCCCCCCTACCCGCCCCCCCCCTAACCCCCCCACCCCCCCCACCCCCCCGCCCCCAGTGGCAAGTTTTTTATCTGCTGAGCCATTCTACTGTCTGGTTCTTTAAAAGCTGGTCATAGTAGGGTTTTTTTTGTTTGTTTGTTTTGTTTTGTTTTGTTTTTTTGTTTTTGTTTGTTTTTTTGAGACAGGGTTTCTCTGTGTAGCTCTGGCTGTCCTGGAACTCACTCTGTAGACCAGGCTGTCCTTGAACTCAAAAATCCGCCTGCCTCTGCCTCCCAAGTGCTGGGATTAAAGGCGTGCGCCACCACCGCCCAGCTTAAAAAGTCTTTATTTGAGTCTAGTGTGGTGGCACATGTAGAGAGCCCTTGATGGCGCTTCAAGGATAATGGTAAGAATATTTACATTGGGCTAGGACAAAGGAGTAGGCTCAGATAAGAATTTGACATTGAGCTAGGACAATGCTCAAGATTAATACAGCCGAGGAATGTATTGTATTCCTTGTGTCTTGGTCATCCTGATAAACCCCTGGACACAAAGACCATGGGACTTTGTTTGTTGACTTGTTTGTTCCTTGACTACTTGGTCTATGCTTTGTTTGTTCCTTAACTATTTTGTCTCTGATCTAGAACTGACCCTATTCTTTGCATGCACGTAGAAAAAGAAAAAGCAGACTGGAAAAAAAATAAGCCTGCTTCAGCCTCAGCATTGTCTGCAGTCATGTTATAGTGTTGTCTAATTGTCTTTTCTTTCTTTAATCATCACTCCCTCCCTCGATATTCTGTTGACTTACTGAACTGGCTTAGTCAGACATACACTCATATTACTAGCATTAAGGAGACTGAGGCAGGAGGACCTCAAGTTTTAGGCCAGCCTAGTATTAAAATAGAACACATCTCAAAAAAATTGAAGAAGTCTTTATCTTTTAAAGTTACAAGCCTAGATATTTCCTGATGAAATGTAAGCCTCAAAATTTGATAAGAAATAATCAGAGGGCTTTATTCAGTGAAAATGTATTCAATGGAAATTTTTTCTTTTGCAGTTGGAAAAACATTGTATGAATACCTCAAGAGAAAATGACCAATCTCTCTATAAAAAACAAGAGCGGTTGTGTGCTCCAGAGGCTGAGGCAAACTCTATGAGTTTGAGGCCAGCCTGGTCTACATAATGAGTTCCAGAATAGTCAGAGTTATATAACACAACCCTGTCTCCAAAAGCAACAGCAGAAAACAAGAAGGATAGGGTTCTGCAAAAGTTCCCAGATAAATGTATAGTGAGAAATATGTGCAGGAAAGATGAGGGGTTGTGGGACTTTGTGGTTGGTTTGTTCTGAGACAAAGTCTCACATTCTGGCCGAATACAGTGTACAGCAGGCAATGCTGGCCTTAAACTGCGATCTTCCTGCCTCCACCTCCAAGTTATGAACATCTAGCTAAAATGAATTTTCTTATCATGTTAATTTCAACATCTCTGAGCCTTAAGCTAAGATTTGTGCATAAAATCCAGGGGCCATGTGACCTTGAAGAAACCCTACTGTTCCTTCCATTCTGAGTGCAAGCTGGAAGCCATGCTGTCGGTGGCCCCAGCAAGTGTGCCGGTTAGAAAGCACATTTTCATACTCCACTGTGACCGTGGTAATTGAGAAAAAGCACAGTCACAACTGAGTTGGTTTTCTGGTTGTTTCCATTCCAATTTTTATTATTTTATTATTTTAGCAGCCATTTTTACCGATTTTCCAGACAAAGTTTTAAAAGGAGGAATCTGTTTCCGACTGTAGCATGTTGACTGTTTCCTAAGCACAAGCTCTCTCCCCAGCCTAGTTAGCATTATGGTGAGATCCAATGACAAGGGCTAGTGCCAGGAGTTGGGTTGTATTCAAAGGCATTTCCATGGGCTCCAAATCTGAATGGTTAACAAAGTAGAACAAAACAGAACAAATACTAACTTGTAACTGAACTCCTTTTTAACTTCCTGACCAAGAGAAAGAGACACTCTATTTGAATTTGAATAGCTAGATACTGTGGAGATTGCTCGGTAGTTGCCTGGCCTATAGAAAGCCTTGGTTCAATCTCCAGGACCAACCAACTGATTGATAAACAAACAAACAAATACAAATAAGAAAACTAGAGTGAAAGCCACTGGGATATTAAGGAGCATTTAAGTATTTGAAACTCTTCACTCAAGACTGCATCAGAAAAGACGTGGTAAATATTCCTAAGGCAGAACAGTTCAGTAAAGTGACAAACTGCCACTCAGGAGGGTAAGTGAGTCACAAACCAAAGCAGTTAGTTACCTTTAAAAAATGGTATATTTATATTTTATTTGTGTGTCTGTAAGTGTACTCACACATATACATGGATGCCCTGGGAGGCCAGAAGAGAGCATGCGATCTCTTGGAGCTGGAGTTACAGGTGACGACTGTGAGCCATCTGACATGGGGCCTGGGATTTGAACTGATGACTGACCTCATGATCAAGCAGCAAAGGCTCTTAATTGCTGAGTCATTTCTCCAGCTCAAAGCACCAACACTTTTAAAAACACCAAGAAGAGCCAGCCATGTGGGATGTATGTAGGATCCCAGTACTTGGGAGGCAGAGGCAGAAGGATGGCCACAAGGTTGGGGCCAGCATGTTCTATACAATAAATCACAAGTGAACACTATATATATATATCAAAAGGCCTAAACAAACAAACAAACAAGCACATCAATGCCCGGGAGCATGCTGTTCTTGGAAGCATGCCACAGCAGATGGATACATGGAATATAGTGGAATAATTTTTTTTAAGATTTATTTATTTTATATGTGAGTACACTGTAGCTATCCTCAGACACACCAGAAGAGAGCATTGGATCCCATTACAGATGGTTGTGAGCCACCACGTGGTTACTGGGAATTGAACTCAGGACCTCTGGAAGAGCAGTCAGTGTTCTTAACCACTGAGCTATCTCTCCAGCCCAGTGAAACAATTCTTATTCCATCTTCTAGCTCTCAAAATTCATTCACTATGGAATCCCAGTGAGTGTGAGCCACCCAACATGCATGCTAGGAACTAAACTTGGGTCCTCTGCAAGAACAGCAAGCACTCAACTGCTGAGCCATTGCCTCCAGGTTCCCTCTTTTAAAACTCATTTTAATAATCTAAAGTCATTAAAATATCCAAGATGGAAAATATAATTATTAAATCTTTATTATTACACTAGATAAAATCTAGTGATCTGTGTTTCTCTGAGATTATTGAAAATAGTAATATAAATAACTTATTTGGTTTTTTGTTTTGTTTTTCGAGACAGAGTTTCTCTGTGTAGCCCTGGCTGTCCTGGAACTCACTCTGTAGACCAGGCTGGCCTCAAACTCAGAAATCCACCTGCCTTTGCCTCCCAAGTGCTGGGATTAAAGGCGTACACTACCACTGCCCAGGTTTTCCTCTTGTTGAGTAGGTCTTAAGTCCAATTAGAGAGACGTTGGTTACCACTAAGGTATGCACACCACTACTGCACCTGTAGGGTAATTGTGCCACGCTGGTCATTGATATGGTTCATAGACATCATAGCTGGGTGTTGGTTGCCTGTCTCCTTTGGAAGCTTGCTTGGTGCTTTTTGACACCATGAATGCTAGTTCTCGGGGAAGAGCCATTCAGGTCAGTTCCAGCTTGGGGAGCCCTGTTTCTGAAATGTATGGTATCTTCAGCAATGCCTTCTGCCTCTGGTGAAGCCCAGTCCCACTGGATACATCTACAAAACACTTCGACACATAAGGCTCAGAGAACATTTGCAGAGGATGGGGGCAGAAAGATTTTAAGAGCTAGAGTATCACTTTGCTGTGGGATTGTGTCTCCTAGTAATGTCAGAAGCTACACCCATAAAGTTTCACTAACAGGAAACTGTTATGAAACTTTATGTTCTGCCCAAACATGAGCTGAACATGGATGATACCAATAGACATGCCAAAATGGGCAGAGAAGCGTTTATGAAGCTTTAACTCTACACAAAGAACTACAAGTAACTAAGGAATGCTAATAGAGAAATAGTCTTCCCCAAGGAAAAGCACACCAACTGGTTATCCAATGCCTATGGTCAGCCCTGATAACATATACAAGGAACGTTATATAGACTGAACAGGTTATATTTAAGAATCTGTAAGTAGCCAGCGGTGGTGGCACACGCCTTTCATCCCAGCACTTGGGAGGCAGAGGCAGGCGGATTTCTGAGCTCGAGGCCAGCCTGGTCTACAGAGTGAGTTCCAGGACAGCCAAGGCTACACAGAGAAACTCTGTCTCGAAAAACAAAAACAAAACAAAACAAAACAAACAAACAAACAAAAAAGAATCTGTAAGTATATACATATACATATGTCTTAGGGTTTTACTACTGTGAACAGACACCATGACGAAAGCAACTCATATAAGGACAACATTTAATTGGGGCTGGATACAGGTTCAGAGGTTCAGTCCATCATCATCAAGGCGGGAGCATGGCAGCGTCCAGGCAGATGTGGGATTGTAGGAGCTGACAGTTGCACTTCTTGTTCCAAAGGCAGCTAGAAGACTCATTTCCAGACAGCTAGAATGAGGGTCTTAAAGTCCACATCCACAATGACATATCTACTCCAACAAGGCTACACCTCCTGATAGTGCCACTCCCTGGGCCAAGCATATACAAACCATCTCAACATATATGCATGTAACAACAACTAATGAAAGAAGAGGCCCTGAATTTGAAAGAGCAAGGAGGAGTATACAGGAGGGTTTGGAGGGAGGAAAAGGAAGAAGAAAATGTTATGATTATGTTATAATCAAAAGTAAAAAAAGAAAAAAAGTGGAGTTTTCAGTATATGAATCTGTGCCATGAGGTCCAGAGTCACATCTGGGCTCATACAATACACCTCTGGAATAAAGAGACCTCCTTTCTTGAGACACAGAACCAGTCAATGCATCTGTCTTGCCTACCTTGGATAAAGTTCATGGGATAAGGATATTCTAAGGGCATGAAGATGCAGACTGGCTAAAAAAGTGCTCCAGACTGTACATCAGAATTGAGGTTAGAGAGGTTTTAAGTCAGTCATGAAACATCATTAACACTTAAAATAGCTTGAAGGGGGCTTGAGAGACAGCACAGTCATCAAGAGCGAATAGTGTTCTTACAAAGGACCCGAGTTTGGTTCCTAGCACTCATGTCAGGTAGCTGTAATGCCAGCACCAGGGGATCTGTCACCTTTTTCTGGCCTCCAAGGACACCAGAACACACACACACACACACACACACACACACACACACACACACACACA
>JANHMN010000004.1:122616066-122631025 GCA_030674055.1 Rhabdomys pumilio
ACACACACACACACACACACACACACACACACACACACACACACACATTAGAAATTTTAAAACTATATGTATTTGTAAGTTAAAGTCTGGAAATATTTTGAGGTTTAATTTAAACAATTTTTATACCCCCAACTGTATGAAAGCCCAGCACTGAAGTCATCACAAGTAAATATGAAGTGGTAGCCATAGTCTTCAGTGTGCTGTCTCAGGGAAGTCTCAACTATAGCCTCAACAACGGAATAAACAACTGAGATTATATATATACAAAATTTTACCCATTTTATATTGTTTAAATGTCATGTGTCTCATGATTCATTCATTGTGGTTGCTATTTAGTCTCTGTGTCTTCCAAGGGAATAATATTAGCCTCATGACACCTGGGAAATCTCTTCACTGCTACAAAGCAGGACCAAGTGCTCAGGAAGTAAACAGTGAATAATCGGATGGAGTACTTTCTTGTATAGGCTGAGCACTTGGGTAAGATGACAATAACTCAAAGGAGATCATGGGGAAATACGGGCTCGAATGATTTGATCACCTAAGAAGACAGAAAACTAAACAAGAAAGTGGAGTGTTTGGAAAGTCACCAACAGAGTGCTGTTGTGAGTGCAGGTGACCGTGCTAGGACATCCTTCAGAGAACTCCAAAATGATGAAGGCCAGGAAGAACCTTTGGTTTAGTGTAGGGAGGGAGGCTACGGCATCTACAGGGCAGCTACAGCAGAGAAAGTGGAGTGGAATCCGGTTCATGCAGGAAGGACAGAGATGAAGGGACAATGAGGAACTCTGCCAGTGAACAGGCAGCTGCCCATCAGCTGGCATTGCTGTTAATTCAGTAGAGAAGTGTGAACTGTCACTTACCATTGTCTCCAGAGGAGGATCCTCTCATTCATCCTTTGTTCTGAGGACAAAGAGCTCCCAGTTTCATGAGTCCCCAGGAAGGCTTCCAAGAGCCTGGGCTGAACAGTCAGAATCATGCTGGCTGCCTGTTCTGAAGCTCAGTTCTTCCCAATACAAGAATCAACAAGGAAGAACCAACTCCTGAAAGCTGTCCTCTGGCTCCTATACGTGAGGCATGACACACTTCACAGTAAAGAAACATAAAAAAGAAAAATGAGTGGAAAAAATCTCTTAATATTAGCAAGTCTTTATTCTGTGTTTAAATAATTTTATCATATCTAATAAAGTTTTTAAGTTAGGACTCAAAAAATCTCTGTGCATTACCTTAATGTTCTTTCCTCTCTCTTCAGTTTGAATCTGATACTTAGACATAATCAGCCTGTGACATAGATACAGATATGGGAGCCTCTTTGTAATAGGTATTGTGGGGAGCTGACAGAAGGCGGCTATCATCCTTGCAGCCATCTTGAGCCATATACCCTGACAAGAGACTTGTTTACAATAGCCTACAACAGCTGAGCACACTCTGTAACATCTTGTTTTAGATGCCCAAGATCTTCCGTTGGGTGTGTGAGACTTAAAGGTGTGACTTAAAGGCGTGACTTAAAGGCAAGACTTAGAAGTGAGACATATAAAAGGTGAGAGGCAGACAGAAGACAGGTACTTGGAACTTGGAATTAGTACTTGAGACTTGGAAGAAGAACTTGGAACTGGGAAAGAGACTTAGATCTTGGAACTGGGAGAAGGACTTGAGACTTATTATAGCTGGAACTGGAATTAGAACTTGAGACTTATTGCAGCTGAAACTAGGATTAAGACCTGAGACTTAGTGCTAGGAACTAGGGACTTGGAACTTGGGACTGGGAACTAGGGACTTGGAGAGAAGAAGAGAGACTGAAGAATAAACGAGATTGAATCACGCTGTCTGGTCTCCATTCTTTGAGTCTGTCCTCACTCTCTCTCTTGCTGAACCCGAGACCCTCAGATTGGAGCAGTTTAGGGCAGTGCGGGCTCTAACAACTTAGCCCCCAAGGCTTTTGGCAGTGCGGGCTCCAACATTGATAGAGCGGTCCTCGACATTTTGACCCCCAAGCGTGGGGCAGAGCAGCTCGAAACAAGATACCATCAGCTTCCTCTGGTACCAATCTCCTGGCTTGCTGCCAGTTGCACTTCCTAGCCAACTGGACTCAGATTCCTCCAATGGACAGCAAACCATGGCAGCACAGCAGCTAAAGTCACTAGACATTTGAAAGCCATCTTGTGATATACCTGAACATGCAGGTTTCTGTCTACACCATAACAATGCTTGCTACTCCTATGGTTTGGATGTGATTTGTCCCCCTGAACCTTCATGTATTAGAGCCTGGCCCCAGAGAAGTAGTGTTGGGTGATGGTATGGAATCTTAAAGGTTTAGGGTCAGGAACAGGCTCATGTATTCAGGAAGCTGAGGCAGGAGGCTCACCAGTTCAAGACCAGGCTGGATGATGGAATGAGAACAGAAAAGTAGGGGCAAGTCAGAAGTCTGGGGTCACTGGGTGGCCACTGGGGGGGCGGTCACTGCTGAAAGAGGATAAGGCATTCTCAAGAACTCCTGAGCTCTGTGGGAGACTGAGTTATGAGTGATCGCAAACTCTAAATCACTTCTGACTTCAGGTGTGACCATGTGGCCCCCTTTGTTTTACACATGCCCCTTGTTCTATGGTGGTCTCTCCTATGAAGCCCTCAAAGCGAGCAGCGTGCTACTTGAATTTTTCAGTCTCCTAAACTGAGCTGAAGGAACAAGAGCAACAGCAATCTCGTCTCTGGTATTTTATTACAATAACAAAAACTAGACTAATTAATCCATAGAGCATAGAAGATAGCTTCTGTCACCAGACTTTCACAGAAATTTAACCTGAGAAAAAGCTGGCAAACAGATGAGGTGTAATTAAGAGATTTTATTTTAATTACTTGATTGATCAATTACTTAATTAGTCTTTTTGTTTTTATTTTTAGATACATCTTATATAGCCCAGACTGGCTTCAAATTCTTTACATAGCTGAGGTAACCTTGAACTCCTAATTCTTTTGCCGCCACCTGTCTCAAAAACAAAACAAAACAAACAAAACAAAACAAAACAAACCACAGTAACAAACAAAAGCCCCAAGCAAAATAACAGTGAAATCGGTTAGGGCCGAACATACTTGGGCATAAATTCCTTGAATAGTGTTTGTTTTCCAGAACCCACTCAAGCCTGTAATCCTAGAACTCAGGAGATGGAGACAGGTAGATCAGAAGTTTTAGTTGTCCTTAGCTGTGGAATTTGAGAACAGCCTGCAGTACACAGGGACTTGTCTCAAAAATAAAAACAAATGGAAATGTGTATAGGCCATAATCTCTGACTAGAAATGAGGCAAAACAAGGAACAAGTAACAAAATCTTACAACACCCACGCTGGAGAAAGCACGTTTCTTGCTGGTAAAAACAGAATGTTAGAGATAACTTAAATGTTAAACAGAGGGCAGGCAGTCAGCTCAGGCTGTGAAGCTCAGGCTGTGAAGCCTGCCTTCTTATGTTGACGGCTTGAGCTGATCAGTTAGAAGCTGATGTGTTTCCAACAACTCTAACTTCTAAAGTTTGACTTGCAAAAGCCCAGGAAAGCCTAGGATTTGCCAACTGGAAAGTGCCTTGTCAGCTGCGCTTAGCACAGACTGAGCTGTCTCCAGCTTGCAAGCTTGAGGCCTCTACCTAGGACGAAGGCCTACTTTGTTTTCTGAAGCCAAGTGTTAGATTTGAGGACAGGGATGTGCAGCATTGGAGGAGATTGTGCTTGGGTCTAGGCCCTGCCGTCTGGAGTTGCTCTCACACGTAAGTGAGAGGAAAAGCAGTCTGTCCTGCAGCTAACTTGTTTGTGCACAGCTGCAAGTGAGACCTACTCTCTGGAGTGATATTCATTTTTAGAATCTTTCTTACCTTCCTCCTAAATTTAATCTTTCTTGCTTGCTTCCTTTCCCCCTCCCTTCTGCTCCCTCTCTCTCCTTCCTTCCTTCCTTCCTTCCTTCCTTCCTTCCTTCCTTCCTTCCTCCTTCCTTTTTTCCTTCCTTCCTTCCTCCTTCCTTTTATCCTTCCTTCCTTCCTCCTCCTTTTCACTTTTGACACAGCATCTAAGGTAGCCCAGGCTCCCCTTAGATCCACAATGTAGCCTAGGCTACTCTTGTACCCCTCATGGTCCTACAACAGCCTCCCAAGTGCTGGGATTACAGACATGCACTACTATGTCTTTTAAACCTTCTTAACATAAATTTTTAAAAACTCAGAGGTCTACTGCTCACAAGTGTTCATAATTAGGGGACAGATCGTGACAACACTATCGTGAGAGCACTGGACACTGAGCTGATGGCAATTATAATCTAAGAAATAAAACCACATCCACTCACTGACACCACTGTGTCTTACACCATCAAGGGGGCCACGAAAGGAAATTTGGAGAAGCTAGGTGAACAGTAGCCCACAGGCAGAGGGAGCCTGGGCAGAGGGAGCCTGGGCAGAGGGAGTGCCTTTTACAAGAAGGATCCCTCCCGGGACTAGACTCCATTGGAGTCCTCAGCATTGTGGTTTCCTAACTCTAAAATTTTACTGGGAAATTAGACAGATATGTTGTCCCATGAAAAAGAACCCTCTAGAGATTAGCTGAGTAATCCTGGAAAACCCTGAGGAAGTAGCAAGTAGGCACATGATGAGAGAAATCTAAGGAAACTGGAATTTGGAGGGAAATGCTTAAAGTTAATTTTTAATTAAAAAAATGTCTATTGTTAAACCAAACATGGTGACACATGCCTATAACCCCAGCACTTAAAAGGCTGAGCTATGAGATCTGCCTGGAGTTCAGGGCTAGTTTGAGTTATACAATAAATCCATGTATAAATAAATAAATAAATAAATAAATAAATAAATAAATAAATTTTTGTAGAAAACTTGGTGGGGGAAGGGGAAAAGCACAAAGAAAATTAACTCTGTTTTTCCATTATCCTGAAACAACAACTCTTGGCATTTTGCTGTATATGTTTTCCAATTGTTTTTTAAGTTGAATGTATAATTTCTGACACTTATGATTAAATATTTGCATCAGAAAATGGCCTGTATTAACTAACCACTTTAAGTGTATGGAGAAGAACAATACAGACATTCACATAGTACAGACACTACTACCTGAGTGCTTTTCATTTTATAAGACTAGAACTTGTGATGATTAAAACATAACTTACATGATGTCTGCCTGCAAGCCCAGCCCTCTGGAGGCAGAGGCAGGACAACCAAGGGCTGGAAGCCAGTTGGTGCAACATGACAAGTTCTAGGTCAGCCTGAGCTAATAGTGAGACCTTGGACTGATCTGTTTCCTGTTGGGGTATATTCTAGGCCACCGTCAGTGACCTCTGGGCTTTTCAGTGGCTGGCAGAAATGGTCACTGTCACATGTGGTGGACTCTACAATCCCTGTTTGTTCTGACCTCTATTGTCTGGCTCAGACTGCTTATAGTTCATGTAAAGGGCTAATGGTAGAGTACTTGATTGACATAACCTCTGCCCCAAACTCCCAATGCACGCACGTGCACACACAGAGAGATACACACACACACACACACACACACACACACACACAGATATACACAGACATACATAGGCATATATACATATATACGTACATACAGACAGTCTCTCTTCCTCTCTCTCTCTCTCTCTCTCTCTCTCTCTCTCTCTCTCTTTCTGTCTCTCTCTCTCTGTAGTCTGGAGACCTGTACTTTGAAAGTTCTCTTCTTCCACCTCTTCACACTCCATACAGTCTGTGCCTTCAGGTGTCCTTATGACTGACTACGCCCCTCCACTATCTCACCTCTGAAGTGTTTCCTATTGTAGGGCATTTGTAACTGCCTGTAAAATAATTAATCCTCCGTTAGGAGGAACAACCTTTAAATGTCTCTGGTGACCTTTCCATTGCCCCAGAACTCACAGAGCATCTGCAAACAAGTCCAGGCTCTTTTGCTTGGCTATGGGATACAGATAATTATCCTCATTTCTAAGCATAAGGTTTGGGGTGAGACATGGCTGAGTCTATCTGAGCTGGAAGTTAAAAACTGATGGAAATTGATTTAGGGAGGTAAACTCTAAAGGCCCGTCTCACCTCGTCTCCCCCAACTCCCCACCCCTGTCAACTAACCAACTCCTATCTTTGTTCACTCACCCTTCAAGGAATAAACAGGCCAGCACTAAATGATCCTGAGATGGAGACAGCTGTAAGAGTCACGTTTCAAATTGATTTCCTCCTCAGGATGTGGTCTGCATGCAGGAAGGAAATCGGACAACAGCAAACAGAATGATGAAGCAAGCGATTAAACTCCAAGGATGGCCGCACAGCACACACGTTCCAGGCCTCTATAGCTAGACTGTTATCGCTAACCAAGGTGGAATGATCAGATCTGACGAACTGTTTGGTCAAGAGGTTTTCCACTTTACATGGCCTCTGACTACGTGGATACCAGGACATCAAACCCACCGCTTTACAATAATGCTAGAACTAGCGCCTGCTAGTTGGAGATCGGACATGGTTAGAAACACCTCAGAGGGTGCTGGAAAATGTTGGCTAAATGATCTGGTTCTCCGCGTAAGCCTAGCTCAGGAACTTTTCCATGAAAAGCTTCTGACTGGGTGTATCTACTCTCCATCAACTGGTGCATTGTTTCCTATTTCCCTGGGCATTTCCGGCTGGACTTTCACATGCTGCACCATGGCTTTGTTTATCCTTGTAGCTGGTCAATCCAGGGCTCAGCAAAATCAAGTTCTTTTGCTTTCTTCTCCCCTCCACCCTCCTCGCCTGCCTCAAGGTTACCATAAAAACAGGATTAAAATCAGGGTTGGCTGCCTCCTAGCTCCATGCTCCATCCTTTGGGTGAGTGAGTCTTAGAGCCCTTTTCATTTGCTGACTTGTTTAAGCGATGCCATTCTGAGTCAGGTAAATGTGCTTTAGTCGAGTGAAAGCCAAGTGTCGGATGTGCTTCTTTTTGGGATAATTTTATTTACAGTAATTGCTTTGCTGCTTTTCACAAAATACATTGTGTTCTCAATGGAGAAAGAAGTATGTATTTAAACTTCACCATCTGGTGACTTGGTCCATGTTCTTTGCGTCTAATGACGTCTGGCAGTACCCAGAGTTCCTGATGACACAATGCACAGCATTGCCTCTGTCTGTTTTTCTTTTTAGCTGAGGCTTACTAGTATCTTAGATTTCGGAGGAACTTTATGGAGTCTTTAGTTTTTAGTTTTATTTTTTTTAGTTTTTTTAGTCTTTAGTTTTTAGAATTTAGTTGCAATTCATACCCAGTGCAATTACACACTAATCTGTTCCATAGTATTCTGGGCAGTGACTGTCACTCCTTCCCAGCATCTCTGTGACAAGGTACTCACAACTGAACAAGGCAGTGAAAGCCATTGTCTGTCTTTCTTCTTTTCCTTCCTTCCTTCCTTCCTTTCTTTCTTTTTTTTTTTCTTTCTTTCTTTTTTTTTTTGGTTTTTCGAGACAGGGTTTCTCTGTTTAGCCTTGGCTTTCCTGGAACTCACTCTGTAGACCAGGCTGGCCTTGAACTCAGAAATCTGCCTGCCTCTGCCTCCCAAGTGCTGGGATTAAAGGCGTGCACCACCACTGCCCGGCATCTTTCTTTCTTTTGAAACAGGCTCTCATTATGTAGCTCTGACTGGTCGGAACTTGCTGTGTAGACCAGGCTGACCTAGAACTCAAGCACAGAGATGAAAGACATGCACTGTTGCGGCCTGAGCTGCCCCATGCTTGGGGGCCAGAAATGTTGAGAACTGCACTACCCCATGTTTGGGGGCCAAAATGTCTTGGATCGTTCTGTCAAATGTTGGGACCCGAACTGCCAAAAGCCTCGGGGACTAACTTGTTAGCCCGCACTGCCCCAAGCAGCTCCGGTCTTCAGGTCGGGGTTCAGCAAGAGAGAGAGTGAGGACAGACTCAAAGAATGGAGACCAGACAGAGTGTGATTCAATCCCATTTATTCTTCAGTCTCTTTTCCTAGTCCAAGTCCCAAGTCTTGAGTTCCTAGTCCCTAGTTCCTAGTCCTTAGTGCCTCTGGGTTCTCTAGTCCAAGTGTCTTCTACCTACTGCCTAATGTCTAATACTTACTTCTTCTGTCTGCCTCTTGCCTTTTATGTCTCACTTCTAAGTCACGCCCTTAGGTCTTATCTCTAAATCACACCTTTAAGTCTCACACACCCAAGGGAAGATCCTGGGTATCTAAAAGAAGATGTATATGGCTCAAGATGGCTGCAAGGTTGATAGCTGCCTTCTGTCGGCTCCCCACAGTGCACCACCATTTGAACACTGAATTGCTGCATAGTTCTTCAGGCTGCCAAGATGAACTAAGATTTTTGTCTCCCTGTAACTTTTGTTATTTGAGCCCTAACATATTGCAGGGTGAGATTGAAATCAAATAATCTGAGTTGGTCATAAAGTTGAACTCTTTGCTGTGATGAATATGTGTGGTTTCATATTGCCTCCTGACTAGGCATTCGGTAAGCATTTTCTGTTTCCTTGGTTGTTTCTCTTTTGTAGCTTGTACTAGTGCCACTTTCTAATTTGCCAGAGATAGAAAAATGCAACTAAAATTAGTCAAGCAGAGAAAAAAAGATTGTGTAATTGCAAGACCTAGAGAGAGAGAGAGAGAGAGAGAGAGAGAGAGAGAGAGAGAAAGTTTTAATTTTTTGACATTGGGAGAAATGGCTCAGTAGGAAAGGTACCTGATGCTAAGCCTGGGATGGCTCAGTGGGGAAGGTATCTGATACTGAGTCTGATGTTCTGAGTTCATCCTCAAGTCCTGCCACATGGTAGAAGAAAATCATCCTGAAAGTTCTCCTCTGACCTCCACATGTCAACACACACACACACACCCACTCCCCCACACACAGACACACACACAGACACACACAGAGACACACACACACACATCCACTCCCCCCCCCACACACACAAGTCAAATTAAAAATGTTCAACAAAACCCTTGAGATAGAACCTTGTTATGGAGATTCAAACTCTTGATTCTCCTGCCTCAGTCTCCCCAGTGCAGAGATCATAGCAAGAACCTCCAGTTCTGGCTAGAGGCAGCTTTTGATCCAAACTCAGACATTCCAGTCATGGCCTGGTCTCACTTCCAGTAGGACAAAAAAGCTATGTGATCATTTGATCAGAAAAAAAAAAAAAAAAAAAAAAGCCTTAAAAAAATTCCTTACGGCCGGGCAGTGGTGGCGCACGCCTTTAATCCCAACACTTGGGAAGCAGAGGCAGGTGGATTTCTGAGTTTGAGGCCAGTTTGGTCTACAGAGTGAGTTCCAGGACAGCCAGGGCTACACAGAGAAACCCTGTCTCAAAAAAAACAAAACACACACACACACACACACACACACACACACACACACACACACACAAAACCCCAAAAACCAACTTTATAAAAAAAAATTCTTTACTTCCATGGGTGATTGGAATAAAGGATTACCAACTGATGATGGGAATTCCCCAATAATACAACCTCAAATGCCGCAATCCTGAATATTGCAATCCTCCCAGACCATCCCTGAAGCCCGAACTCCAGGAAGTCACAGTCCTGAGAGATTCAAATCCTGAGCGTTGAAATCCTAAAACCTCAATCAAGAGCCCAACCAGAAATTCCCATAACGAGGAAACTGCTACACAAAACCAGCAGTAAGTCCAGCCTCCTGTCAGGGGGAGGGGATGGAGGCCGGGGAGTGGGCGGGTGTTGGAGGGCTTAGCCAACGGCAGGGATGAAACTTCAGTGTGTTTATTACCTGCATTGACATCCCTTCAAGTTTTTAATGCACTTACCTTGCGTTTGTGTGAAGAAGCCAGGAAAGTTAACTGGTTCCAAAATAATGATGTGAGGAGTGACAGACATACACCCGCTGCTGCATAGTCACCAGCCATTTTTCTGTCACATGTGTGTACGAGTATACACGCAGAACGGACTTTTGTATATCAAAACAACGCACACCTGTGACATAGGAGATGGAAAAATGGGAGGGAATGCTGTGTCAGTGAATATCAAATCACAGGAGAAAAAGGAAAGCAAGCAGTTTGGGGCTGGGGGGACGGCTCAGCAGTGAGAGCACTGGCTGCTCTTGCAGAGGATTTGGTATTTGGTTCCTAGCACCCATATGGTAGGTCACAATCATCTGTTCTCCAGTCCCAGGGGAATTCTATGATTTCTTTTGGCCTCTGAGTCATGTATATACACGTAGGCAAACACCCATACGCATAAAAATAAGTGTGTGTGGGAAAACCAATTAATACCTTCTAGAAAATGACTGATGATTTTTTTCCTTCTGAGAGCCAAGCCCCCTTCCCCCCCCCCAAAAAAAAAAGAAAGAAAAGAAAAAAAAGATATTCGTCTGGATGCAAGACTTTTATAAAATGTAATGATAGTTGCCCACTGCTACAGATTTCCTTCCAGGTGACTGCCTACCACCCATCCCCACAACACAGTTTCTAATGTGTTAACAGTTTAAGCTTTATTTCTTGGTTTAGTTTCTTCCCGAATAGTGTTAAACCTTCAGTTTTATTTTTCACAGCTCACTATGTTACATATTTCCTCTTCAGGTCTTCTCAGTTATTAGATGCTTTTTTCTGTTGGTTATTTTGTATGTAGTGGGCGTGGGGGGGTTTCAGGAGTGAATTAGACATGATCTCTCTATGTCTCCTTGGCTGTCCTGGAATTCACTATGTAGACCAAGCTCGCCTTGAACCCACAGAGATCCACTTGCCTCTGCTGGGATTAAAGATATTCACCAATGTGTCTAGCCTCTGGATGCATTTGTTTTGCAAAACCAGTTCTGTGAAGAAACATTGTTATAGTTGATTTGATGTGGTAAATATCTTAAAATCTCAGCAGGGGCGTGGTGGCTCATGCCTTTAGTCCCCAACACTCCAGAGGTAGAGACAGACAGATCTCTTAAGTTCCAGGCCAGCCTGCTCTTCAGGGTGAGTTTCAGGACAGGCAGAGCTAACAGAGAAACCCTGCCTCAAAAATAAAACAAACAAACAAACAAATGTTAAACTTTTCTTTTAGATGAAGAGATTATCTTTTGTACATCTCCATTTGGGAAACATACTGTTTCTCAAGACTTTGGCTCTTTAACTGCATAAACAGAGTGTATGTGATCTGACCCATTGTGTATGTGTGTGTGCTTTCTTGTAGTGCTGGGGACTGAACTGAACACTGCCCATGCGCTGGGCATGTGGTCTACCTAATCCTAATATTGAGCAATATCCTTGCTCCCCGCTAAGTTTTGTTTGTCTTACAAAACATGCAAATTGCTCATCAACCACAGTTATAAGGCTGAATGCACAAAATTATTAACCAAGAGATATGTACATGTATGTTTTACATTTTTTTATTTGTTTTATGAGATTGGGGGGGGCGGGTCTCACTGTATGGCATTGGCTGGCCTGGAACTCCCCAAGTAGGACCAGGCTAGCCTTGAACTCATACCTACTTTAACCTCCCAAGGGCTGGGATTAAAGGCATGTGCTACCACTCCCATCCTCGCATTTTTTAAAACATTTATTTTATGTACCTGAGTGTTTTGCGTGTATGCCTGTGCATCACGTGTGTGTGTGTGTGTGTGTGTGTGTGTGTGTGTGTGTGTGTGTGGAGGCTGAGACACTTAGGGCTGAGACAGAGTACTCGAGGAAGAAAAGAATCTGCCACTTCAGTCCCTCAACCTGGATTGAAATCTTGATAGCGTTGTACAGAGCACAGCTGTGTTTTATGACTGACAGAAGTTGTCGGTACAGTCCCTGGCATTCCCAAGTTTTTCATGGAGAAGTGTCTTTCTGTAGGTACGGGGCGGGGATGGGGGGGAGGTGTCCGTTAATCTGATGAAACAAAAAGAACCAGGATCCAGAAAAGCCGTGGGTGTTGCAAGTTCTGGGCACTTAAGAAGCGACGCTGGCGTGGAACGTACCAGAACCAGAAAGCAGAACCTTTTCTTCAGCAGTGTCTCCCCAGTGCCCTCTGCTGTCAGAGTTCCACATCATGACAGCTGCAGAGGAGAAATATGTAAAGACCCAGCTAAAGGTTTGCTGAGCAAATGATCAAGGGTGGCTTTGTCGCGGACACTGTACATCAACCACGGACAGACCTACTCTTCCCCCTGCGGGTCCTGCACTCATCCTTTATACCTGGAAGGCCCAAGCTCCAGCTGCACACGCCCTTTACACCTCAAAGGTCCAAGCTTCAGACCTGGAACTTTTCTTTCAGCAACCGTAGGAAGAAAGCATTGTGCCCTCCCAATATAGGATTAGGTTGTTCCAGATTACATTTCATCGACTCCGATATATTAAACATATGCCATGTGTTTGTTTCTGAGCCAATCCTGGTGTGCAGGTGGCTTTGTTGTTCCAGCAGGCCTGGCGGGAGGTATCCCACTACTGGAAGTTGGAGTGACCCAGCCCCACCTAAACAATCACACAAAGTTCCCAAATACCACAAGAATGAGGGATGGTTGACAAGTAGTGGGCGTTGTTGGGGAAGAAAATGTAGGTAGAGAGAAACAGATAGGCAGAACACTCAAAGGCCAAGTGGAAACTTCTGGTTTCTTTGGACTCAGGTTATAATGTTTTGCTGGGACAGACAGGTGAAAGAAGGTGTTGCTAAAGCAAGACATGTGAAAGACTGTTTTCCTGAGCAGACACGGGTGAAAGGATGCATTATGTTTAGAAAAAATATAAATATGACCCCACAGACAGTGGGAGCTGAAGCATTGGTTCGCTTTGCTCCTTGATTTGCTTGCTAGTCTTTGTTTCTGACCGGCATGTACTGCGTTGCTGAGCGTCACTTGTGGTGACGTCACAGAAAAACTCACCAAAGGACTCATTAGATTCCTGTGGCTGCATGCTGCTTCTGTGGACTCTGGCTGGTTGGCGAACCTTGTAATTTCTATTGAATTGGACTGCCCTTTCGGAGTTGTGTATGGTGTCTACTGAGTGGATTGGACTGCAGCTAGTGGACTGGACTGAGAGCAACGGAGATTAGAATCACCCCCAAAGAACTATTTCTAAACAAGTTCTTTGCCCGTATCCTAATACTCTTTCTTTTCCACTACCTCTGGTCGGTGATGGGCTAGAGAGGAGGTTGAGCCCTCATCAAAGTAGGTTGTGAAGAATATATGCCTACACCAAGGTCTCCTGGGAAGGTGGTCTGGGCCAATCTGAAGTTTTGAGAGAATGAGGTTCTAAATAATAGAATCAGGAAAGGAAAGTTGTCTAGAAAGAGGGAAGACTGGGATTTCTCGTGCGTTTCTTTGCCTTTATGTGGCCTTTTGCTTCCATGATTTTTCTGTTTGGTGCTGGGGTAGAACCCACACAGGCTCTTGCTAGGCAAGCATTGGGTTGTGTCCCCTAACCTTCTGGTTCTCTTTATGGATTATTTTTCTCTAGATTATTATCTGGAAATTATCTGGATTTCTATTCCAGATAATTTGAAGTTGTGTTTCAGCGTTTGGGTCTTCTTTTCTTTGGTACACACCCATTCCTTCCTTCACTAGCTTTTTGTTGTGTTTTGTTTTTCGAGACAGAGTTTCTCTGTGTCGTCCTGGCTGTCCTGGAACTTGCTCTGTAGACCAGGCTGGCCTCGGACTCAGAGATCCACAGAAATGTTGAGATTAAAGCTGTGAGCCACCACCATCCAGCATTTCCCTCCTTCCTTCCTTCCTTCCTTCCTTCCTTCCTTCCTTCCTCCCTCCCTCCCTCCCTTCTTCCTTCCCTAGCTCCTTTCTTCCTTTCTTTCTTTCTTTCCTTCCTTTTTTTTAAGGCAGGGTTTCTCTCTATAACAGAGCCCTGGCTGACCGCAAACTCACATAGATCCTCTTGCCTCTGCCTCCCAAGTTCATGCTGGAATTAAAGGCATGTGCTACCATGCCAGGCTCCTTTCTTTCTTGAGTTTTTCATGCCTGTAGCCCACACACTTTTTATATAATCTGGTCTGACCTCAACCATCCTCCTGCCTCAGCCTCCACATTATTGGAACTATGGGAGGAGCCACACTCCCAGCTATTCTTTTCCTTCTTCAAATTCCTCCTCTTCCTCCTCCCCTTTATCCCTCTGTTAAGTCTATATCTATCTATCTATCTATCTATCTATCTATCTATGTTTTTTTTTTTTTTTTTTTTTTTTTACTGTGTAACACAGGCTGGCCTAACCTCACTATGTAGCCTGGTCTAGTCTCAGCCATCCTTCTGCTTTAACCTACCAAATTCTGGGATTGTATATACAAGCTACCATGTCTAATTCATTGTCATTTTAAAGTTACTTAATATCAGCAATCTAATGTCTCACCAGATATCTCTCTGGTGCTGTACTTGGAAGTGAAACCTGTGGCCGGCCTAGCCTTGCTTGACTAAGCAGACAGACAAAGACAGGAAGGCTGAGGTTCCACAGATATGAGCACAGAGCTACAGCCAAGTCAGAACAGACAGCAAAGTCAGGACTGTTATTACCATAGGTCACCTGAGCAATCATCGTTGAGGTAGGAAGAGAGGAGAAGCAGGAAGGAGTGGGATTAGAAAACCAGTGAAGACTGGGGCAGGAAGAGGCAAGCCTGGAGCGTTGGCTGAAGGGGAATGCTGGGTAGTTCTGAGCAGTTCTGTGCAAGGTCAGAGATACTTGGTGCACAGGATGAATGACCTTCACCGACATTAGTGACAACTCTCCAAAGCTTTGTTAATTAACTCATTCTTTATATGTGTGTGTTCTGTGTGAACAATTTTATACACTCATGCTAATAAAACTTCTCCCAGAACCAACACAGTCCATCCTTGGATTTATAATGTTTTACATAATATTTTATTTTTTGAACTTCATACATGCATATGTGCCCTCCCCCTTTCGCCTAACTTCTAGGTCCACCTTCAACCATCAACCCCCCCTCCCAACTTCACAACTTTTATTTATTTTTTTTTTTTCTGAGACAGGTTCCATGTTGTAGTCCTGGCTGGTCTG
>JANHMN010000004.1:122635771-122647645 GCA_030674055.1 Rhabdomys pumilio
ACGTGTTCGTGTGAGTTCCTGCGGGCAGGGATACCACGCGCGTTACACGTGAACGTGCCTGGGACTTGCTTTTGAAAGGGAGCTATCTATGTTAACTACTATTCTATCCAAGCCACTGGACAGGATTCTTGGATCATGATGACAATAGTCAATATTTTGGGGGGTACATAAATGTATTTTGAGGTAAAAAGCATCTGGCTTTTGAAAAGCTGAAAATAACTTGTTGTGGCTGCTCACTGTATTGGCATCAATAATTAGGACCTTTTCATGGAAATGGACAGAAAAAGAGGAGAGATATTGATGATGAGGAGCCATAGGAAGTCTGCATGCATGAGTCATCAATGGCTGTCAGTTGCCCTGGAGAATGGGTGAACGTTCTTCTCACTGATTTCTATGCGGCAAATGGTCCCAGTGTTTAGCTTGGAGCTAAGGAGTGGCTCAACAAGGAAAGCACTGCTATGTGATCCAAGTAAGAAGCCAGATACAGTGGCTCACCACATCTACAGACTGTCCACTCCCACAGTGAGATGGGAGGCCGATATAGAGGAATTCCCCTGAAGCTCACCAGCCAGCTATCCTGGAGCAAGCCACACAGCAGCAGAAACCAGAGACAATGTTTCAGCAGGGTGGAGGCAACGACTCCTGAGCGCTGTTGTGTGGAGCTATTGAATCTGTAGCTCTTTTAGCAGCTCTCAAGGTCTTTCACGTTAACACTGTTCGTTGATAGTTGGAGCTTGTCAGCCTCCTTATGACTCACCTGAACTGGAGTCTAAAATGGTTCCCCCAGTAGGCTAGGTGGAATGATGCTTATCTACGGAGACTCCTGGAGGCTACAACTGGAGCATGGGTGTGACTTGGGCTTTTCGATGCCTGTGTGCTAGGATCTTACCAGGAGTCCTTAAAATAAGGGCAATTTAGAAAGTGTCTTATAAGTCTGGATGGAAGTGTACACCTTTAATCCCAGCACTCAAGAGGCAGAGACAGGTGGATCAATGTGAGTTTGAGGCCAGTCTGGTCTACAGCGTGAGTTCTAGGATAGCCAGAAACAAACAAACAAACAAACAAACAAAGACAAGCATGTGCTACTATACCTGCTCTTTATGTGATGCTGAGGATGAAACCCAGGTTTTGGGCGCTCTGGGTGAGCATTCTGTTAGCTGAGCTACACTTCTAGCCCCAGATTCCCATCCTCAGTGCAGTGAAAAGCATGTGGTGGAGCACTTGCTTTGTGTTTGTGAGGATCTGGGTTTTATCCTCAGCACTAAACGCAACTAGCTAAACGGCAATCATTAATGATTATATTTACTCATATGCTGAGGCCTAAAAGTCGGGCAAGGAGACTGTTAGGTAGTGCTGATGGCCGATGGCCCGTTCCCTGGGGCAGTCTCTTCTAAAACCAGTGCTTTGTGCCTTCTATCCATGCCTGCCCCTCTGAGTACCCAGATCTTGTGTCTGAGCTTCAGTTAAAAAGTAAAGAAAGTTATGGATGGATTTAGTTGAAGTCAGATTGGAGAAGGATGCTGGAGAAGCTTTACCCAGCAGGAGACTAGGTAAACAGTGGGACTGGGTGGTTCAAGGATAGCCTGTGCCAAGCCCAGTGTGGCCCTGGTGGGGACAGAGTGACATGGCACCAATGTGAGTCTCCATGACTGTGGATGGCTGCTGTGGGTGTAAGGCTTGTTTGTGTATTAATGTATATATTTCACATTCCTCCGAGAAATGTCCTCCCTGTAGACTCCATGAGAATTAGAAACAGCCCAAGTCTGGGAGTCAAGAGTGTGGCTATGTCTCCACGAAATGGTAAATGCTGGGACCTTCAGGACAGCCTTTAAGGCTATGGGAAAGAGCTCTAAATACATAAGTTCAGTCTCTCTCTCTCTCTCTCTCTCTCTCTCTCTCTCTCTCTCTCTCTCTCCACACACACACACACACACACACACATAATTTCTCAACTATGCAAAATATAAGGATGCAATATGAATCCTAAGGAACAAAGGCAGTTGCATTAGTGAGCCAGCTGGTCAGAAAGACACAGAGGCAGGCAGATACAAAGGCAGGCAGATTCCTGAGTTCAAGGTCAGCCTAGGACAGAGCAAAGAGGTTTGGCCCAGGTGAAAACAGTAATTTCAGGGCAGGGTCCCACCCAACTAGTTTATCTTCTGTGCTTAACAAAGGCAGACAGATTTCTGAATTCTTTTTCATTGTTAGTGATGGTGATTCATAAGATAGTCAAAAGGAAAACCTGGAATAAATGGCTGGACTGATATGCAAAATAAAAGACTGAATCTAGGTTTGGCAGGAGATGAGCTATTCAGATAATTTTTTAGGATAAAAAGAGAGAACACACACACACACACACACACACACACACACACACACACACACGCAAGCTGGATGTGGACAGAGACTTCTCTTAGACTAGCAAACAAGCAGAATATAGACAGAGAGATCTCCAGAGAGAAAGCAGACAGAAGTAGAGAGAAGCAAACTGGAAAAGCAGAATACAGGTCGTCCGCTTGAATCCACAATTTGACTTCGAGTCATTCTTTTCACCACTCCCAGACACCCCTTCTCTCAGAACCCCTCTCCATGCCTAGGCTGGTCCCTGGCAGGCATGTGTCTACCTGGCATTTGTCCTGCTAGTGAGCAGACTTTGTGTTCTCACTTTAAAGTGAAGTGGTGGGAGGCACACTGTGAAGGGGAGAGTTTGGTAAGAATTAGTGGAGGGTACTGAGAATGAAGCTCAATGGTCAGAGCACTTGCTTAGTCTAAGGAGGCCCTGGAATCCATTTCGAGAACCACAGAAACTGGGCGTGGTAGAACATTCCCATAACCCCAGAATTCAGGTGGTACAGGGAGGACTGGTTCAAGGATATTCTACTGAGATACACAGGAAAAAACAGGAAAGAAAGAGAGAGAGAGAGAGAGAGAGAGAGAGAGAGAGAGAAAACAAAGGAGGAGGGGGAGAAGAAGAAGAAGAGCCAAGCTCTATGAATTACATGTGTCAAGGTTTAATAGGCAATTTTACACGCTTTCAAAGGTTTGGTAAAAATTTATATCCTGCTAATAACGTCAACGGCAGCACTATTTACAGCAATTACTACCACTGCTGTTTCACCTGCCAGGTGCCATGTGACCTGCTGGGCCTGCATTTCTTCTGATTTTTTTTTTTTTTTTTTTGGTTGTTTTTCGAGACAGGGTTTCTCTGTGTAGCCCTGGCTGTCCTGGAACTCACTCTGTAGACCAGTCTAGCCTCGAACTCAGAAATCTGCCTGCCTCTGCCTCCCAAGTGTCTTCTGATTTTTGTAATCCTGGGAGTTAAGAGTTTTGTAAATTTTTAACATGTGGAGACTTGGCCGCAGCACAGTTACTCTCTCCCCTTTCACGTGGTTGTGCGGCTGATAAGTTACACAACACCAACTGCAACCCAGCTGTGTTTGACGCCAACCGATAGAAGTTTCTTGTTTTGTTTTGTCTTCCAGAAGATTTTGTTTCTACTTAGGAAGAAATTTCAAAATGAAATCATACTTAAATTTCTCTTTACAAAGGAACACATGGATGAAACCAGCACCCTACCAAATGCTGTTTTTTGAAATAGATTCTCTTGGCAATATTCAGATCTAAGTATTCTGTTGATTTTTATTTAATCGAGAACCGAGTCATCCCCTCTCCGTCAAGACAGGCTTTCTCTGTGTAGTCTTGGCAGCCCTTGAAATCACTCTGTAGACCAGGCTGGCCTTGAACCCTGAGATCCACCTGCTCCTGTCTCCCAAGTGATTAAAGGCGTGCATGTGCCACCACTGCCTGGCTGGAGCCAAGTTTTAAAAACTATTCTTTGATGAATGTATACATATTTTGAAGTAGTCATGGAAAGTAAGGTTATTCACTAATTGCCTGCCACACATACACTAGTAACAAATGAAATTTTGTTTTGGTTTATCTGTTTTGAAGATAAGGTCTCAGGGTATAGCCATTGCTAACTTGGAACTCACTAGTAGATCAGGTTGGCCTCAAACTCAATGAGATGTGCTTGCCCTTCTCTTCCCAGCCCAGAGATCAAAGACATGCATCGCCATGCCCAATATAAAGGAAAATTTAAAGAAAGTAGTGTGTATAGAGTTTAGGAATTTGCTACAGAAGAAAGGTGACATTATATTTTTTGTGTGTGTTGAGAGTATTTGAGTAAGATTTATATACCGTAATAAAACTTGACCACAATTGTGCCTATGTGTGTGTGTGTGAATGTGTGTATATGTGTGTATATATGTGTATGTGTGTATATGTGTGTATGTGTGTATGTGTGTATATGTGTTTGTGTGTGTGAATGTGTGTGTGTGTGTGTGTGTGTGTGTGTGTGAGTGTGTGTAGGCTGGAAATTGATGTTAGTTGTCTTCCTTAGGTACTTTCTCTGTTATTTTGTTTTGTTCAAGGCCATTTTTAGTTCCGTGGTTAGTTAGTTAGTAACATCCTTAGTTACATGAAACAAGTCAGCTTACTGCAAAAGGAAAAGAAAGTGTAATTTAAAAATAGGAACAAGGATCTCTTCAAATTCAAACATCATTTAAATGATTCTAAGGTGAGATTTTGACAGATGGTAAAAAGAGCAGTTGCCTAAGAGATGCAGTTTACAGTAATTCTCCACAAAATGCACCCAAATGCCTGCCAAGAAGCATCTCAGATCATGTCTCAGCTTAAATCCCATCTTCTCCAAGAGACATAGTCAATATTTTTTTTTGCTGTTTTCCTTTTTGAGTAGATTTTATTTATTTGTTTGTTTATTTTGGGGACAGTTTTTGGTTCACAGCAACTTTGAGGGAAATGGACACAGTTCCTATAAACACCGTCTCCAGCTCTCCAACCATAGCTGTCCTGAGATATGGATGTATGTCTGTTAGACTGACCTATACTGACTGGAGGATCTAGCCCAGGACCTTGTGCATGCTGGGCAAACACTAATAGCCCAGAAGGTTCACTTGTGATATTCTTCATTCTGGGGATATAAAGAACATGTATCCATGGTTACAGTAGTATCATATAGATTTCATTACTCTCTTCCTCCCCACTAATATCTGACAACCACCAATGTTTTTAATTGTCTTGTGACATTATTATTTGACAAAGACTCATGCATTTCCAGCTGGTTTCAAATGCTCTATGTAGCTGCTTTTAGACAACCTTGAACCTCTGACCCTCTTGCCCCTATTTTCCAGGTGCTGGGATTACAGGTATGTACCACCACACTCAGCTTTATGCAGTGCTGAAACACAGAGGCCAATTTCTGGGATTCTTTCTCAGGGACCACCCAACATATTATCTGTCACTGGGACCCAGATATAGATGAGGTTGGCTGGCCAGTGAGCCCCAGGGATCTGTCTCTACCTTCCCAACAGTGGAATTACAGGAGTGTGCCATCATACCCAGCTTTTCATGTGGGTGCTGGGGTTTGAACTCAAGTCTTCATGCTTGCAAAGCAAGCTTTTTACTGATGGAGCCATCTCCACAGCCCTTATTGCTGTTGTTTTCTGAGCGAGGGTCTCATGTATTCCAAACTGACATCCAACCTGATGTGTCCTGCTGAAGATGACCTCAGGCTTCCAGTTCTCCTCTTTCCCAGGTGCTTTGGTTATGGGGTTATGGGCAAGCACCACTGCACAGTAAAAGATAAAGTTGTTTTTTTTTTTTTTTTTTTTGAACACAGATCTTTCTATGTTTTGGAAGTGGACTTTGGATTTCAGGGGACGAAAAAAAAGGATAATGACTTTGTGACTGTGGCAGTGCCATTTCACTGTGACGATCAAGTCTGGGGAAGGGGGAAACAAAGCTCATGGTGCAAAGAAATAATAAAACCAGTAAGTAATAAAAATGTAGGAATTTGCTATCTCCCTTTGAATGCTATTTTCTGTTGACCAAACTGTCTTAGCTCGGGTTTCATTGCTGTGAAGAGACACCATGACTAGGCAACTCTTATAAGGGACAATATTTAATTGGATCTGGTTCAGAGGTTCAGTCCATTATCACTATGACGGGAAGCATGGCAGCATCCAGCCTGTCACGGGGTTGCAGGAGGAGCTGAAAGCTCTACATCTTGACCCAAAGGCAGTCAGGAGAAGACTGGATTCCACTCAGCTAGGAAATGGGTCTTAAAGCCCACCCCCACAGTGACATGCTTTCTCCAACAATGCCACACCTCCTAATAGTGCCAATCTGTGGGCCGAGCATATTCAAACCACTACACAAGCTCTTCTCATTCCCAAAGCAGACACCCTAGAAAAAAGCCCATTTGATTGAAGGACAATTAACAAATCAAGTTTGTCTTACAGGCTTATAGAATTCAGTTAATTAAAACTCAAATTTTACTGCTGTTTTTTAAGCATTTCTGTGTGTTAGATCTTTGCCAAGTCTATTTATTTTATCTTCATGTTATAGCTGAGGCATGAGGGTGAGGGATGGATCGTACCATCTGAACAGGTGCTGGAGGGACAGGCTGTGTCAGGACTGCCCAACTGTCTTTAGGTGATTTTTGGTTTCTCATTTTGTTTGGTTGCTATGTTACAGAACTTTCTATGATGGTGGGATGCTTTATAGCTTCAGTATGTCATAGCCATGTGATGAGCATCAGTAAGGAACCAGATCTTAAATTTAAATTTTAATCAATACACCTGCTTAGAGGATTTTGCTAGTATGAGTCTAAACTGGGGAGCACACGTCCCAGGAAGGGGAGAGAATGCACAGACTGCAGGAAGAAAATGTATTACTCCATATATTTACATCACTATTTGGCATGTCTTATTTAATAACAAAGTAAACTGTAATAGACATATGTGTGCACACATAGTACATGTATGTTTAATAATTTTCATCATTCTTACATAGCACTAAGCTTGTGCTTGGCATATTACAAATACTGATTCATCTATGACTCTTTGAGGCACTCTTTTATTACCCCAGTTTTACACAGAAAGGAACTAAGGGTAACTAAGTATGTCCAAGGACACAGGTTGGTGGCAAGGCTGAGACTTTGGGTGTAGACAGTCTAGCTTGCATCTTTGAATTGAAAGTTAACTTAAGTGTATTGGTAGGGAGGGCAACATTTTTATTGATGACCAAAACAGTTTTGGTCTCTAGAAACAAAGCAGTTCCTAATCTCAAATTTTAAAGGGATCTTAGAGTGTGCTTAGTCTAGCACATATAAAGATTGTGTGTGTATATGATTGAAATCCTGTAAGTATCCCTAGTATCACAATTGATCTCTTTTGCCAAATTTTGTTCTGGATACTAATTTAAAACAACTGTGTTTGTTGCACAAATATTGAAATAGGGAAGGATGAGGAAACTTCAAGAATTCCAGGCACAAGAGCAAGAGGAAAACCAACAGAATACCCCCCCCCCCCCCAAAAAAAAAACCCAGGCTCGTTTGTAGATAGAATGGTGGGTTGGTTGGTGGACCCACTAATTCAACAACTGGCTCTCAATCTTCTTAATGCTTTAATATAGCTCCTCGTATTGCAGTGATCCCCACTATAGAATTATTTGTTATTACTACATAACTGTAATTTTGCTGTTATAAACGATAATGTAAATATTTGTGTTCTCCTATGGTCTTAGGAGACTCCTGTGATCCACAGGTTGAAAACGGCTGAACAAGAGGTTAAAAAAAAATCCCTGAAGTACTAAAATTTACTCTAACCCAATTTCAACCCCTTCCCTGTTTAAATGGTGTGCTTTGCCCATCCCGCCGGCCTAGATGCCTCTGCTCTCTCTCCCCAACGTTATCTTAGCACGGAGTTCTAGGTACGTGAAGCAGTTGGCTGAGGTCCGAGCGCCAGGGAAGTTTTGAGAAGAGCGGAGTTCTTAGTTAGGTATAAGGTTACACAGGAGCGTGCGGGGAAGGAGTGTGGGAAGCCCTGGCTTGGGAGAAAGCGATAGCAGGTGCTCCGCAGCGTGGCCGAGCCGGGCGGGGCTGGCAGACGCGTTTGGGTGGCGAGATGCAAAGCCTTTCCTGTTCCTTAGGGAGGCGTGGCGGCTTCCGCCCATTTTTCCAGAGAACTTCGCCGACTGCTCAAGAGCCCTTTCCGAAGGCTAGCCCGCCCGAGTCAGGAAAGTCAGGTCAGGCGACCCACGATTGCCTCCGCCGCCTTCTGGGCGCATCACCTCTGTGCAGAGAAGCGTCCCACAACTCGGCCTGGAGTGGGGCCCCGGTGGGTGTGGCCTCCGCGGAAGGCCCCGCCCCTCGTGCGGTCGCGTGGGGATGGAGGGGAAGGGCAAGGCGATGGGCGGGGCGAGGGAACCGGGAAGAAAGGGCAGGGCCGGTGTGCTCGTGCCCGTGTTTGGCGCTTGGGCGGGGGCGCGCCGGTGCGCGCGCAGGAGTGAAGCCAGCCGAGGCGGCCGTTGTCGGGTTCGACTGGAGGAGCGGTGAAGTCACCTGCGAGCGGCTGCGCCCGCCGCGTCGGGACCGCGCCGGCCTCGCGGGGCCCCACGCACCCTGCGAGGCTGGGGCCGGGGAGCAGGCAGAGTCCGTGGCCGGAGTCGGCGACGAGGAGGAGGAGTCGCACCCTCGGCGCCGCCGCCCGCGCCGGGCCGGGTAGGTGCCGTGGGGGTCGGGACGCACCGGGCGGCGGCGGGCTGGGGAGGGAGAAGCGAAACTTTGCGGGCGCCTGCTCCCGCGGGCCCGGGCTGGCCGTGGCGCGGGGAGGTGTTGGCGCGGGCGGCGGCGGCCGACGCCATGTTGGGGTCTGTGGGAAACGGGGCGCTCGGGCGGCTCCCCTCCGGGCCGGCGCTCGGGCTGGAACCGCCTCGGTCCCGCCGCGCCCGTCCGCGGGACGCCGCCCCGAGGGCCGGGACCGGGGACGGCGACTGGGGACTGGACCTCGCGTCGACCCCGAAGTTGTGGGGCGCTAGGACTCGGGTCCCCAGATTGTGCGGTCTGAAAACTTTGCACGATCTGGGCACCAGGGGCACGCTGTGACTCCAGCATTGTATTTTATATGACTTTATATGAAAATGGCATTGCATAAATTGGCTCAGATAGGAGCAATGGCTTACACGCTATTTGGAGGTTTTCTTTTTTTAAAGTTTTATAATCTTTTGCCGAGTTTTTTTTAATGTTATTAAATGCCGAGAGCTGGTTCCCCAAGTTGCTCGAGTAGCCTAGAATATTAAAGCAGTAAGTTCTGTGAGTGTGCGGTGGAAATGAATAGAATTCAGGTTACATACACCTAAGCAGTAATTCAGACTCCCAAGTACATTAAACTAGTAAATGCCTTCTTTGTTATGTTTTAATACGTTGCCTAAGAGACTCGTTAAAGAAACATTTAGAGTTAAAACGTTCAGTTGAAACGTTAAGGCAAGTGTTGCCTTAAGACTAAAGTGAAATAGCCCAGTGTGTTGGCTCATGCCTGTATTCTGAATACTCCCGCAGGCTGGGGCGGAAGCATCGCTGCGAGTTCAAGGCCAGCCTTGGCTACTGTGTGAGCCTGTCAGAAACAAGCCCCCCAAACCAGCCATCCACAACAAAATAGGGTGAAGTGTTCTTGGTTTTTTTGTTTTTGTTTTTGTTTTTTTTTTGGTTTTTCGAGACAGGGTTTCTCTGTGTATCCCTGGCTGTCCTGGAACTCACTTTGTAGACCAGGCTGGCCTCGAACTCAGAAATCCGCCTGCCTCTGCCTCCCAAGTGCTGGGTGAAGTGTTCTTGACGTTTCTTTTTTTTTCTTCTTTTTTCTTTTGGTTCCTTAAAGGTACATACATGAGTTTTGAACCCTTATCTTTGTATCCTTGTAGCTTAAGGGGCGGGAGGGCTCAGGTTAATTCAGAATTAACAAATGCTATTTTTAATCACCACGGGTCATGATAGCATTGAGAGGTGAATGGTATTAAGTTGTTTATTTGGAAAGCTCTTTTAATCTCTCCCCCTCCCCCAAACGAAACTGGCTTACAGCATGAAGTAGCCTAGTAAATAAATACCCTCAAACATAAAGACAGCTTTAAAATTATGTTAAATGGCCTGAAAAGGCTCCTAACAGTGCAAAAGCTGTAAATCTGCTGTAGGGGATTTCTTTTTTTTTACTCTTTAATTTTTAAAAATCACTCATCTGCGTGGGGAAGGGGAAGGCACACAGCCCCAGACCTCACATGGAGAGGTCAGAAGACAAATTTCCTGAGTTTTTTCTCTCCACCATGTGAGTTGTGGAGATGGGCCGTAGGTTGTCAGGCTTGGGGGCCAGCTGCTATCATTACTTTGGGAGCCACCTTTCTGACCCCTCTATTTTTAGTTATATCTGTTTATTGTGTGTGCGTGTACATTTGTGTGGGCACATGGCACAAGTGTGGAGGTCAAAGGGATAGCTTTTGGGAGTTGCTTTTCCTTCCACCTTCTGCCTCCAAGGATAGAGCTGAGGCTGTCTGGCCTGGCCTCAGAGCCTTAAGCCCCAAGCCATCTCCCTGGCCTTTTTAGTCTTTACTAGGTAAAAGTACTTTCTTAGATGTGTCAGCTTTCTTGTTTATTTTTTATATATATATATATATATAAATTTTTTTTTTGCTTCCTTGACAGGTCAGGCAGGGTGTATGTGTATGGGGGGGGGGACACCAAAAATTATTTATCAGAAGTTACTAGCCTGATATCACAAATGTCAGAGTCAGGCTGATGACTCTGCTGAAACCTGGTGTTTGGAGAGCATAGCATAACCCATCCCTGTCGGACTTTCTCTGCTCATCTTTGTTATCACTTATCCTTCTAACTCAGGTTTCAGTATAACCATCTGCTAAAGAACTGATAATGCAAGGATATGATACTGAATTTTTTCTTCTTACAAACTTTCCCTGGAAGCTGGGAGTGTGTTGGAGCATGTCTGTGATCCTAGCACTCAGAGGCCGAATTGCCGAGTTCTGGGATTCGTGGTGAGACCATGTCTCAAAACCAGCCAAAACCAAAACAACTCTTAGACCTGTACTCTTTCTTTTCTGCCCACTGGGCAGTCCTGCTTCCGCTTTCTCTTCGGGATTCAGTTCTCTTCCCCCATGGCGTCCTAGAAGTACCACATAGGTCTGTAATGGCACGCCCTTGACAGCAGGCATCATGTGACGTTTCATTTGCTTGTCCATCTCCAGCTAGAACGCAGCAGATGCACAGGAGAGGTTTGAATGCATTCCTTGTGAATAGTTAGTCTTCATGAACTTCCTGAACTGTAGTATCTGTGGGGTAGTTATTAAGCTTCTCTGTAGTCTGTCCTACAAACCACGAACTCCATTCAGTCAGTGGATGCGGTGTTTGAACTCTTTTTTTAGCGTTTTCTTTTTAGACATAATTAACTTTGGTGACTGAATTTTGGCATGGGCATACAGACTTGAGTATTTATGAAATTTCCAAGCAGACAATGGACTGATGGGTAATTGTGATGGAGAGAAGCTGTGGATGGACAAAAGGATAAAAAAATCAGTTTAACATGTATTGAATTTTTTCCTCTTGATGGACTATTAATGCCTGGAAAATGAGGTTATGTTTGTGTCTATAGTTGTTTAATTTAAACAGTTTTTGTTGTGGTTTTGTCATAATTGTCTTAGAATTTCCTTTAAGAGCTCAATGAGAATCAAAAACGGGATTTTCTGTTGATGTTGATCTTTGAGACTCAGCTTTACATGGAAGCTTTTTGCTTATATAGCAATCCTCAGGCCAGTGAAGAAATCATACTTTTCTTTTTTTAAAAGATTTTATTTTATGTATATGAGTACACTGTAGCTGGCCTCAGAAACACCAGAAGAGGCATTGGATCCCATTACAGATGGTTGTGAGCCATCATGTGGTTGCTAGGAATTGAACTCAGAACCTCTGGAAGAGTAGTCAGTGCTCTTAACCACTGAGCCATCTCTCCAGCCCAA
>JANHMN010000004.1:122649597-122670626 GCA_030674055.1 Rhabdomys pumilio
TTGAACTCAGAAATCCGCCTGCCTCTGCCTCCCAAGTGCTGGGATTAAAGGCGTGCGCCACCACCGCCCAGCTTTAAAGATGCTTTTAAACCTCCTTTTTAATTATATGTGTTTGTGTTTGTCTGTGTGTAGATATATATGCACATGAGAGCAGGTGCTTGTGGAGGCCAGAAGAGGGTCTGGGTTTCCTGGAGTCAGAGTTACAGTGATTGACAACCACCTCATGTTCATGCTTAGAACTGAACTCAGGCCCTCTCTAGGAGCAGGGTTCTTATAGCCCAGGCCTCTCATTATGTAGTATGGATAACCTTGGACTCAGTGGCCCTTCTGCCTCCATTTTCCCAAATGTTGGGATTTTAGGCAGGTACCATCATACCCAGCTTCAGTTTGATACTTTCTATTGGAGCTTATCACCTACTTATTTTACCAAAATTAATATTCTTGCAATAGCAAGATAATTAAGAGGTGAGTGCTATTACCATTAGGCCCTATTGATTGATTGATACTTGTTCAATTTCTAGAGCCTGGTGGGAAGAGAGAAACAGTTTTTGCAAATTGTTCTCTAATCTGCACTTGTGTTCCCTGGTGTGAACACACACACATAAACACACAGATATGTACAAAATATTATTTTAAATTAGTATTCCACTATTGCACTTCCTGCTTGCTTGCTTTCCTTCTCGAAGCCTGGGCTTAAGTATCTCTTTTCCAGGTAGATGTAGATGCCATTGTCTACCCTCCCAGACAGTTAACCTATTATTTGAAATAATAATTTTAATATTGTGAAATCATAATTACATTATTTTCTCCCTTTCCTCCTTCATACCACCCTGTTCTCAAATGTGTGGCCTCTTTTTGTTTGTTAAATCCATCTGCCCATCCATCCATCCATCCATCCATCCATCCATCCATCCATCCATCCATATGTATGCTTCTGAAAACATGAGAAAAGCTGCTTAGCCTGTCGAACCTTACCTGTGTGTGTCTGATCCCAGACTGACTTGTTGGTATTGGATAGCTGATGAGGTGGCTCTTACCTGGGGAGGACCATTTTCCCAGCTCCCAGCATTCTTGTTGCCTGTAGCTCTTTGAATAGAATTGGCGCCCTGAGAGTCTTCCCTTTCTGTCTTAGCATGTCCATTGCTGTCACCATCGTTCAGGTCTTGTTCATGAACCCATGCTGATGAGATTTCAGGGTGTATCGTCTCTGAAATTCTAGTAGACACAGTCTCACAGGAAACCTGTTTCTCTGGCTCTTACAGTCTTCTGTCCTTTGTTCTGCAATCATCCATAAATAAGTCTTAGACGTGGGAATTGTCTTACAGATGTGTCCTTTGGGACTGGGCACTGAACTGTGATGTCTTGTTCCCTGTATTTTGATTGGATGTGGATTTCTGTAATGGTCTCAGTCTGTGGCAAAGACCAGTTTCTTTAATGAGGGCTGAGAAGTACACTTGCCAGTGGGTATAGAAATAAAGATTTAAAAATGTATTCAGGAGTCAAGCTGGTTCAGTAAAGTGTCAGTAACAAAAATTGCAACATGTTTTGAATTGTTGGTCAGTGTTGAAGAGACTCCTAAAACATTACAGGCTCTACTGCCCTTCGTTGCCTCCCTGAGGTAGAAGTCCTTATTGCTGACGACATCATGCACTTTGACACAGAGCCCAGAGGGACCTGAGCTGGATCTGACCTGAAGGCCTCCTCTCTTAGGACTAGGTTGATACCAGAAGACACTATGCAAGCTTCCAAGAGAAGGAGGCAGCCAGCAGTCCTACCCAGCACTTACGCCTCTGAACATAACCACCAGCAGGGCACAGTAACCCAAGGGTGCAGTAGTGGCATGCTTCCCTTCATGGTAGCCAGCAGCTCTGCAGTGGGACTTAAGGCCCCCTCAGTGGGAGGGAAGATAGACCTGGTACTGGAAATGTAGCCTTAGGCCAGTGAAGTAATGGATCTTGGAGGGGAACCTACTTCTTTTGAGATTTGGGCCTAGATAGCTACATGGTCAGAATTATCACAGCTCAACTCTTAGCCCCAGACTGTCTTTGTGTGTTCTCTGGTGTCTTTGTGTGCTTGCTGGTTCTTTGTTTTTCTGCTGTTTAGACTTTTAAGTACAGAGATTTTATTCCTCGTGTCCAAGTACACTGCAGGAGTACCAGACTGGTATTTTTGTGGGAAATGTTTGTTTTATAGACAGGATCTTAAATATGTGTGTAGCCCTGGCTGGGTTGGAAATTGACTTGTAGACCAGGCTGGCCTGGAACTCACAATCTACCTGTATCTGACTCTTGAATGCTTGGATTAAAGGTGTGTGCCACCTTGTTGGCCATTTTTTTTTCTTTGTAAATTATTTCCATCATTCTCTTTCCTATAGAAACACACCTGAATTATATATACTTGAGATTGTAACTATCTTTTTTACCACAAAGATTTTTACTTTTGAGTGTCTTGTTTACTAGAGTTTTGCCAAATGGCTAGTGCCTGTTTCAATACTTGGAACCCATTGTCAGTTGTCTCTGGTTTTATTTGCTTCCACGTTACTTAAACATAGGGATCATTTTATACTTACCCACCCCCTCCCTTTCCATGCTCAGTGCTCATTGTTCAGTGCAGACACCACCTCCAACTCCAGTTCTTCCTGTAGCTCAGGCCCTCAGACTCATGTGGCCAAGACTGACCTGGAACTTAAACTGTCTTCCTGCTTCCGTCAGCCTTCTGAATGGTGGACTGTAGGTCTGAGTCCCTTAGATCTTGCTTTCAGTCTCTTCCTTCAAAAGCAGTCTTTCATTGTTTGCAAGGTTATTTTAGGGAGGACTAGATGAAATCAGGCTAGTCCTTGTGAAGTTGAAGAAGGAAGTCCCGGGAACTAAGGTGGTGTGTGGTCAGACATCTTTTCCTCTTCTCTTTCCTCTAACTTGAGCAACGCCCCCAATCTTCAACCGAAAGTGTATGCGTGTAGCTCAACAAAACAAAAAGAACTACTTTTTACTTTAGAGTTTTATGCCTTTACTTAGTGGGTTTTGTTTTCATTTTGTTTGTGTTTTTATTTCCTATTGAAATTTCACTTGTTTTTTTCTAATAGAATGATAAATTCTGTGTGCCTCCCACACATTCTCTCTCATTTCCTGCATCCTGCTTTGTTGTGTTTGTTTAATACTTAACTGATTATGCTCTATATTAAAGTTGAATGTAAATCCTTCATTGCCTGTGTCTTGTTCATTCTTTTTTCCTATCAAATATAAATATAGTGATCAAATCACAAGTGTTGTGAATGATACTAGGGCAAGTGTTGGGTGTGCTGAGGAGGCTGTGATGGCAGGGTTGCTCAGCAGGGTTGCTCAGCGCAGTCTGGGTCGCCAGCACAGTGCTGCTGTTCTGGGCACTTTGATCTGAATTGATGGTAAAAATATGCTTGTATTGTTATTTTGTATTGACAAAACAGCTGGGCTTTTTGGAAAGAAGAACTCATAGGTTATCATGACGTATTTCCTATTAAATAGGAACGTCCATACTCGATGTTTAGAATTCATAATTAGATGTGGTCAGACCACATTTGTTTGTCAGTCTGAAGTCTGTGGATCCAGTGAAGCTATTCCTGTTTTCTTTGAAGAGTAGCAGGCTTTAAAGATGTAGTTGGTTTTTAGCAAACTCCAGATTGAGAAGCTGCTGTTACTTGTAACTGCTAATCATATTCAGCTCTGTATATTCTGGCGTGAATAATGCAGCAGGTTTGCAGGTGCTGTTGGGAATACATAATTGTAGGAAACACTGTTTTTGTTTTCAGAAATCCCCAAATCTATTTGAAATAAACATGTATCCAAATGTTACTGAAACCTGTAATAAACTGTGTTTTAAGTGGTGTGGAGAGTAAAAGTGAAGCCCTGTCTGGCTGCTAGGCTTTGGCCTGAGTACCTCTTCAGGGACTGGTCAGATTTCAGCAAATAGAGAAAGACTAGAGAAGGATGTGTTCTCCTGTTGAGTTTTGAGATGAGGAAGGAAAACCCAGAGCACATTGCTGCTGGTGGTCTGGTTTGATGTTCAACAGAGAACATGGAATGATGGGAAAGAAAGACTGCAAGAGGCCAGGGTTTGGTATGAAAAGCTATGAACACCAGTTAAGGATTCAGTGGACTTCCTTCTCTTGGCCCTGGACATAGCTGCAGTAGGAGAATGTTAATCTTGTTATTTAGGATGACTGACTTAACTGTTTGAGACTTAGAAGATTCTTGAGAAACTTGAGGTCTATATTCTATTCTCCTAAATGGACTTTTAAAAACAAACACCAACCAACCCAACAGCTTAGTGTGCTTGTTCTGTGTTTTCACGAGTTTTCTTCCTAAAATCTTTGTGTGTGACTCTCTTCCTGTATAGATGATGTATTTCTTTATCAGACCTAACCCATTTGAGACCACTTTTACTGACACTGTGAATTAGTCAGACAGAACTTTGCTTTTTAGTACTTCAAGGAATCCTTCTGCATATCTTACATTGGAACAAACCTCTGTCTGTCATTTGTGACTGCCGCTCATACCCAGTTGTGTTAGTAGCATGAATGGGAAGCTTTTAAATATTTTTCTTTAGTATATGAGCTGCCAAAGCAAACATGCCATGAAACATTATTCTAGGTATATTTGATAATACCAGGTTACAGGAAAGAATTTTGTTTTTAGGAACCTCCCAATCTGTTTGGAATACACATATATCCAAATTTGGGCCTATGGGTGAAATAAAGCCCTCTTAGAAATGTTAATTTTCTTCTCTCCCCTCCCTTTTTTTGGGTCAGTGACCTTTCCTAGATACATAATCTATTTCTTAAGGTAGCAGGGAATACAGAAAAGACCATGTATTCCCATCACCCCATAACAAATATATCAAGCTGTGAAGTCATAGAAAAGTTATTTAACTTAAGACATTTTAAATGTATGAATGTTTTACCTGCATGGATTTGTGTGTACCACAAGCATGCCTGGTATCTGTTGAGGCCAAAGAAGGTGTCAGATACCCGGTCTGGAGTTACAGATAGTTACAAGCTGATGAGTAGGTGCTGGGAATTGGACCCCAATCCTCAACAAGATCGTGTGCTTTTAACTGTTGGGCCAACTATGCAGCCTATCTGACTGGAACCTTCAGTCCTCCTGACTCAGCTTCCTGAGTGGTGGGATAGTATGTATATGTTACTCTACATGGCTTTTTATTTTTAAGCCATTTTATGACCTGGTTTACCTTTGCTTATTTATTGATTTGGTAGAATGAATTATTTTCACTTAACACCATCACCATTATTATTGTTAGTTTTTTTTTTTTTTTTTTTTCCGGTTTTTTGAGACAGGGTTTCTCTGTGTATCCCTGGCTGTCCTGGAACTCTGTAGACCAGGCTGGCCTCAAATTTAGAAATCCGCCTGCCTCTGCCTCCAGAGTGCTGGGATTAAAGAAAGGCGTGAGCCATCTTCACCCAACATTACTAATTACATGAAGGGGTAAAGTAAATGTATCTAGTAGGTATTGGTTGTGTGTGGGTTTTCCCCCTTTTATGACTGAGATTATGAAACAACTCACCTTTTTAGTAATAGGCAGATGTGGAGTCTAGGTGAGATTTTTAAGTTAATAGAGTTTCTCTATAATATGATTTAAATCTTGAAGTTTCATTTTCTCTCAGCTTAGTAAAATATAGCATTGATAAATTTGAACATAAAATACAGAAGTTTGTTCCCTTTTTCTTATCTACAGTCCACCTATCCATTTACAATGCATGTTAGGAGTGAAATCTTAGTGGACAGGCCAGAGAAGCATAGACTCTTCCTGTTGATTGAAAAAGTAAAATCACTCAAAATTTAGTTTGCTCAGATGTCAGCTATTTCTTCTTTATTATCCCAGTATTTTATTTATACTTTCACTCAGTAATTTTTCATGCTGGTTATTAGATTGTGTGACTGTGAAAAGTAGATAGGCACTTAGAATATGAATATATATATTGGGGGGGGGTTACATGGATTGGGGGAGTAGTTTGTGCTGTGTGCCTGGCTGGATATATTCTGGGCTTTTTTCTGCTGTTTTGTTTTCTCCCAGCAGTTGCTGGAGGCTGAAGCAGGGCTCTGCTGCTGAGCTTTGTGTAGACTGGAGTGCTTTGTTTCCCATGGTCATTCCCAGGGCTCGTAGCCTCCCTCCTGTTCTCTAAAGTGTCAGTTCACAGGAGCACTCACTTTACAGTGTTGATCCGTATAAACAGTAGTCATGTGGGTTAGAACAGTTTGCTGACTGTGACTTGGTGGTAGCGTGTTTGCCTGAATCCAGTCCCCAGCTCTGGGCAGTGGAAGGGTGTTGGTGAATTCAGGCAAGTTAAGGCTTGCTGTAAATGGGAAATCCAGCCAGCACACTTATTATGTAAGGTCAGTATTCATTGACTGATTGAAGGTGTCTGCTGCTGCTGTTTCTTTTTTAAAACAGACCTTTTGGCTCATAGTTTATTGGGTTTTTTTTTCTACTGTAACCCATTGAATTTAAATACTGGACTTTATTAGTATCAGAAGTCATAAGTGTGAGTAAGAAAATAAATTCGTCCAGGCATAGTCCCACATACCTTTAACTTCAGGCAGAGGCAGGTAGATCTCTGTGAGTTCCCAGCCAGCCAGGTCTACACAGTTGAGAGAGACCAGTCTCAGAAGGAAGGACAGAAATGAGGTGTTTCAGTAAGGATGAGACGAGACGCGCTGATAGTCAGTCAGCAGGAAGAACGAGCACAATAGTCTTGACAGGTGGGCCTGTCCTCAGTTGTAAAGAGGTAATATCCTTTGTCTTCTAGGTTTGCCTTGCTCCCACCCCAACCCCCAGTATTACATTCTAACAGGTGGTAAGCGTATCCCACTGAGTGTGTTAAAGGCATGCATGGACAGTGTAAATGAGGTGCTTGTTTGCCAGAGATAGGAAGTCTTTTCTTCCTAGTCCTTTCTTTATAGTCTGTGTATTCTTTCCCAAGAAGAGCAGACAGCATTCAGATTGGACCACACTGTGACCCTCTTTTCTCATTAAGGCCTTTAGGATGTAGTAGACTCTATCCTTGGGGAAGCCCAGTGCTCTTTCATACTGGTTGTCTGGAGTTCTTGGTGCCTGCTTGAGCTGGTGGTAAATTTGGGCACTGAGCCAAAGGATCTGTTTTACCAAAGAATGTCGCTTTGGGCTGTCTAGTAGTAGCTCGGTTGTGTTGCCCTTTTTGATGACTTTCTTCACTACTGCCCCCACTCACTCCACCCCAGCTCAGCATAGCTAGTGTGTGCTTCCGTCTGCCTGTGTGTGTGTAAGACGTTTTGTAGATTTTCTATAGTCTGTTGCTTTTCGTGTCCGACACGTGGAGATTATTTCAGGACTGAGAAGGACAATGAAAGAGCCCGTTGGAAGCAGGGGCCTTAGGTTCTACATGCCCATTGCTTTCCAGCACAAGGTTGCTGCCATACTTACTAAAATAAATGGAGATAATAAGATTCACCATTTATCATTGGAAGAACTATGAGAGTATGTTTTTGTATCCTTGTAGTCTGTAGTATATTTATGTGTAATTGCCAGATTTTGAAAATCATTTGCTGAAGCCAAGTACTGGTTAATAATGTCCAAACTTCTCTAAGCTTCTTAAGTGGGGGCGAGCTTACAAGCTGGCTCAGTGGGTAAAGGTGTTTGCTGTGCTGGCCTGGAACCCACATGAACGTGGTCCTTTGACGTCCACACGCATCCACACATTAACAACAGCAATTAATTTTACAATTTAATATGCCTGAAATTTTGTTCAGAAACTTCTTCCTTATTAAAAAATTATTTTTGCCTTCAGTCCTCTATGAAACTGTCCTTTTTGCCTAGAGTAGCCTGGTGCTCCCTTACCACTTTCTTGGACATAGAGTTGGTGACTTCTGATATATAAACTAATATATCAGTTTAGCTCTTTCTTTTTCCTTTGGTGTTTAGGAACAGGGTCTCGTGTGGCTCAGACTGGCCTTGTCCTCCTGATGGTCGCAGTGCTAGGGTTACAGGCATGCACCACTGCCTGGATAAAGGCATGAACACCCGAAATCTGTCTCTGGGGACAGAACAAGTCTGAGACCAGGGAGGAGAGGTGGGGGGTGGGGTGGGGAGACACTGGGAGTTTTGGTAACTGCTTGGTTCTGGGTTTTGTTTTCTCTTTATTCTTGAAGAACAGGGAACTTGCTTGTATCATGTTTTTTCAGGCATATATGTCATGTCTGAGAAACATGTTTTGAATATGAAGTCTAAAAACTTACCCAATACTTTTCATAGATACTGTTTCTACTGTAGATACTGTTAGATTTTTAATTTTAGTTTCTATGTTCTTCCAAACTTAATAAGTGGCTACGATTATGCTTTCGTAGTGTACTTAATCTTAAGATAAACTTTTAAGTTGTGTTTTATGTCTCTTAAGTTGGAATGTCTTATTGAGAATATGCTATGGTTAATTGGAGCCTTTTACCAGTGGCACCTAAAACCTGAGTATCTTAAAACCTGCAGTACTTGGGTCTGTTGAGAGAGATACAGTGTGTATTAGCAGTGATGATGGGTATTCACTTCTCCCCACTTGGTTGTTTGAGTGTATTTGAGTTGCTTTGTTTAGGTTTGTTTCATGCTCAGGGTTTGGTGAAGATGCATTGTAGCTTACTTGTTATAAATAGTGCTGTACTATTTACGTACTGAGTCAAATTTATTATTATTACATTTATTTGTATATTTGTGTAGGTGGATGGGCCTGTCCATGAAAGTCAGAAATCAGCTCATATGGGCCCTGATGTGAAACTCGGGTTGTTCAGCTTGGTGGCAAAGGCCTTTACCCATTGTGCCATCTTATTGGTCAAAAATTTGATTGGATATCAAATTGGTGGTTACACCTATTTTTCTGTAAAGTACAAAAAAAAAGCACCTGTTGCCCTATATTGTCATAAGTACTACATCTTAGGAAATTTCCTTTTTCTTTATTCTTTTTTGTCAATCTGATAAAACATTTTGGTATTTTAATTATAAATGAGGTTAGACTTTTCACATTATTTTAATTCTGTAATTTACTTTTTACATTTATTGTGTGTGAGGGACGCACACATGTAGACACCTTGCTTACCAAAGTGTGCTTGTGGAGGTCAGAGGTCTTTGGGATTCAGTCCTATCCTGTAGTCCTGGGATTAAACTCGGGTCATTAGATTTGGCTGCAAGCGTCTTTACTCACCTTACTGGCCTTCTGTGATACCTTTTTTTCTTCTTCTTCGAGACAGGGTTTCTCTGACTTGTCCAGGCTGGCCTCGAAGTCAGAAATCCACCTGCTTCTGCCTCCCAAGTGCTGGGATTAAAGGTGTGAAGGCGTGTGCCACCACTGTCCGGCTCTGTGATATCTTTTTTATAAGATGATAGAATCTTTTTTATAAAATGATAGACTTTTTGCTTTCCTTATATAGCTGGAGGTGGAACCCATGCCTGTGCATCCTAGGTGAGCACTCTGTCACATCGTAAGTGAGCACTGAACTGTGGTACCCAGTGTTAAAAGAGGAAGTCAGGGTATGGGATGAAGACTGAGAGAGGACTGGTCACTTAGTTAAGACCTTCAAGGTTTGAAGCTATCAGTGTCTTGTTCACTGTTGGGAATATCCTCAAGCATACCAGTGCCACTCCTTGTGATTCAGGAATAACCAGACTTATAATACACTATTAATGGAAGCCAAGACAAGTTACAGTGTCATCAGTTGGTGAGCTGAGTCACACGTCTTTCCCTTTTCAAACTTTGGTGTTCTTCAGTATGTTTGGTTGTTACTGTAGTAACACTAGGTTAGTGATTGAAATCAGCCACCATTCAGGGACTTAAGAGAAGTCAGTATTGGATCTAGAGATTAGCTCTATGATCATTGTATTAATAGGTTGTTTTAAACATTGTTAAAATGTTCTTGTTTCTCTTTGAGTATATTTAGTGCTTCAGATCATGTCAAAGATGTCAGTTAGATGGTTTCTGCCTGCCTGCCTTTTAGGTTTCACTGCAGCCCTGGTGGGCATGGATTTTGGTCCTTTGGTTAAAAAAGAAGCTAAGAAATACACAGAGTATGATGAACATGGAGGGTGGATTGTTCCTGCTGTTAGATGTCCTAGAGGAGAGGTGCTGAGATTGGAAGGATGATTAAGGGGTAGCTGGAGTTGTAAGTAGTAAGGAAGACACAGTGAAGTCCACTTACACACAGTACTGTTTTCTTCAAATACTATGTTTTAGGCAAGGAATGACTTATGTTGAGGTGGAGAGAACAAAGTCCAGTAATCGCTGGATATGGTGACAAATGCCTGTTCCAGTACTTAGGAGTCTGAGGTAGGGGCATGGCAAGTTCAGGACCAGCTTGGACTAAGTACTGTAAGACCCAATCTCAAAAATAAAACAGTTAAAACCAGAAACCTACCAGGTAGTTAAGGTCCGTACACACTATGCTAAATGCTATATATTTTAAAGATTAGGGGGAGTCACTTCAAGTAACAGCAGGAACAGTTTAGCGTTTTAGAGATCACTGCCTGTGGGCTGATGAGAAGGGGAGGCTGGAAGCAGTTGGGAAGCCTTTGGGGATAATCCAGGTGAGAACATTAGGCCCAGGCTCAGGGGTTATGTGTAGCTTGTTAGGAAAACTGGAGTCACGGTTTTTAAAGTGTTCAGCAGGGATTCTGATCTCCAGAGTCCCATTGAGATTCAGCTTCATGGAACTGGGTTTATTATTTTCCGGAAGTAACTTGTTTTTACTTGTCCTGTTGTTTTACTTGTGCTGGGTATAATGGCCCACACTGTCACCCTCACTGGCAGTAGAGGCAGGAGGACAGTGTTCTAGACCCCAGGGCTGCGAGACTATGACTAGGGTTGTGTTTGTGGACGTGGTAGTTTTGATTACTGTAAGCACTGAAGATGCTTTCACTTCAGTGAGCTTAGTGATTATTTTAGAGGGAAAGACAACTGAATTACTTGCCTTTGGCGATCAGTATCTTGGTAGATCACATTTTGTTATCCCTTATAATAGGAGTTTGTACTTTCTATATGCTCATTTCTTTTCTTTTTTTTTTTTTTTTCCTAAAGGTTATTAGCAAAAGATGGTGGATCGCCTGGCAAACAGTGAAGCAAATACTAGACGCATAAGCATTGTGGAGAACTGCTTTGGGGCAGCCGGTCAGCCCTTGACCATCCCTGGACGGGTGCTCATTGGAGAAGGAGTATTGACTAAGCTGTGCAGAAAGAAGCCAAAAGCAAGGCAGTTTTTCTTATTTAATGATATTCTTGTATATGGCAATATTGTTATCCAGAAGAAAAAATACAACAAGCAACATATTATTCCCTTGGAAAATGTCACCATTGATTCCATCAAAGATGAAGGGGAATTACGGAATGGATGGCTTATTAAGACACCGACTAAGTCGTTTGCAGTTTATGCTGCCACTGCCACGGAGAAGTCTGAGTGGATGAATCACATAAATAAGTGTGTTACCGATTTACTCTCCAAAAGTGGGAAGACACCTAGCAACGAGCATGCTGCTGTCTGGGTTCCTGACTCTGAGGCCACTGTGTGCATGCGCTGTCAGAAAGCAAAATTTACACCAGTGAATCGGCGGCATCATTGCCGCAAATGTGGCTTTGTTGTTTGTGGTCCCTGCTCGGAAAAGAGATTTCTTCTTCCCAGCCAGTCTTCTAAGCCTGTGCGGATTTGTGACTTCTGCTATGACCTGCTTTCCACTGGGGACATGGCCACGTGTCAGCCGACTAGATCAGACTCTTACTCTCAGTCATTGAAGTCTCCTTTAAATGACGCATCTGATGACGACGATGATGATGATAGCAGTGACTAAAGACATGCTGTGAAATATTTAATTGACTGCCTGAGAATCAGCTTTGGGGGAAATGTAAAATTCCTGGCTCTCTCAGTTTTGCTCTAGCCATGACTGCCTGAGAAGGTCTTACCCTCTGTGCCTCTCTGTGTCCTATAGAAAGCAGCCCTGTGCCTTCTGCTCCTCTGCACTCTCACAGGGACAAACTGTTGACATACATCTGATAGGGTCTTGCCTTTCTACTCTCCGTATTTCTAGATTATTTTCTTGTAAGTTGAAAAAGATGTTTATTTAACAGATCTTGTATTACATTTTCTCCCTGATACGGAAAATCTAAAAGCACAGAATGATGGGAACAAGAGTGTGATGTGATTGATATCCGTGGCTTTTCCCCTAGCATTCTATGTAATGGTTAAGACACCAGTGACAGAACATGGTTTGGAAATTCTTTATTCTCTCTTCTCAATACCAAGTGGTGCCTTACTGTGGCAGCATTGCCACTGAATTAACGCAAGCCCTACCTTCTTTCTTCTGTGATTGATTGAAACACACTGGTGCTCTTACAGGTGGAGAAAGCGTGTTTGACGGATGCAGTTAAGAATATTTATTTGACAGCTACGAGGAACTTAATTTAGAGGTATCTCCACTCGTAAATGAATACATATTTTTCATAAAGTAGTTATGATTATATTTTTACATCTTTTAGGCACCAAATTATAATGGTCACATATATGTTTAAAATTAGCCAGTTGCCACTGTTTGGAATTCGATTTGAAATTCACCACTAGTATAGAAGTGGCGTATTCCACTAGCTTCTTCTGTCCTAAGATAGTTTTACATATAACTTTATTTGCTTTACATTATTTCTAAAAGGAAAAAATCTGAGGAAACCCTTATATTTTCCACACAGGGTTTCTCTGTGTAGCTTTGCTTGTCCTGGTACTCGATTTGTTGTCCAGGCTGGCCTTGAATTCTCAGAAATCCACCTACCGCCTGGCAAAAATGAAGTTTTAGGAAAATTCTCACAGTAGAACATGTAGTCTTATATAGATCTGGAAGAGATCAGAGTTTGACTAGATTCCCCATCTGCAAGCATCGTCATTTTTTTTTTTTTTTTTTTTTTTTTTTTTGTGAAATTATCTTGATTTACAACGTGGTGTTGTATTTTGCAGAGCTTATGAAGCCCCAGGTTTTATTTTTATAAAACAGTGGTATGTTTAATCTGTCCCTGAAATCATTTTGCAGTATACGGAAATAGAGTAGCAGTTGATGTTTCTGAATTGTGGCCATCAGTCGGGATTGCTCTGAGAACTGGTAGTCAGTCTCCTTACTGTGGAGGCAGCCGTTAGGCAGTAGGCCCGCTCACTGGCCAGCACCGGACGTGCTGCGCACATTCTGGCCGATGGCACGCTACCGGAACTGGGTTTCCAAATGTGGGAAACCAGCAGGCTGAAAGTTGTTTGGTTTTGTTTTTTTCTTCCCCGGAGTTCTTTTCAAACCCCACCTTTCTTCTCAAATGTTAAAACCTGCATAGTTCTGCAGGTGTCAAGTGAGGTTTGATTCTGTAACTTGTGAATGGAAGAGTTATTGGTATCTCACTGTGTGGTTACAGTACTAATTTTTTACCTTTCAGTTTAGAAAGAGTATGAACTATACAGGTCTCCCAGTAGGAAATGTGACAAAGCACAGTAGAACATGGCTTGAGGGCTTTGTTCCTGCCTTTTGTTTTGGTTGGTCTTATATCGGATGGGTTTGTGTTCGTCTCAAAGCAACATATCCGTGCAGTCAGTAAGCATGTTTGAAAGGACCATAAAAATGAGAGAGATGCTGATGGAAACTTGGAAGTTCAGGAACCAAGGGGAAATATCCTAAGATAACATTTGCATTGTTGACCTCTGTTGACTGTTTATACAATAAAAATATTTTGCAGCTTATTTCCTGTGTTTTTTTATATTGTAACTTTAAGATTTTTTTAAGATAAGGTCTCATTTAGACCAAACTGGCCTTAAACTCACTATGTAACAAGTAATAGCTCTTAAGTGTGAAGCTGAGAATTCCTTGAACTGATCCTTCTGCCTTGGCAAACTCCATTTATTGATCTTCAAACCCAATACAAAACTCAATGCACAAATTTTACAGGCCATAGCTGTGTTAGCTGAAGTCAGCTTACTTGTCTCTCTGGGTTCTGATTCTGCTTTCTGAGCCGATAAGAGTATTTCTCTTGCTCTCTACCTCCGCAGACTCTGAATTAGTGATCATCTCCGGTATGGTGGGGGGATGGGGGAGGAAGCCAGAAAAGCCTGTTTCTCCATAGGCTTGGAGAGGTGAACCCCACAGCCAATGGATCTGGTCCAGGTTGAGGGCAACAAGGTTTTCTCTGTTACTGTTGGCCAATTGCTCCATGAAGTGACCATTTCTGGGACACTTGTGAGCAACCACAATGTGGTAAAAACGCCAATTGATGCAGCCACCCAAAGCAAGGTATATGCTTAGGTGGCCTCTGTGATAGGCTTTGCAGAAAAAGGTGAGGTGGACCATGGTGCTTCAGCGAGCTGCTCTTAGACTGTCCCCCTCTTGGTAACTTAACATCTTAATTTTCTAAGAGTAGAAAGAACAGGGAGACTGGCTGGTATTACCCCCTTTGCTATACCAGTTAATTGTTCTATTAAGTAATCCACATTAAAATGATAGTTGAAAAGCTTTGGTGATAAAAGTTTTATGGTGGTGGGGTTGAAGAATTTGCCAGTTTACCAGGCATTGTTTGTGCATGTGCCTGTGAGTTTGTTTGGAGAAAATATAATTGTGAGCCTTTGTTAACATCAGTTTTAGCAACTTTATAGGAAACATCCTTCGTTTTCCTACCTGCAGTTCACCTGTTTGAGTTCAGTGACTCATATTCATTAAAGCTGTCACTGTCTGAGTTTTGAATATTGTGCCCTGCCCTTGATTACTGCTTGATCCCCTGGCCTCAGGCAACCACTTTCTGTCTGTTTATTTTTGCCCTTTTTTGGGGAGGAGTGGGGGTGGGGAGTGGGACAGGGGTTATTTTACAGTGAAACCATTCACTGTATCCTCTGGAAACCCATTTTGTTCACTAGCATGTTCTCATGGTTCATTTGTATAGCATTCATGAATACTCTTATTACCAAGTAACTTTTTCAGTTACATTTATTTGTGTGTGTGTGTGTGTGTGTGTGTGTGTGTGTGTGTGCTTGTGAGCCATTTGTAAGTAAGTGTAAGGCCTAAAGAGGGAGGGCATTGACACCTCTGGAGCTGGAGTTGTAGGCAATTTTAAGGTGCTGGGAGTTGGCCCTGATTATCTGGAATCCAAACACACACTCGTAGCTGCTCAGCCGTGACCTCAGCCCTCACTTTACTTATTTTCACGGTCCTTTTGTAATGGCTATACTAATGGACATTCTACCCAGCATGCCAGAGTTCCCTTCCCCACACCTTCACTAGCACATGCTACTTTTCATCTTGATAATAGCCATGTGAGCTCATTGTGGGTTTGTTCCCTGATGATTAGTGTCATAACATTTTTTTAAAAAAATATAGGTGTTAATGTTTTGTATGTCTTAAGAGAAATCTCTGCAGTTGAGTTCTTTCTAGTGGTAACTGGGCAGGAAAAGTATATTAATGCAGTTCTTACTAACACTGACTTTGTCTTTGGCATGTTCTAGAAGATGGATGGTTTCCGTCTTCTGAGCCTACTCACTGCACGTTCAAAAGTGTAATTTACCCACTAACTGGAAATTTATTTGCCTGGAAATTCAAATGAGTTTTCCACTAGAAGACAGTCCCTAACCCTTTCTGGAGCCACTCCGGGGGTGTGTTTTGTGGATCAGTAACTGGAGTCATTAGAAAACACAGGAGGAAATCTTGGTAACCAGGGCAGGATTAAGTGATTGTTTCTAAAATAATGACAGGAAAAAAAAAAAGATGGATTAAGCTTTATCAGAATTAAATTTGTGCTTCAAACAATTCTATCAAAAATACTGGAAAGAGCTGGCCATGGTGATACATGCCTGTAATCCTAGCACTTAGGAGTCTGAGGCACGAGGATCAATCAGAAGTTGCAATTTAGCTCAGCTATGCTATTAGCAAGACTCGGCTCAGAAAAATAAAGGGAAATGTGAAAAAACAAAATATTTGCAAATTATGTGTTGAATTATAGGATACATAGGAAAAAGATAACACACACATATAGTGATATATATATGTATATATACATATATATACACACACACACACACACACACACACACATATATATATATAATCACTAACACTGGTGCTGCCTACCCTCATGTGGGTCCAGAACTCAGGAGCCTGGATGTAGTCCTCACAGGATGGTGAGTGGGAAACCAGTCAAGATTCTGTCCCAAAAATAAAACACTAAAATACCTAATTTTAAAGTAGGTAAAGGATAGTCTAAGCTACTCCTGAACTTGCTAGGTTCCCAGCACTCAGGTCAGGCTACCCAGCCTGAGGATCTGTTCCTCTCCGCCGGGCCCACTAGGGCAGCCAAACACACCTAGCTTACACTCACACAGACACAAACATAAATCCTTGTTAGAAGATACTTAACTATTTGATTATTGTGCTGGCTACTTTTATGTCCAGTTGACACAAGAGTTATTAGCAGAGGAAGTCTCAATTCAGAAACTGCCTCTGTAAGATTGAACTGCAGGCAAGCCTGGAGGGCGTTTTCTTATTTAGGGATTGATGGGGGTGGGCCCAACCCGTTGAGCCCATTGTGGGTGGAGCCACCCCTGGTAGAAGCAAGCTAAACAGACCTTTGTGAGCAAGCCATTTAAGCAGCACCCTCCACGGCCTCTGCCCTGGTTCCTGCCTCCGGGTTCCTACCCTGCTTGAGTTTCTGCTCTCACTGTTTGATGATGAATTGTGCATGAAATAAAATCTCTCCTTCCCAGTTGATTTTGGTCATGGTGCTTGATTACAGCAATAGTAACCCTAAGTAAGACAAGTCACTCGCCCTGTATGTAAACTGATCTTTTGTGACCACGTCTGTCCTCTCTCAACTCTAGCCTTACCCAGGAGTTTCCCTTGGTGCCTCCTGAACCCTTCCACACTCCTCTGCTCAGCCTCTCACAGGGTTGGCCCACTCACTATACTCATCCGCCAAGCTGCGACTACCATTCATCTCCCCTCACGTCCCTTAATCTCTCTTGGGGTTCATCCTCTGCTTTCTGGGCGTTCTTTGGACTCTGGCCCAGGACACTGCTCTCATCCATTCTTCATGACTCTGTCGTGTGAGCTTCAGGTTTCAACACCAGACCACCTTCCTTGGCTGTCAGCTCTTAATATTTAGAGGGCAGACTTGATCTCAGATTCCTCTCATGGGCTATGCCGCATACTACCCCACACTCGATTCTTGAACATTCTCATGCTGACCTTTGACACCAGATCCTGGGTCTCCCCCTTGTGTAGAAGATCTCCTGACCCCATCTCGGTTTTACAACTGCCATGCTGCTCACTTCAGGAGGCCCTCTGGCATGTTCTTAGCTCTCACAACTCAAGGCAGGCTGCTCCCCAAGTGCGCCTGTCCCCTCTCTGGGTTCTGCCTCTGGCCCCAGGCTGACCTGCTCGAACATTCCTCAACTTGCGCAGGCTCTGCCCCTGCACACGTCCCTAGTCGGCAGGTTCTTTCCTTGTGTCGACACACTTGCTGGACCTTAGGAATGAATTGTTCAGAAGGAAAACGGAAGAGGAATGCTTATCATAGTGTATACAAACTATTCAGCCTGAGAAAGAAAGGAGAGAGGGAAGGAGGGGAAGAAAAAACGGAAAAGAGGAAGAGAGGAAGGCAAAATATGTTTTCCAGAGAAGCAGCATGTACAAACAAGACAGATGTGACTGTAGCTCTGGCACTGCCCGGGCTAAAGACAGCATCAGACAGACAAACCGAGGCCTGCCTCTCGACCATCCGAATGCCCCATGCAGAGGAGGATTTGAAAGTCACTGCTTCATACGAAGTCCCTGGACCCAGTTTGTCACAGCATCCAAGTGCCTGCCTTCTTACAGTAACCCAAGTGCTTTCCAGCGACCCAAAACTGGTTATCCCCAGAGCTCCAACTTGGCAGCTAAGTAAGGCAGAAGTCAGTGTCACTGTGGTGACCCTGACCTGGAGGTCTCTGGAGGAGAGAGACTTAGGACTTTCAGTTTGGCTAAGGAATTCCTGAATGGAATTGACTAGACTTTTAACAGAGTTTTGGTGAAAGGAGCCAATTGGTGATGGCTTTGAAGTACCCGAGTTTCCAGAAAACATGTGAAAATTTGTATTGATAAAGAAAATAAGTGACCACGATTATATACAGTCTTGTTTGTGTTTGGGTCAACATAACAAATAATGTAGTTCAGAAAAAAAAAATCTGTAAGTAGAAACTGGTATGCACATTAGAATACACAGGAAACATTGCTGATTAAATGACAATAGCTATACAGAATAGGGTGCCATTAGAAATAGAAAAGGCAAGGTAAACTACTAGAAAAAGGGAAAACATTTAAATATGTCTGCATGCACATATACATGTTTGAATTCTTGCTTATTTTGAAAACCAGATTACTTTTAACTTGGTATGATACTATTTATTTTGAGGCTTAATTACATTCAATTTCATAGGCTTTTAAAGCACTCTTTCATACTTTAAAGTATGTGTTCTTTGGTTATTTCTGAGGTATCCGCACTGTGCAGTAGTCTACTTCGGTCTTGAACTCATGATTCTTCTGGATCAGCCTCAAGTGCTCACAAGCCTGTGGCACCATGCCTGACTTGGAGGGGATAGTTGATGTATTTGCTTTTGTTTCTTTAATACTTATTTATTTGTATATGTTTAGGCTTTTTGCCGGCATGAATATCTGTGTACCATGTGCATGCAGTGCTCATGGTCAGAAGATGTTGGAACTGGAGTCACAGATGGTTGCGGGTCACCGTGTGGGTGCTGGGAATTGAACCCCGGTCCTCTGGAAAAGTAGTCAGTGCTGAGTCATTTCTTCATCCCCTGAGAAGATATTTTATCATCTAAATATCTCAATATAGAAGTTGTAATCTTAGGTGTTTACTTCTTCCTTTGCGTGAATGAAATCATGAGACACGTGCTATGGGAACATGTATAATTCATAAACTGTTACTGTTTTCTCAAATTTATATTCTGCCATGAAGATGTAGTGGTGATGATATCCTTATTTATGGAAGAATCTGCCATTTTACACCTAGTAGCATATGTTTCTGTGATTTAGACTTTTTGTTAATTTAATAGTGGAGTCTCATGTAGCTCAGGCTAGCCTGGAATTTAATTACATAGCCAAGTTTAGCCTTGACCTTTTATCTGATCCTTTGCTTTCACCTTCCGAGGGCCAGAATTACTGGCATATGCCACCATGGCCAGCCGTTTGTTTGTTTGTTTGTTTGTTTGTTTGTTATAGACAGGGTAGCAGTCACTTCCTAGTCCAGGTTAGCCTGGAATTCACCTCATGGAATCTTCCTGTCTTGGTCTCCCAAGTGCTTAGTTACAAGTGTGAACTATTATGCCTGGTTACAGTATTTTGCTGGTAGCTACTTTAAGGCCTTAAGAGCAGAAAGAATGGTGACAGAGAGCTTTCCTTAGGGCAGTTGCTTAGGTGCCAAAGGACCTTCAACCAAGCCAGTGAGAGACACTGGCTGATCCATGCAGATTGACATTGTGGTACTGACTGATTTTGAGCTTCCCTGTTATGTAACATGCAACTATTTCTAAGCTCATGATGTAGCTGTGTGTGCGTGTGCGTGCGTGCGTGCGTGCGTGCGTGCGTGCGTGCGTGCGTGCGTGTGTGTGTGTGTGTGCTCATGTACCATGGCACAAGTGTGAGGTCAGAGGACAACTTGGAGGGGTCTCTTCTGTCCTTCAACCATGTGTGCTCCAGAGTCAGAACTTAGGTTGTCCAGCTTGGAAAAAGACACCTTTGCCTGCTAGGTCTTCTCAGCCGTGTTTTGGAATCTTTTAATTTCATCTCATGTAGAATGACTAGAATTTTGTTGAATCAGATAGGTTCACACAGCATGAAGACATGAGGGATAGCATATCTAGTTTGCTCCTAAATTAGAAAAAGAAATGAAAACATTTCCTTAAAACATATCCTTTTAATTCTTATTTTAATTTAAGTTTATTTTTTGAGACTAGGTCTCACTGTATAGTCTTGGCTGGCTTACAACTCTCTATGTAGACCAGGCTGGTGTCAGACTCACAGAGATCCACCTGCCTCTGCTTCCTGAGTGCTAGAGGCATCCACCACTATCCCGGACATGGTTTGTCTGTGTGTTTATGACACGTGCTCCCGTGTACTGTAGGCAGACATTCCTAACCCATTCCTAACCCATTCCCTAGCCCAAGCCGGCCTCAGACTCACTCTCCTGCCTCCTGACTATTAGGATTAGAAACGTGAACTACCTGCAGGTTCCTTTTAACATTTAACACAAATATAGAGTTCAAGCACATGTTTAATTGGATTAGTGTGGATTTTTTTCTATTGTGCAACAAGGAAAAACATTTATGTTTTATGAGCAAAAAAAGCTGGTAAAACTATCAATGTACAGATCCTGTTTTCTGTCTGTAGACATTTATTTTAGTTATAATAATCATTGTAGAGATGTGATTTTAGGTTTTAGTCCACTGTTTCTCCATACCACAAACCATTTTTACCAGAATGAGAGGTAGTATGTGTTCATAAAAGCTCGTAAGGGCAGGTGCTTCTCGAGCCATGCTTGAACTGCGTGTTAAACCCTGCGCATTCTGTGATGTCTCCAAAGGTTCCACAGTCCTTTCCTTCCTGCGTCTCTAGGTCTCAGGCAGCTGGAATGGCTGCTGCTCCCTGAGAGGACTTTGATGCCTTCCCACCTCGAGCCCCTGTTCCCACTGTGCCTGCTACCATCTGCTTACTCAGCCCTCAGATGTGTGCTTCGCTCTCCTTGGGAGACCACCTCTTCAAAGCCTCCTGCCTCCTCCAGAACTGCAGCAAGCCCATGGCACTGCCTTCTGTCTTACCTTATAATTACACTGCAGCTGTAGCTGTGTCTCCTTGCTGCGTACAAGTATTTTTAAATGCCTTTCTTAGAAGCCCACAGCTTACGCACAAAATAATTGGATAAAGTTTAAGTAGTCTCTCTCTCTCTCTCTCTCTCTCTCTCTCTCTCTCTCTCTCTCTCT
>JANHMN010000004.1:122671017-122684430 GCA_030674055.1 Rhabdomys pumilio
TCTCTCTCTCTCTCTCTCTCTCTCTCTCTCTCTCTCTCTCTCTCTCTGGTTTGAGGGAGGGTATCACTATGTAGCCAGGGCTGGCCTGGAACTCTATACCTAGACCGAGCTGGCCTCCAACTCATAGAGATCTAGCTGCCTGCTTCTGCCTCCTGAGTGCTGGGATTCCGGGCGTGTGCCCCATGCCATACCCCTTTTCTAGTTTTTTGATTTATATCCAGTTGATGACTCTCACGTACACACATGTATAAAAGTAGAAGCTTGCATCTATGTATGAGAAACAGCATGTAATACTTGTCTCTCTGCATCTATTAATGTAATGCTTTCCATTTCTGTTTTCTGTTAATTTCATTTTTCTTTATGGCAGAATAAAATTCTGCTGTGTGTATGCATCAGGGGTTCAGCATCCTCATCAGCTGATGAGCGTCTAGGTCGATCCCATTTTCTTAGCTATTATGATCAGAACAGCAATGAGCACAGATGTGTAGGTGTCTCTGGTGGGAAGTGAGTCCTTTGGGGCCCAGTAATGGAATAGCTGGATTATATGATAGCTCTATTTTTAGGGTTTTGTTTGTTTGTTTGTTTGTTTTGAGACAGGGTTTCTCTGTGTACTTCTGGATGCCCTGGAACTCAGCTATAGACCAGGCTAGTCTCAAACTTACAGAGACCTGCCTGTCTCTGCCTCCCAAGTGCTAGGATGAAAGGTGTGTGCCACCACACCTGGCCTGTTTTTAGTTGTTTTCTTTTTGTTTCTTTGTTTTTCTTTTTATTAAGTTTATTGATTTATTCCCTTTACAACCCAATGTCAGCCCTTCCTTTCCTCCCAGTGCCCACACCTGCACACTGATTTCCATAGTGGTTCGGCCAGTTTACACTTACACCAACAATGAGTAAGGGGTCACCCTCTCTAAGTCCTTACATGCATACTGTTCTTCATGATAGCCATTTTGGCAGCAGTGAGATGGAATTGAAAGTACTTATAATTTGATTAGATAGCTGGGGGTGGTGAAGGCTTTAAAACACACCTATTAGCCATCCTGTTTCCTTGGCAAACTGTCTATTCAGTTTATTAGCTCATTGTTTGTGGTGTTAATTTTTTCAGTTCTTTATACAGCTAGATATTAACTCCTAGTCTGAAGTACAGATGACAGAGAGTGTCCACTGTTCTGGGGGTTCTTTACTCTGTTGGCGTGTGCAGAAACTTTTTAATTTTATACACATTTATTTTATTTTTCTTAAGAAGTATGTTTTGCCGGGCGGTGGTGGCACACGCCTTTAATCCCAGCACTTGGGAGGCAGAGCAGGCAGATTTCTGAGTTCGAGGCCAGCCTGGTCTACAGAGTGAGTTCCAGGAATGCCAGGACTACACAGAAAAACCCTGTCTTGAAAAACAAAAAAAAACAAACAAACAAACAAACAAAAAAAAAAGAAGTATGTTTTAAACTAGTATGGTGACACATGTCTTTAATCCCCGAATTTAGATGGTAGAGGCAGGGAATCTCTGTGAGTTCGAAGCCAGTCTGGTTTAAAGAGCAAATTCCAGGACAGACAGGACTACATAGAGAAACCCTGTCTTGAAAGACCAAAAACCAAAAACCAAACAAAACAAGACAAAAGCCACAACAGCACCGATAACTACAACAACAAAACCCAACAAAAACAAAACCTGAAATCTTTTATTCCTAAAATGTTAATGTGATTTGATATTTAATAAACACAGGGTATTCTTAACTAGATGAGTATAGAGTGGATATAAGCAGTATCAGTCTTGAAAGAAAACAGGCACCGGGCATGGTGGTGTATGCATCTGTACTCTCAGTCATCTGAGACACTCAGGCAGGAGGTTCACTGGGCTACACAATGAGACCTTATTCCAAAAACAAACAAGCAAATGACCCAGACAAAACAACAGAAAAATGGGGGGGGGGAGGCTTTCCATTTTGTGAGTTAGTGATAGGCTATGTCAGTCTGAAAGAAAAACTTTATAAACAAGTGAATAAATATAGGAATGAAATACCCTATTTATTATTATTATGTATGATGCTGTATGGAGTTTCTTTCTTGTGTGGGGTCAAGGTTCAAGTTATTCTTCTCCCTCTGTGTGATTTCTTTAAAACTATGTGTACCTGTTATAGTTGGTCTGCTTGTGGGCTGACCACATGACTCAGCAGGTAAAGGCACTTGCTGCCAAGACTGACATCCCAAGTTTCATTCATGAAGCAATTCTTGGAATACACATGGTAGAAGGAGAAAAATTGCAACCAAAAGCTGTTTGTTGGGTATCACATGTGTGACATAGTACATATTGACATACATAAATACACGAAAATAAAATATTAAATGAAAAGTGGCTTCCCTCATTTGGAAGCCCACTTTGCCTCCCTGTGTGTGGTACAAGCAGAGGCTGCCTTTAAGTCATAGATGTTGAGGTGACTTGAATAGGAATGGCCCCCATAGGCTCATAGATTTGAATGTTTGATCACCTAGGATTGGCACCATTAGGAGATGTGACCTTGTTGGAGGAAGTGTGTCACTGTGGGTTGGCTTTGAGGTTTCAAATGCTCAAGTGAGGCCTAGCCTGCCTGCCTGTCTGTCTGTCTGTCTGTCTGTCTGTCTGTCTGTCTGCCTTCTGCCTGTTGAACCAGATATAGAATTCTCAGCTCATCCTCCAGCACCATGTCTGTTTGCATGCTACCACGTTCTTCGCCATGACGACAATGGACTAAACCTCTAAATTGTAGGCCAGCTTCAATTAAATATTTTCCTTTATAAGAGGTGCCTTTATCCTGGTGTTTCTTCCCAGCAACAGAACACTGACTAAGACAGCTGGTAATTTCTTTTCTTTAGGAATGCCTTTGTTAGTGAGAATAACAATAACAAGGTCACTCTGCTCTAAGTGTGCTTATTAAGTCAGCTTTGCATTTATGTCAGCTCTTGAGGATAAGTCTAATATGTCTGTAACATAGAAGGGTAGACCTCATGTCTAGTAAGTGGCAGACCCAAGGTGTGGCTCCAGGGGTCACATCCCTGCACCCGAGCTAAGAGGCTATTTATTCAGTTGTACAAATCTTTCCGTGGTTTGAGGAACTCCTAATGGTTTGTGTTCTGAGCCATATTGGGAGTCAGTCTTGACCTACTCCTGCTGGAGGAGCTCGACCCTTCTTCCCTTTGTGGCTGGTTTTCTGGGGTTTCCCATGTGTTGTCTGTGCCTTTTGTCCATCTTATTTACCATAACACAAACCTGTTTTTACTGGCTAAATCTTCCTTGGGAGAAAAGGATTCTATACTGCAAACTAAACAGTCTCCTTAGTACTGCCACGATCACAGAAGCACCCCGAAAACGATCTAAGCAGAAACAATATGCTTGCTACGGAGAACCTATTTTGAGGCAAGCTTTTTCCTTCCAGGACTAGACTGGGACCAGTCAACTTCTTTTACATGGAAAGGATGTCACAACATCATGATGTCACATTGTGCACTGTACCTTCCAGCTCAGCCACTCCTCTAAATGACAGAGCATCTTGCTGTCAATGAACAAGAACTTTGTTTTGCCAGGCTCTGGCGTCACAGTGGTGATCGAAACAGCCTCATGAAGCATGAATGCTATGGGATCATAAAATTTAATGTCATGTAGTCTGCTCTCTGTGCTGACAAGTGAGGTAAAGTACCAGGAATGGAAACAGATGGAGGGAAGTCAGTTTTGAGGCTCTAGTGTGTACATAGCAAGTGCTCATGAATACTAGGGCATATTAAATCCCAAGATTGTCAGGTGTGGTAGCACATGTCTATAATCTGAACATTTAGTAGGCTGAGACAGAAGAATTGGAAGTTCAAGGCCAGCTTGGGTTGCATAACAGGATCCTGTCTCATTAGAGAGAGAGAGAGAGAGGGAGAGAGAGAGAGAGATTGAACCCACGAGTCATTGAGATGGCTCAGTGGGTAAAGGCAATTGCTGACAAGCATGACAACTCGAATTCCCACTCCTGGGACTGACGCTATGGAAGGAGACAGAATACTTAAGCTGTTTTCTGAGTTCCATATGCAGACAGTCTTAGTTAGGGTTCCTACTGCTATGCTAAGACACTGAAGAAAAGCCAGGTGGACAAGAAATTGTTTATTTCATCTTTGTTTTTGTTTTGAGACAGGATTTCTCTGTGTAGCCCTGGCTGTCCTGGAACTCACTCTGTAGACCAGGCTGACCTCGAACTCAGAAATCCTCCTGCCTCTGCCTCCCAAGTGCTGGGATTAAAGGCGTGCGCCACCACTGCCTGGCTGTTTATTTCATCTTACACTTCAATGTAACAGTCCATCATCCGGAGAAGTCATGGCAGGAACTCAAGGTGGAGACGCTGGAGGAGGGCGTCACATGGCCTGCACAACCTGCTTTCTCATAGCACTTTGGAACCACCAGCCCAGGAACGGGGCCACGCACAATTGGTTGGGATCTAACCCCTCCAACATCAATCACTAATTAAGGAAATGCCCCAGAGACTTGCCTACAGGCAATCTTATGAAGGCATTTTCTCAACTGTGGGTCCCGCTTCTCAGATTACTCTAGCTTGTGTCAAGGTAACAGAAGACTAGTTCCACACACAGTGGTACCTCCAACCCCCAGTAGATGTAATAAAAAAATAACAGAAATTGGGCTTACTATCCTAAATGAGAATCAGCTATTATAATTCCATCGTGAAGGGTGAATTACCTAAGTAACTCATGCTTGAAAGAAAGCCAGTCTTCAGTCCCAGACAAACTTGAACCTCCTAGACTTTGTTTTTCTTTCTTCTTCTTCTTCTTCTTTTTTTTATTCAAGTACTTGCTTACTGCATTCACCAGGAATGATAGTTTTCAAGGTTAAGTTTACATACATCTTTTAATTAGTGAATTTGTTAATATTTTCCCTTGCAGACTGCTAAAGAAAGAGTGATCTTGCTCTGGGGTGGCAAAGAGTAAGACATTTCTGAGTAAATTAGGCACGCCATCAATGGCGATAATTGGGAAGCCAGCCAAAATGTAGCTCAGCCAGGACTTATTCTGATTTACAGTCCCCCTGTGTCCCAGTCTGTCATCAGAAGGGTGGCTTTGAAGCCTACTGCTTGGAAGCTTTGTTTGGTCCAAGAGCAACCACTAATTAGGACGTTATGTATCTGAAGAATGTAGCTCTTTCCAAGCCTTTGCCAGCTCCTAAAACAAAGAACTTTGAAAGGAAGGATTGGGACTTGCTTCCTGGCACTGGAGTGCACAGAACCCAGCTCAAATGTGACAGGCAGGAAGAGCCTTCCCAGTCCCTACTGCAGTCTTCTCTATGATGGGCTAGGCCAGCACCGGCCCTGAATTATATTGCTTGTATTGCTTTACCTGGGTCTGTGTCTTACTCAGACTAGTTTGAGACCCCTTAAGGAAGGCCCTTCTCACTTGGTGGTGACAGATGCCTGTAATCCTGGCACTTGGGAGGATGAGCAGGTGGACTGGAAGTTCAAAGTCATCCTTAGCTATAAAGTGAGTTCAAAGTCAGCATATGAGTCACTTGAAGAGACTGTCTCAAAAAAAAAGGAGAGGAGTTTATTTGTCTGTCCTTTAGCTCACAGGCTGACGCAGGACTAGCTTGGGAACTTGCTTGCTGAACTGAATTTGGTAGCAACACCCGACTGGCTTTACTGACTCCTGGGGGAAGATGTCTTCATTAGTTGCAGACATACTGTCCTCTTTAATCCAAAGAGGCATTTGTTTTTGTGGGGGTGGGGTGTGGCTCAGTGGTAGAGTGTTTGCCTAGCATGCAGGAAGCCCTATATTTTGTCTCTAGTACCAAATAATGTAATGGCACAGGCTTGTAATTCTGGCACCCCGGAGGTGAGGGGGACACAGATTAAAAGTTCAAGGTCATTCTTGGCTACATTTATGTTCAAGGCCTGCCTGGGATCAATGGGACTCCTGTCTCAAAACCCAAACTAAACCAGACACTGCTTTGTGCTGACAGTTCATTTCACTCAGTGGAGAGCCAAGGAAACCAGGTGCCTGTTCCTGTTTCACAGACACTCTGTGGTGTGACAGGAGGGGTGGCTTGCTTAGTCTTGTGTTCCAAGTGCAAGCGGGTGCAGGGTTTCCTTTTGAAAAGACATCTGTGCCACTTCCCTGGGTGATGCTGTGTCTTGGCAGAGCCCCCAGCCTCTCATTTGCACAGAATATTTTCTTGATTTTCACATTATTATAAAAGAGCGTCTAGCAGGCTCCCTCTTCAGGGTGCTCTTTGAGTTTGGTCTAGCAAAGGTGACCATCATTCCCCACATTACTGTCACTATGCCTGGGGGAGAGGGTGGTATCTGTACCACCCCTTGGAGGAGAGACTTTCTGCTTGCTTTTCTTCAGACTTGCTCAGTGATGATCACAAATAGAAACTCGATTGCGTTTGCTGTAGAATGAGATGCCCAAAGCAGCCTCTAATGAAATTTTAGGCCAACAAAGGCCTGATTGAGCATTAGTAGCTCCAGAAGTAGAGCAAGAGAAAGATAAAAATAAATATAAAGCAATGGGTACAGTGCCTATGTCTGTGGTCCTGGCCACTCAGAGACTAAGGTGGGGCTACCACTTGGGCCAGGATCTTGAAGCCAGGGTGTGACTCTGACATCGATTGCTTTTCCTTCACATTTATTTACTTACTTACTTATTTGTATGTGTGTTTATGCATACCTGCCGTAGCCTGTGTGGGAGTCACATCGTGACAACCTGTCAGAGTTCATTCTCTCACTATGTGGATTCTTATGGGTTGAACTCAAGCTTGGCAGCAAGTGCTCTTACTCACTGAACCATCTTGCCAGCCCAGAGACCCTGAAATTTAAGAAAAAAAAAAAACAAAACAGAAGTGCTTCCTCTAACTAGAGTGGTATAGACACTTCCATATTAGGGAAGCAACAGTGTGCCAAGGAGACGTGCTTTATTTAGTGAGCACCTCAGTTAGGGTTTCTATTGATGTGACCAAACTCATGACCAAAAGCAACCTATTGATATCACTTCCACTTTCACACTGCTGTCCATCATTAAAAGACGCTGGGCCGGGAACCTGCAGGCAGGAACTGAAGCAGAGGCCATGGAAGATCACTGACTCCTAGCGGCTTGATCAGCCTAGACTCTTATACCATCCAGGACCATCTCACCAGCCAGCACTCTGTCTTGTATTTTTGAAACTGGTTTCATTTTGTCATGCTGTAGGTCAGGACGGCCTGACTTCGATGTCTCAGCCTCTACCTCCTGAGTCCTGGCATTGCAGGTTAGTACCACCAAGCCTGTTCTGTTTTTTGTTTTGTTTTTAACACTCTCAGGAACATGGTGTGAATGGCAGAGCGCTGTGCATCAAATCCTTGTGCCAGACGGGGACCTTGGAGCAAGCTGAAGAACCTGCATTTGCATGGTTAAGCCCTAGTGTGAGGATGTGGCAGTCAGAGGGATGCAGCCAACTTCAGTCCTCATTCAAGATGCAGGAGCTCATTGGAACCGGGTGGGCCGGTAGGAAGAGTACAGCCAGTGTGTCCTGCCTGACTGCCCCTTTTCTTGTTTCGTCTACTTCATGAAGTCTTTAAGAGCCTTGAAATGCAGGAAAGCATCCGGGACTGGACAATGAGGTTCAAGACAAAGCCAGCTTCAGTGATGCTGGCCCTCACCATGGATGGGAACGTGGACAGAATCCACCAGCAATTAATCAGGCCAGTGTCCATTCAGCCCCACATCTGAGCCAAGCTAGGAGTGAGCAACAAGGGAGCCCAGCCACTCTCTTTGTTCTGACTGAGTGAAGCAGTATCCTCCACCAGACCAGCACCCGTCTTCTGTCTCCTGTTACACGGAGGGCTGGGAAGAAAGAGTAGGTGGAGACTGGACTTTCAAATTTAGACCCTTGGAAATTTAATAGAAAGCAGGAACATGCAGCCATGGCCTGGGCTAGATACTTAAAATATGTGGCCTTTGCAAGGTCACCAAAGTTTTAGTTTCACAGGGCTAATGCACTTTCTTCTCCCCTGACAGCCAGACATATTAAAACTTAACAAGTGGAATTTGAACTCATGTACAAAATGACTCAAGAACAAAGTTCCAGAAGTCTCCTTGTAGTTTTTGTCTACTGATTCACTTAGCAGAGGAAGACACAAAAGCAAGGGTTAAGTGGGAAATCTTACTTTTTTTCTAGACATTTCCATCTTCATGTCTATTGTACATTATTATGTATTCAAGAAATGTATTATAAGTTGGGTGTTGTTGTGTACAGAGTTCTGTAAGTTCAGCACTTAGGAGGCTGAGGCAGGAGGATGGAGGGTTGAAGAGGCAGTCTGGACTATATGTAAAGTTTGCAGGTTAGTCTGTGTTTAGCAAGATGGGGGAGATACACATACATACACACACAGAGACAGAGAGACAGAGAGACAGAGACAGAGAGGCAGAGACAGAGAGGCAGAGACAGGCAAAGGGAGAATAATGATTTTGAGAAGCAAACAGAAATTACTAGATACTCCTTGGAGAAAGATTTGGTATCTAGGAAAACCATTAAGAAGACTCACCTGAATGTGCATCTTAATTAGGGGTTCTATTGCTGGGACAGAACCATGACTGAAATCAACTTGAGAGGAAAGGGTTTATTTCTTCTTCCAGCTTGTAGTCCATCTTCCCAGGAAGTCAGGGCAGGAACTCCAGGCAGGAGCTGATGCAGAGGCCATAGAGGAGGGCTGCTTATTAACCCCATCCTCATGGCTTGCCCAGCCTGCTTGCTTGCTTTCTTTCCTTCTTTCTTTTTCTTTCCTTCTTTCTCTTTCTTTCTTTCTTTCTTTCTTTCTTTCTTTCTTTCTTTCTTTCGGTTTTTTGAGACAGGGTTTCTCTGTGTAGCCCTGGCTGTCCTGGAACTCACTCTGTTGTAGATTAGGCTGGCCTCGAACTCAGAAATCTTCCTGCCTCTGCCTCCCAAGTGCTGAGATTAAAGGCGTGCGCCACCACTGCCCGACCCAGCCTGCTTTCTTATAGTACCCAGGACCACCAGCCCAGGGATGGCACTATCCAGAGAGCACATCAATAATCAACCAAGAAAATGTGCCACAGGCTTGCCCACAGGTTGATCCAGTGAGGGCAGTTTCTTAATTAAAGTTACCTCTTCTAAAATGGCTCTAGCCTTTTTAAAACCAGAGCAGAGCCCTCCCAGCTGCTGTTAATCTGGGTTGAGCCAGGCAGAATGAAACAGCCTTGGTGGAAGATCTCTCACTCATCCACTCTCACTGAGGAGACGTGGACATCCAGGCACAGGATGGTGGGATGCCACCCCCTTCCAACCGACACCTCTTCTGGCTTATGTTAAGATGTGTGGTCAACTGACATATTTATACATGAAAATGTGAAAGGTTTGGTTGAAAAACTGATTTTTTATGTGGGCTACTGAACTTTCTAAGGGCTATAAGAACTAAGAATTTGTCTAGTTCTTACAGTGAAATAACCTTTTAAAATAAATCTTTATTATTTATCTATGTATCTATCTATCTATGCATCTATCTATCTATCTATCTATCTATCTATCTATCTATCTATCTATCTATCATGTAACTCTGGCTGTCCTGGAACACCCAATGTAGATCAGGCTGGCTTTGAACTCACAGAGCTTCCCTGCCTCTGCCTTCTGAGTGCTGGGATTAAATGCGTGCACTACTATGCTAGAAGGTGAGACCGCCTTTTCACGAGACTTGCCTCACATCATACAGACAGAGCAGTCTGGCCGGAAGACACAGGAACTCCACAGCTCTATCATCCAGCCACTAGCACCTTTTATTTCTCCATTGTCCTCAGCTTTCTCCTTTGGGCCATAAAAAAAAGAAATATATATGTTAATGTCTCAAGCTGAATGCTCTGTGTCACTCCAATTTTCATTCTCTCCCTGGTTTATTTTTGATGCCTTGACAGTTGGCAATCTAACATGCTAATTGATTAATGTCATGAAGTCTGGCTTTTTTTTTTTTTTCATACCGTATTTGGTGCACAGTAGGTGCCTCATAGGCACTGAATGAATGGACGATGGCAGACACTATAGCTCACACCCACTTCATGCCTTTAGTTTTATTCTGAGCTGCTCACTATGGGATGATTGGCTTTGTGGTGGGCAAAGGGTGATGGGATATAACTAGCATCATCATAGAGGGATGCTCTGTGCTTGCAGAGAGCCTGGTACGTGTTCAGTGCCTGTTTCATGTTCTGCTGTCATCTCAGAAGTCTTCATACATGTTTTTCTTTTTCTTGAACATCTAGTCCTCTTACTTTCACTGAGTGCTGGGATGACAGCATGGGCCACCACATCCAGTTTAGTGGCACTGGGAATCATACTTAGGGCCTCGTGCATGCTAGGCAAAATAGGCAAAAGTTCTACCAAGTGAGCTAGCTATCCATGGTGCGCAGGAATAGTTTTTCAGTCAGCCATCTATGTGTGGAGTTCAACGAGACTCACAGCAGGTACACAGTAAGCAGGCTGGGTTTACTCCTGAGGAAGTCGGACCAGGAGCTGGGTTCTGTATTCAGGTCAAAGCTTGCTCTGAACACAGAAGGACAGAAGCAGGAATGACTAAGAAACACGTCATGTTCTCTCTTAAAGAATTTTTATTTTATCATTTTGTATATATGGGTATTGTTCTGCCTACATGTAAGTCTACACTGCATCTATGCCTGGTACTCTCAGTTGCCAGAAGAGCATGAGATCCCATGGGCTGGAGTTATAGAAGGTTGTGAGCCACTGACTGCTGGAAATTGAACTGTTCTTCTGCGAGAGCAGCAAGTTCTCTTAACCACAGAGCCATCTCTCCAGCCCCTAAAAGTTAAACAAAAAACCAAACCAGGGGCAACGGTAGCACCCTCATCTTGGTTCTCACCTTGGCTTGTGGTAAATTATTTATGGTCGCACATGCCTAGGGGTACTTGGGAGGTGAAGGCGATAGGTCTGGAACAGAAGTCTTATTACATACTTCTTGTAAGTTATGAGCTCGAGGCCAGCCTGGGTTACATGAGACCCTGTTTTTTTTTGTTGTTGTTTGTTTGTTTGTTTTTATGGTGAAGAAAAGTGTATATTTAGAATTAGCCATCTGGACTCAGTTTAGATGATCCTAATCTTGTTGGCACCATCTAGAGCATCATAATCAGGAGCCAAGCAAACACACGCCTTCGTCTCTCCATCAGGCCTTATCAGGGTATTGACTTGGCCACATCAATGTCACAGAGTTTCTTCACCGCCTGTTTGATCTGGTACTTTTTGGTCTTGACATCTACAATGAACACAAGGGTGTTGTTGTCCTCTGTTTTCTTCATGGCTGACTCAGGGGTCAGTGGGAATTTGATGATAGCATAGTGGTCAAGCTTGTTTCTCCTGGGTGCACTCTTTCGAGGATATTTTGGCTGACTCTGGAGCTGCAGTGTCTTGGGCCGCCGGAAGGTGGGTGACATTCGGATCTTTTTCTTGTGGCTGTGGACACCATTTAGCGCTGCCTTCTTAGCTTTCAGGCCTTTGCTTTGGCTTCGGCTTTGGCTTTGGGAGGAGCAGGAGCTTCCTGCTTTGCTTTCGGCGCCATCTTTGAGAAAAGGGTTGGCCAATCAAGAGACCCTGTTTTAAAAAGAAAAGAAATCATGGAGTATAAGGCATTGAGTTAGCTTCAGGTAGTGTTTTCACTCTTTTGTTGAGAGCAAGCCTGATGTGCAAGCTGCCATGCATCTTGTGTTTACGAGGCTGGTCTTATGCAATGTAAAATGGATATTCTAGCTAATTACACCAAATATACATATATATGTTTTTATATAAACTATATTTACATATAAATATATAATTAGAATTATATATATATTTACTTTTTTCCTGTTAGAACCATGTATTAAATAAGAAGAAACACTCAGCACTCAGGAACCAGGAGCAGAACTTCAGTAAACTCAGTGTCAGACCAGGCTAAGTCAAGGCTCTTGCAATTTGGTGAGACCCTGTCTCAACAAAACAAAACAAACAAACGAAACCTATTAGGCTGATACTTATTGATACACACCATCCTCAGCCTTTAATGGATCTTTTTTGTCCTGCTCTTTCAACAAGAAACCCCACCCCTGGACCCTGGGGATGTAGCTGGCTCTGGTTCTTATGGCTATGGGTGAATAGTTCAATTCAGCCTGTGAAATCCTGGGGCTGTATTTCTAAAATCAAATCTAGAGTACACAAGTCCCTAACTTGCTATAGAAAGCCAATAGCTGGGAACCTGTTGCCTGTTTTCTGATGGGAACACTATCTTGGATAGTCGTCAGGTTTCCAAACCGACCAACAAAAATTTACTTTAATATAGTTAATTCTTCGATATATTTGAATTATCCCAGTTTAGCTAAAGACCACGTGCACTATCGCCAGATGCCCAGCTGTGGGCCTGTATTCAGTAGCTGGGCAGAGTCATGGTGAGCTGGGACATCTGGATGTTCGAGCAACTGCCCCAGCTAAGCAAACGTACAGAGACGGTCAAGTGCATCTCCTTCAGTTCTTAATTTGGTACTTGGTTACTAGGAGAGCAAGTGGGGACCCTGTCCAGGAGGGGAGAGCAAGTGGGGACCCTATCCAGGAGGTTTTCTTACTTGAAAAGCAAAAGTTGCTTTTTGTGTTTTGCTTTGTTTTGTTTTGAGACAGACTCTCACTGTGTTGGTCTCCAACTCTGGTCAATGCTCTTGCCTCAGCCTCCTGAGTTTGGGGTTACAGGTGTGAGCCACCACTTGTCTCTGCTTTATTCTTTTCTCACAAGCTCAGGCTATATCTTCTGCAATGCCTTGGTGCCCCTTTATTTAGCCCTATGTAGTTTTAGGCTGGTCCTTGCTACTGAACCCACTGAATACTATAGGGGAAAGTCTGATGAGGATTCTTGGTTGTTGATTCATAGAATTTACCTTGGAAGCCAGATGCAGTGGCACATGCGTATAATCTCAGCACTTGAGAGGCAGTGGCAGTTGGAGGGAGCTTTGGGAGTTCAAGAATAGCTTGGTTTACATAGCACATTCTAGGCCAGCCAGGTCTACACAGTGAGGCCCCCTTCTCAGACTCTATCTTCTGGTTCGAAGAAGAAGAAAGAAGAAAGAAGAAAGAAGAAAGAAGAAAGAAGAAAGAAGAAAGAAGAAGAAGAAGAGAAGAAGAAGAAGAAGGAAGAGGAGGAGGAGAGGGAGAGGAAGGTGGAGGGGGAGGTGGAGGTGGAGGGGAGGGGACAGAGAGGGGAGGGGGAGGGGGAAAGGAAGAAGAAAAGGAAGGGGAAGGGAAAGGAGGAGAGGAAGGGGAAGAGGAAGGGGAAGGGGAAGAGGAAGGGGAAGGGGAAGAAGGGGAAGATGAAGAAGGGGAAGGGGAAGAAGAGGAAGGAGAAGAAGGGGAAGGGGAAGAAGGGGAAGGAGGAAGAGGAAGAGAAG
>JANHMN010000004.1:122684440-122754652 GCA_030674055.1 Rhabdomys pumilio
GGGAAGGAGGAAGAGGAAGAGAAGAAGAAGGAGGAGGAGGAGGAGGAGGAGGAAGAGGAAGAAGAAGAAGAAGAAGAAGAAGAAGAAGAAGATGATGATGATGAGGAAGAAGAAGAATTTACCTTTACTATCTCCTCTAGACATAGAACTGGGAATTCTTCTTTAGTGCACAGTGTTTGTAGCCTTAGCCTTTAGTTCAGAGGGGTCAGCTTGAGCAGGTGGATGTGCTGTGGGTCTGTAGGCAGGCCTTTGTTTTTTTCCTCTAAAAATAGACTCCAAGGGGGGGGGGAGGAGGCCTGGGGAGATGGCTCAGTGGTTAAGAGCACTGACTGCTCTTCCAGAGGTCCTGAGTTCAATTCCCAGCAACCACATGGTGGCTCACAACCATCTATAATGGGGTCTGATGCCCTCTTCTGGTGTCTGAAGGCAGCTACAGTAATACATACATACATACATACATATATATATTTATATATATGTATGTATATATGTATATAAAGACTCCAATGAAGTGTAAGTTTCCTCAAACTTACTGTGTAGCCTAGGATGACCTTGAACTTCTGATCCCCCTGCCCTTTTCATCTCTGAGTGCAGGACACCACTGCCCTTGGTCGGTTTGTGCTGCAGAGATGAGGACGGAGCCCAGAGCTTTGCGCATAACCACTGAGTTACATTCTTAGCCCTAGAAACGTTTTTTTTTTTTTTTTTTAAATGTGTAGCAGTCAATGACAACTGTCTTAGTGTACTCTGGGTTTTTCTGTCTAATTACTACTCAAAGAAAGACTTTAATTGTAGACATAGACATTTCTCAAAAGAAAACATACACGTGGCCACAGGTATACGAAAACAGAGGTTTGGCGTCATGAACAATCAGGGCAGGAAAACCACACTGCATTCGAGATTCTATTGTCAGGGGTCATGGCAGTGCCTGCTGCAATCCTAGTACTTTGGATGTAGAAGTGGGACCATCAGGAGTACAAGGTCACACTCAGCTATATACTAAGTCTGGGGCTAGCTGAGGCTACAGGAGTCCCCCACAAATGGCAACCCCACAAAACAACAAAAGGCGTTGTTTCTGTTTCTTCCTACTATTCTACTCTGGGGACCCCTCTAAAGTCTCACTTAATCTTAGTTCCTGTTTAGGGACAAAAGGACAGTTGAATCACAGGAGGAAGAGATACTGGGAGCACTGGTGCTGCCTACCTGTGGCTCTCACTTGCAGGGATGTGTGACTTGAACCAACTTCCCTCAGAGGCTCAGTCACAGCCTTAGCTGGAGGTGTGAGCAGCCAGGGAGAGGGGACTTGTTTAAATTTGGAGATGCAGTTATCACCATTGCATCCTTCTCTTTCACCCCAACTCGGGCGTGTTTCATGTAAGTGCAACTGTGTCACCCCCAGCATCTGCCAGCCAGTCCAGAGGCACCACTCAGACTTATCTGCAAATTGTGGGTGGAGACTTTTCCAGACACAGCCACTTGGCAGCGGGCCTCAGTTGTGGGAGGAGGAAGTAGTAACCCGAGACAACTTGGCCCCCTCCTTGTGACAGGCAGCCGTCTGCCACCAGACAGGAAGTAAGCCGTCACCTCCTGGGGAGAAGGGAGGGTGCAGCTCCCCTTACTGTGGTGTCACACTCTAGAATTCACCGGTCCTTGGTCTGTCCCAGAAGCACTGCTCTTTCCTTTTGATTTAATTGGTCTCTGAGGAGCGGTCTTAAATATATCTCTTAACCCTGAGGAAGCAACTAAGTCTCATCTTATCTGTTTTTCTTTTATTATAGGAGAGGGACAGCAGTCGGTGTTAAGTTCTCAGAGCCTAGTTTGATGGTGCACATGTATAATCCCAACACTTGAGAGGTACAAGCAGGCAGATCCAAGAGTCTGAGGCCACCGTGAGCTATATAACAAGAGCCAAACAAGTCACAAAAACACAAGTGCTGGGGACAAAGCTCAGAGGAATAGTACTAGCCTAGCATGTTTGAGGCCCTGGATTCCTATTCCCCAAGACTGTCAAGAAAAAAAGATTCCCTTTCAAAACCCATTCCAGCCTATTTCCAGAGCATCACCCAGTTCAAGTGCGGAGTATAGTCAATACCACTGACTTTTCTAAGAGAAAAGTTTCCTTGGAAAAATTTGAAGTCTCCCTGAAAGCTCTCTGTAGCTACTGGAAACATTAACAGGCAAATAGTGTTATGTGTTAACAGAGCTCCAGCTAGGACTAGCAAGCTCCCCGACTCCTGCACCCTTTGGACCTTAGCCTCTTCTGGGCTGTGATGGATAGTCTTCTTGTCACCTTTGACTGGTGTAGGGAGCAGAGGAAGATCTGAGCGGGTGAAGAGTATTTTGACAGGGGCAAGGCCTTGGCCCATGGGACAAGAGGCAAAGCCATTCCTCATATGGCTCTGGCTCAAGAGAAATGGCAAAACTTTTCTTAGGAATCTGAGTATGAGTGTTTATGTATGATTGATCGAGGTATTGATCAAGACTTGAAACTGTGGCTTACTTCTCCTGGATGTTGACAGCCTGAGACTGCTGGCTACAGAGACCTCCTAAAGAGTCTAGTTAACTTTTGCCGCCTGTGCTCTAGCTAATTAACACATTGTGGTTGGAGCTTACAGTGGTAGCAGAACCCTACCTGGTCCCAGCTTTACTATGTGAGTGTCTGTGTGTCTGTCCTTTCTTCATTACTGTGCCACTCCTAGCCAGGGTGATTGGACCCAAGCCGTGAAGGTTGGGTAGGACTGGATTAAGAGACCCATAGAAAGATGATACAACCTTCTTCTGGGTGTGACTATGAGGGCGTTTCCAGATAACAATTAGCATGTGGGTTTGTGAACTAAGAGGGTAGAGGACACTGTGAGACTGTAATGACGCTATAGGCCATCACAAATTTGTCCAGATATGTAGAGTATATAGAACACCATGAACACAGTCTAATGTACACGAAGTACAGCGAGTGACAGTGGTGTGTTGGTGTGAGTTCATCAGTAACAAATATGTAAGTGTTAGTGTTCTGTCTAAACTCCACCTCCACAATTACCTGGCTATAAAAGGGGCTGCTTGCCTGCTCCTCTCTCTCTTAATCTCTTACTCTTCTGATCTCTTGTCTTTAGCTTCTTTCTGTTCCCTCACCCCTTCCCCTTCCCTTCCCCCTCTCTCCACGTGGTCATGGCCAGCCTCTACTCCTCTACTTCTCTTCTCTCCCCTCCCCTCCCCTCCCCTCCCCTCCCTTCCCTTCTCTTCCCTTCCCTTCCCCTCCCCTCTTCTCTCTCTTTCTCTCTCTCTCTGCCTCTACTACTCTCCTGGCTCCCCTCCCCATGCCCCCAATAAACTCTATTCTACACTATACTGGTGACTGGTCCCTCAGGGGGAAGAGATGCCTCTGCATGGGCCCGCTGAGACATCCCCTTCCCCCATACCTCTCCACACACCCACAGAACATATTCTCTTTATCTCTTTATCTTTTTATAAACACTTCAATAAGTCTGATGAGGATGCTGATATCGGAGGCTACCAATGGGTGGAGAAGGGGCATATGGGAAATTCCAGTATTCTTCCCCCTCTCTCCAAATTTACTATCAACATAAACTAGCTTTAAAATTATAGTCTTGGGCTGGGGAGATGCCTCAGTAGTTGAGTGCTGGCTGCTCTCTCAGAAGACCTGGTTTGATTCCTAGCATGCACATGGTGACTCACAACAATCTGTAACTCCAGTTCCAGGGGAACTGATGCCTTCTGGCCTGAGTGAACATCAGGCATGCATGTGGTGTCCAGACAGGCATGAGTGGAAAACACCTATACACATAAAATAATAAAACAATAATTAAGAACTAAATAAAAAGAGCTGATCTTGTTTCTTATTGTTTGTAATCTTGAAAAAGAAACATAAAATTTAAAGTTTCTGTTTTGGGGATAGAGGGTTTCCCTCTGTAGCTCAGATTGGTTTGGAAGTCACTATGTAGTCTAGGCTGGCCTTGAAATCACAGTAATTCTTCTGCCACAGTCTCCCAGGTGCTGGGATTGCAATCATTAACCCCCTCATTCCTGGAAGGATATTGTAGGTGGCGTAAGGATCCTTGTGCTCACAGATAAACATATGAACGTCAGGAATGTTAAACACACAGTCTTGTCCCTTCAAAGGAAGGAACTACAGGACTTGTTACCTGTCCAGGAGCCTAAGAGCAGAGTAGTTAATCGGTTAGTGGCCTTCTGCACTGTGTGGCCAAGGTAGTACTGGATCCTCCCCCAGGCCCTTATTGTGAGCTTGTCAAACTATAGAAACTATCTTCATAGAAGCTGTCACATGTAGTCAATCTATAGAACCCATCTTTGTGGAAGATGTCATACATACTTTACAATCTATAGAGCCTATCTTTTTTTTTTTTTGTTTGTTTGTTTGTTTGTTTTTTCGAGACAGGGTTTTTCTGTGTAGCCCTGGCTGTCCTGGAACTCACTCGGTAGACCAGGCTGGCCTCGAACTCAGAAATCCGCCTGCCTCTGCCTCCCAAGTGCTGGGATTAAAAGCGTGCGCTACCATCGCCCGGCTATAGAGCCTATCTTTGTGGAAGATGTCATATGTACTTTACAAAGAGTTTTGATAGAGTCATGTGGTTTCATTGTGCACACAGGATTGAGTTAATTATCACCAGCAATATTTTCACAAAAATGAAAATTGTCTCGTTATTCTGCTGGCTATGGTGGTCACAGAGACCCTCTCCCCTCCAACAAACATGAGTTAAACAGGACTGGGGTCTGGGGGGATGTAGTGATTTCACAGTACATAGTGTTGTAGAGTCAAGGAAAGGCAGCAAAGGCCAGTCATGACTGAGTCTGCCTGCCCTGGTGTGTCTTTGTGTATCTCTGCAACCTGAACATCACAGCTGGGTCCCCTGTTGCTACAGACCGTTGAGTCCTTCTGGTCCCCTTCAATCCCAAATGGCATCTTTCTATAGAAGTGAGACTTCCTCAGTCCCTTATGGTGACACGCGTCTGTCAGGAGGTTGAGGATGGAGAATCATGAGTTCAAGTCTAGCTTGAGTGATAAAGCAAGACCTTGTCTCAAAAAAAAAAAAAAAAAAAAAAAAAGGATCTTGTAGTTTCGAAGAGATTTCGACACTTGTCTGAGACTCCATGGCTTGTTCTGACTTGAGTTTCTACACCCCAGTGCTCAGAGCCAGACCCACCAGTCTTCAGCATGTCTCCCCATTATACACGGGATTTCCCTTTTGCTGCAGCCTGAGAACAGTTTGGATCTGTTTGCCTTGGCTTACAATCCAAGAAGTCTTGAGTTTAAGGCAGTGAAGGAGGTAATTATATTTTATGTAAACATGCATATTTTTATTTTTAGCAGCAAGGGTGGAGTATAGACAGAAGGGGAAGTGCTGATTGCTGAGGAGATTTACGAGAGGACAAAGAACAGGAAGCTTGTATCTCATTTCCTCTTCCTAGCGATGATTACAACCTCACAACTGTCTCCAGAAGTCTCTTTTAATGGCCTGTATTTGAAATGTTATGAAAATAACATAATATACAAAAAAGAAAAACAGCCAGCGATTCCTTTGCTTAGCTCACTAGGGTTCCTATTATGAAGTACTTTGTGGTTTTTGTTTTTGGGTTTCCCATTCAATGTGTATAGAGACAACTCCTGAATACCCCTCTCCCCTCTTACCCACAGGGATACATTTCAAATTCTCCAACGGATACCTGAAGCTTCAGAGTACTGACTCTGTGAATGTGATTTCCTGTGCACAGTTTCATTGGCAGAGATTATTAACTAGGCATACGGGATCGACAATGATAACAGTAAAGCTGAACAATACAATAGTCTACTGTGTGTAATAACAGTTATGTGAATGGTAGCCTTTCTCAAAATATTTTACTGTATCGGAATCACTGTCTTTTGTTGCCACTGAAACCCTGGAAAGGAAGGCTAGAGAAAAAGGGGACTAGATGCGTTACAACGTCACCATTTTTCTGGAACAAGTCACACAGCTCAAACTGTCACGTGAGGGAAGAGACAGCACAGGAGTGTACACGTTCTGTATCTTAATCTTTCTTAAAAACAAAACAAAAGAAAAAACCAAAAAAAAAACCAAAACCCATAAAAACAAGTGGACAATTATAAAAATTCAAATATGAAGAAGAACAGAAATGCAGGTGAATATTTGTAGTGTCATAGTATAGAGGGCATGATCGCGATAAGGAACTAGAAAGGATTTTTACTGACTCAGTACGTAACTTCTAAGTTCCTTTACATATCAGAAGTAATGAGCAGAGTTAAAATACAAGTGAGAAACTAAAAAAAATTGCCAACACCATCCGTGGATGGAGAATAGCTCTAATCCATGAAGGAAATATAGACATTAATAAAGATGTGCTTTAAAATTAAAAGGTGACTCAAAAAATAGACAACTGTGGAAGGTTTCAGAACCAAAGTAGGGTTCCTTATGTCAAACCCTAACACCTTAGCCAAAGTGGAGTCGAGACGATGGAGTCAGATTCTTCGTATCTGAGTGTGCTGGGAGCCTCTTTCCAGTGTTCTGACTATACTAAAAAGGCAAATTGCACAAGCATACAGTTTTTTTTTTTTTTTTTTAATTTTAAGGTTATATCGATCAGCTATGCAGTTATATCCTTTGTAGTCATCCTGAAACTTTTATGCTTATGCGAGCTTTCTCTATCCAAAAATAATACAAAAGTCATTTGCATATGTTTTTGGCATCTTGGTTACACGTTTACAACCACAGGATGGAGTTTTAGCTGTGAGGTGACACACCATTCTAAACTCCTGCTGTTCTAGGTCTCCATGTTCTTACAAAGTTAAATAACCCACCACTTACTTCAATTTTAGCTCAGGGTGAATACTTTTATCACGTGTCAATGCTTTTATAAGACACATTTGTAGCCGGGTGTGGTGGTGCATGCCTTAATCCCAGCACTCTGAAGGCCGAGGTAGGTGGATATTTCTGTGAGTTCCAGGCCAGCCTGGTCTACATAAAAAGTTCATGTCTTCAAAAAATGTTTTTAAACAGAGAGTTGTGGATCCTTCCTCCTTCCCTTTCTCCCCTCTCTCCCCTCATTTCCTCTCTCTCTTTCTTTTATTCAGTTTTTGAGAGTCCATGTTGCTCAGGCTGGCCTCTGTGAACTCTACTGGCTATAAAGCACAAGACTGATAAATGTGACTGGCTAGTAATCCTCATGCCTCAGCCTTCTGAGTGCTTTGTTTATGGAGTTCTGGGGATTGAACCCAGAACTTCACACATGCTAGACAAACCATCCACCAGCTGAGCTAAGTTTTCAGCCTTCAATTAGAGTTTTAAGTTAAATTAACTAAGCCCTCGGTGGGTTGGAGGGCAGTGATTCATTGGTTTGTCATTTGCAGGGAGTTGGTGCGTCTCATCTCCTGGCCCCATCATGGGGCTGAAAAGTGGCCTCAGTAAGAAGGTGCAGATTGGCACTCGCTCAGCCTGGCTTGATGAAGGAAGGGGTCATGAGCTGTGGGAAAGACAAGGATACTCCCTGTGGGGATGCATAAACTAGGACACTATGGGGCACAGCCTTGTTTTGAAGTTGTGTTCTGGCTGGATTAGCCCCAGGTGATGTGAGGTTTGTTAGGACACAGATCCCTTTGTGGGTGAAGGGCACGTGTGGGAGAGCTGTCTGGGCTTGTGCGATTATCTTCTGCTTCCCTTTTGTGTGCGATTACCTTCTGCTTTCCTTTTGACAGCAAGAAACTACCTTGGTAGGAGAGCTCTGAGTGTCCCGGATCCCCAGAGGCTGTGAGGAGCAGAAGAAAGGCCAGAAGCCCTGGAATAAAGCTTTGCTTTCTGACAGCTGGGTGATCTTGGACATATTATGTCACCCTTCTCATTATCTGAAATGTGGATCATGGTACTCAACCTGATAGGATTGCTGGTTGTGTTGAGATAATAACCAACGAGCTTGTTACACAGTCATGCTTATCAAATGGTGGCCATTGGTAATAATAACAAAATTGCTTTGTGTGTGGGGGTTCAATGGGGATTCTAAAAAGCAATAGAAATAAAGAGTTGTCACAATGCTGGGCACCTGTGGCCTATGGGTGGCTGCCTATTGTGGTTATTCTCCAGGTTGTTATTGGTAGAGCAACCTGGCATTCCTTATGCACTTGGTACAAGTCATGAGCTATGCTTGGGTGCTTGGGCTATGTCTCACCTGCTCGCCGAGTGCTGTTCCCTGAGCCTTGTGCTGTGCTCTGTTAAAAGAACTCAGCTTCCTCACAGGATCAGCTTTCCTCGCCCTAACCATGTGGGACACCACACAGGGCAGGCACAGCCTCCGTGTCTGCTCAACGTAGTAGGCCCTGCCATATTCCCGATGATGAGGAGGGAAAAGAATGAGTCCTCCTGTGGAAGTCAGGCAGTTCTAGATTCTTGTTCCCTTTCAGCTGTGCTGAACTATGAAAACTAAACTTAGCAAGCAGGCTGCCCTTTATGTAGGTACTTCTTTTCTCCTCACTCCTGAGAGAGCGGGAGAGTGAACGTGAGAGCGACATCGGTCAAAGTTGGGTGTCTTCCTGGTTTGACGCCCACCCACGCCCCACTTTTTAAAGGCAGAGCCTCCCATTGACCTTGAAGCTCTGCTAGACTGACATATGATCATGACAAGCCGCAAGGATCATGCTGTCTCTGCTTCCCCTGTACTGGGATTACAGGTGTTCCACTATAGTGACTGAGCTCATCATATGTGTGACAAGCCCTTTACCAAGTGAGCCGTCTCCCCAGCTCCAGGCCATTCTTACGATAAATGCATTGCTTGCTGGAAATACGCTTGCATTTGCTAACCCTGACACCTCTCATCAAAGGTCCATTTCTTTCCCTCCTTGAAGCCTATAAGTATGACTTTGTAGCCTTGACCAGCTTCCAAGTATTGGGAAAATCCCATTTGTCTTGGTCTGGGTGTGAAAAATCCCTGGGGCTCATGTGTTTAGTCACTTGGTGTCCAGAGCTAGTGACATTGTTTTGGGACTCATGAAGTCGTTAGACTAGATTTAAGTCTTGAGAGTGGTTTCCCAGACCTGCTTCCTGATCCTCCAGGACAGAAACAGGCTGCCCACACATTCCTGCCATCATGGATGAAATCTTCCCAGCTGCCGTACCTTCTGTGCCATGACCAGAAGCCTCCCTTGAGTTGATTTGGTAGGGGATTCTGCCATAGCAGTGAGAAAAGTAACCAATACACCACGAATCCCCATGAACCATACAGATACAGAAGCTTCCCTGAAGCAAGGGCTTATATTCTGAAATGCCTGGATGAAGCCAGGCTGCTCAACGAGAACCTGCAGGTATTTGTTACGGATGCTATGTAGTTTCTAGGTTCCCTTCAGAATGGAAAAGCCAGAGGGACAGCATTTGAACATTCTCAGAAACTTACTGTCATGTCTGTCACCTTCCCCTGGGTCTCTAGGCAGGCCAGGTGGTATGGGGCAAGAGCTGGGTCACAGCCAGGGCAGAGAAGAAGGCAGGGTTATCTATGGCCCTGGGCTCCTATCCTCTCAGCTCAGTGCACTCCTGTATACAAGGGAACACTTTATTGTGGTTCCTCTGAGACAGGAGGCTGCAGAGAAACTCTGGGGCTCTCAGCGCTATAAAAGGGGAGGGCAGGCAGCAGCCTTGGTTTATACTTTCACAGATCCAGGGTGTATACAGGCATGTGATGTGTGTTCCAGGCAAGAAAAGAGACCTCCCAACCTGAGGAATTCACCTAATACCTCCATTGTCTTGACAGCTGCTGAAGCCAAAGAAGGTGGCACCCTGGCTTTGGTCCCTGTCTCGAGGGTGAAGGAATGAGCCACCTCCCAGAGCTGAGGTCAGTAGCAGATAAACAGAGCACTAGACTCTCCCTTAGTGGCTCAGGGGTCACCAAGACATCTAACAGATCTGTAAGTCTCCTTCAAGGGCAGTCTTATAGCTCTCTGGTCATGTGACTTGCAGTTGGATGCACGAACAGGACTCTGGAGGGGAACAGAGGTTCCTAGACCTTGGTGGAGTGGTGACACAGTTACTGTAATCCCAGATGGTGCCCCTTTATTCTCCAGCTTTCTCTCTGAAAACTCAGCTAAAATGTTGCACAAGAAAGCCAGGCAGAGCGTGGCTTTCTTACGTCTTATATCTGTGTAAGATGTAGTTGGAATGTTTAAGATGGGATTGGAGTTAGAAAGAAGTTCAAAGTTATCCTTGGTAGAGTTAGGGTTCAGGCTGGGCCACATGAGAACTTGTCTCAAAAAACCAAAGAGGTAGCAGGCTGAATGAAGAGCAGGCACTTAGGCTAAACTCTTAAGTCGTCCTGGTGCTCTTCAAGTTGACTGCCAAATGGCATTGTTGTCCCCCTGTGTCAACTCAGGTATGTCTCAGGGTGACGCTTCCTCTGGAGAATGCTGGTACCAGCTCAGGTGGCCAGGGCCAGGAGAGGGCCATCAAGGGCTGGAGCAAGGATGTGAAGGTTTGTAATTGATGTGGAGAATGTGTGTATGTGTGTGTGTGTGTGTATGTGTGTGTGTGTGTGTGTGTATGTATGTAGGGGTTTGTGCACACGAGTGTGCATGCATGAGGAGGCCAGAGGTCAACCTCAGCTGTCATCCCTCAGGATCCCTCCACTTTTGTTTGTATGTATGTGTGTGTGTTGTTTATATGCTTTTGTGTATGAGGGTGCATGTGCAAATGTGTATGCATGTGTGTACAGGTCAGGTCAACCTCAGGCTTCTTTTCCCCTCTCCCACCTTATCTTTTGGGAGAGGGTCTTTCACTGAATGTGAAAAGTCACTAGTTCAGTTAGACTGGCTGGCAAGCAAGTTTCAGGAACTTGTCTCTCTCCACACCCCCAAGTGCCAGGGTTACAGGGGAGTGCCACCATGCCAGGCCTTTTATGTGGGTGCTGGGGATCCGAACCCACATCCCCATGCTCTCATAGCAAGCACTTACTACTCTGAGTTATCTCCCCAGTGCTTACCTTGGTCTTTGGAAAGTGTCTCTCACCGGGATGTGGGACTTGGCAGTTATTACGCTTGGCTGGCTGGCCAGCTGCAGGGGACCACCCAGCGCTGGGAGTATACGTGTGCCCCCACACCTGGCTTTTACATAGATTCTAGGGATCCAATGCAGGTCCTGTGCTTGTGTGGCAAGCACTTTTCCAATTGCGCCATCTTCCTACCCTAGGGGAAACGTTTTTGTTTGCACTCTGCCCTGTATTATGCATTTTCCTGGTCACTTTTATCTTAGTCTCGAAAAGTGGTTCTCAAACTTCCTAACACTGCAACCCTTTAATACAATTCCTCATGTTGTGGTGACCCCCAACCAGAAAATTATTTGCATTGCTACTTCATAACTGTAATCTTGCTACTGTTATGAATCATAATGTAAGTATCAGTGTTTTCTAATGGTCTTAGGTGACTCCTGTGAAAGGGGTGTTCGACCCCCAAAGGGTTAAGACCCGCAGATTGAGAACCGCTGGTCTAGAAACACTGGTTGACTTGCCAGGTGCTTGAAGCTACTGACCCAAACTCAACGCAAACTTAGTACAATAGACAATCACACCTGAAAACACACACACACACACACACACACACACACACACACACACACACACACATTTTAGAAAGGTGCAAGACCATTCATGCAGAACTTGAGAAGTATTCAAACTGGTCTTACAACTCCTGGTCTTGGCATATCACCCACCTCCAGCCTAGATCTAAAGAGAGGCTTAAAGATTGTTCAGAGTTAAGGATTTCTTTATCGAAAAACATGTGCAGACCAGTTCTAGGATCTGAGAATGTAACTGTTTCTCAGGGAATAGGATACGTGTTCACAATTGGGACCAGGGCTGAAATGTTTCAGTCAAGGTGATACAACACCTTGGGCTCAGGCCAGGCTCACGGGTCTTACTGAATCCACCTGTTCTGGTGGATATTGTCAGCCTGACAGCATCTAGAATCAAGCAGAAGACAAGTCTCTGCCCTAGAGGGGATTTTCTAGGTTGGGTTAATTGAGGAGGTAAAACCCACCGTATAGAGGGTGGTGCCACTCTGTGGGCTTGGATCCTAGGAAAACTGAGCTGAAGATCAGCATTCTCTTTGCTTCCTGACTGCAAACACAGTGTGAGCATTGCCTCGTGCTTTTCCTGCTATGACTGCAACCTCAGACTGTGAGCCAAAACAAGTTTCTCTGTCCTGGTGCCCCTCCTCCAAGATTTCTGTCTGAGGAGCCTCTAGGGAAAAGAACCCTAGTGGGTTGCTGTTTCAGCAGAGCCGAGGGACTGAAGGAAGTTAACTGTAGGAACTGGTGCCTGGATCAGAACACGGCACTGGGAATGGCCAGCAAAGGGCCCACAGCTCTTTGGTGACTGGGAAGGATCCTTCCTCTGACAGACTATTGCTAACAGTCTCCCAAAGAAGGCTGTGTGCTGGTGCCTGGAACCTGTGGACTCTTTTAGCCAGGAAAGGAGCGTGGCAGATGTGATTAGGATTCTGACACAGAAGTTGGTGTGCATAGTTCAGGTGAGCCCAGTAAAAATCCAAGAGCTGTAAGCAGACTGTGTGAGGAGGGGCAGAAATCAGGGAGGAGAGGAGGTCAGCTGACACTGGTTTTGAAGAAAGAGTATGCACAGGGGCTGTGCCAAGGAAGCTAAGAGGTGAGAAAGGAGATTCTGTCCTTTAGTTTTCAGAAGGCTGCTAACCCATTCGAGGCTTCTGATACCCGGGGTTTCAAGAAAATCAATGTGAGTTGTTATCAGTTTCTGAATTTGAAGTGACTAGTTCAAGAAGCCATAAGAAATATTCAAGTCTTCCAAGACTCAGGTATTTAGCATGTCTTCCAGGACCCAGGTATTCAGTGTGTGTTCCAGGACCCAGGTATTCAGTGTGTGTGTCTTCCAGGACTCAGACATTCAGCACCTCTCCCAGGACTCAGGCAGTCAGTCACCACAGCCCTGCAGATAAAGACACTTCATGTCCAAAGGTTGCAGGGAACACAATGAGACAGTTGGTGTGTGTCCATGCAGGTTGGGGGTGGGAAGTGGGTGGGTGTGGGTACTCATGCATCCTTTTGTCTTATAAGTTTTGAGAAAGCAGGTATTGTGGGTGGTGTGGATCTCGGCAAGGCCCCTTGCAGGTATCTCTGTGTGCATAGCTGGGTTGTTTCCAGAGAAGCCAGGAAGTTCTTCTTTGAGTGAGTTAATCTTCCACAACCCCAGGGTCCTGGACTCTGACCGGCAGTGGTTGTTGTAGGGTTTTGTCAGCAGTCTCAGCGGTCACTGACATGTTAATGCACAGTTCAGGACTGTGTACTGTGTTCTGTCTCCATGCTGCAGTAAGACCTTTGGGCATGTGAACACAGATGAAGTCTGAGCCCAGGGCATCCCAGGGTACTTTCTAGGTCATTTTGGGTTTGCAGATTGGCAAACTGCCAGATTTATTATTGTTCTGTCCTGAGCCAGACGTTGGTGGATGTGAATTTCTAGCTTTGGTCAGTTGCCTGGATTCTCTGAGCTACATTTTACTTATCTGTAAAAATGGAACACCTAACTCCCCACTGAAATGTATCTTATTTTATTTTTTATAGTTATGAAAGAGGGTCTCACTATGTGTCCCTTCCTAGTTGTCCTGGAACTTGATATGTAGGCCAGGGTGGCCTCCAACTCACAGAGATCTGCCTTCCTCTCCCTCAAGATTGTGGGGATCAAATGTGTGTGGCTCTATGCCCAACTTGACAAACTAAAATTTCCAATCATCTATTACAGGCAGAGGCAAAGGAATATATAACTAAGGCTGGAATACCCACAGAGTCACATCTCTTTACAGCATATCGGCTACGCTTGTTGCTTTCTCTAGATTATGTTAAATATTAAACGTGTTGCTGGAAGTTGCTGTTTAACGTGAAGCAATCTTAGCATAGAACTTCAGGCTTAGAATCCTAGCAACACTCAGAGGATGGAGACACTGATCATAGAAATTTGAGGCTAGACTGAGCCATGTGGTGAATTCACACCAGTTTACCAGGTGAGACCTTGTCTCAAAACCATCTTTAAAATAAAACATAAAAAAACCATAAAGCAACAGCTTTGTCATATGCATGCCATTATAACTGGTTTTCTCTGGGTACTGCATATTTTATTAGATAGCGTTATGTTCATAGTTCATACTTGTAATCCCAGGACATGGGAGGCTGATACTGGATGGTTGTTTTAAGGTCAAGGCCAACCTGGGCTTCATGGCCAGACCTTGCTTCTAAACAAGATCAAAAAGGCCCCCGGGCTATCAACAGAGTCCATGGCTCCAAAAGGGTAACAACTCAGAGTGCAGAGGGTGAGACTACCCTTCTTTCTCAGGTCAATTGTAAGTTGCAGGATCCTAGACCACTCAGAATTCTTAAGTCTCTAGAAAGACTTGAAGCATTTACCAAATGCTGTCATATTTGTAGTTATGGAATGGAACAGACTATTCTTTCTTTCTTTCTTTTTTTAAAGATATATTTAATTTATTTTATGCATATGAGTACACTGTAGCTGTCTTCAGACATATCAGAAGGGGGCATTGGATTCTATTTCAGATGGTTGTGAACCATCATGTGGTTGCTGGGAATTAAACTCAGGCCCTCTGGAAGAGCAGTCAGTGCTCTTAACCACTGAGCCATCTCTCTAGCCCCTTAACAGACTGTTCTAAGAACTAAGTTTCTGATGTTCTCCAATGTGCTGTTCCAATAAAGTCATGGGCAGTGCCAGCTTTGGTGATATTTATGGACATGTAGTGTGTGTTGTTACCTTGGGAATCTCAGCCGCAGCTTGGTGTCCAGAGTTTGTATGAAGGCTCTGACAGGTTCTCTTCTCCAGCGAACCACACAGAGATTCCAGACTTCCCTTCCAACACTTTGTCCCAGAGCCCTAACCCCAGCAGCCATTTCTTGGGACTGACCTTCTGCTTCAGCCTCTCCTTACTCTCCGAGCCCATCCCCAGGAGACTAAGCAGACCCTGGTGGAACAACCTGCTTTCCTACCTCTTGGGGACCTCCTCAGCCTTCTGTTAGCTCTGTCCTATTCCTACTTGCCAGTTCCCAGTACCTAGAAACACACTTTATCTGGAATTCTTGGTGGTCACACCTGTCAAGCTTCCTGAAGAATTTCCTACAAAGAAACACGCAGCCACCACACTCTCCTAAGAATCAGAGAGGGCAACAGAAACTGAGGAACAAAACAACCATCGGATGAAGACAAGACCAGAAATCAGCACCTAGAATTGTAATCATCCCAAATTCAGCTGCCTAGACACCGGCATAAAAACACAATCAATAACAGTCAGGACAGTATGTTTCTACTGGAGCCTAGCAACTCTACCATAGCAGGTCCTGAGCATTGCAACACAGCTGAAGCACAAGAAAAAGATCTTCAAATACCATTTATGGACATAATAGAGGTCTTTAAAGAGGAAATGAATAAATCCCTTAAAGAAATCTATGAAGACACAAACAGTGGAAGGAAATGAAAACAAATAAACCAAACCAAACAAACCATCGAAGTGGAAGTAGAATCAATAGAGAAAACCCAAACTGAAGGAAATCTGGAAGTGAAACATTTAGGAAGTCAAACAGGAACCTCAGAAACAAGCATCACCAATAGAATGTAAGGAATGGAAGAAAGGAATGTCAGGTACTAAAGACAAAATATAATAAATGGATACATTGGTCAAAGAAAATGTTAAATCTAAAACCAAAAACTCCTGCCACAAAGCATCCAGGAAGTCTGGGACACTATGAAAAGAGCAAATTTAAGAATAATAGGAATAGAGGGAGAAGAAGAAACACAGGTCAAAGGCACAGAAAATAGTTTCAATGAAGTCATAGAAAAAAAAATTCCTAACCTAAAGAAGGAGATGCCTATAAAGATAGATGTAAGAAGCATAAAGAACACCAGGTAGACTGGAACAGAAAAGAAAGCCCCTTGCCACATTCACATTATAATCAAAACACTAAACATACAGAAAAAAGAAAGATTATTAAAAATTGTATGGGAAAAAGGTACATTAAAATAACACATGATTTCTCAATGGAGACTCTAAAAGCCAGAATGTCCTAGACAGATGTTCTAATAACTCTAAGAAACCACAGATACCCTGCAAAATTTTCAGTTATAATAGCTGGAGAAGACATTCTCTGATAAAAACACACTTAAGTAGTATCTACCTACAAATCCAACCCTACAGAAGGTGCTGGAAATTTCCAGCCCAAAGAAGTTAACTACAAGAAAACATAGGAAATAAATAATCCCAGACAGAAAACTAAAAGAGATCTCTCTCTCTCTCTCTCTCTCTCTCTCTCTCTCTCTCTCTCTCTCACACACACACACACACACACACACACACCCCACCACCACTACCACCACAACAAAATACAAAATAACAGGAATCAATAAATACTGTTCATCGATATATCTCAAAATCAATGAGCTTAATTCCCAATAAAGATATAGACTGTCAGAATGGATGTGAAAACAGAATTTATCCCTTCTGCTACATCCAAGAAATATGTCTTAACATCAAGGATAGGTATCACCTCAGGGTAAAAGAATGGAAAAAGATATTCCAAGCAAATGGACTTAAGAAGCAAGCTGGTATAGCCATTTTTTATATTTATCAAAATGACTTCAAACCAACAATATTCAGAAAATAGGGAAGAACACTACATGGTTACCAAAGGGGAAAAATCTACCATAAGGATATTGCAATTCTTTTTTTTTTTTTCGAGACAGGGTTTCTCTGTGTAGCCCTGGCTGTCCTGGAACTCACTTTGTAGACCAGGCTGGCCTCGAACTCAGAAATCCGCCTGCCTCTGCCTCCCAAGTGCTTAAAGGCGTGCACCACCACCGCCCGGCTGATATTGCAATTCTTAACATCTATGCACCAAACACAAGGGCATCTAAGTTCATAAAAGACACACCACTACAGCTTAAATCACATGTTGACTCACACTGATAGCGGAGACTTCAGTACCCCACTTGCACCAATAGACAGGTCATCCAGACAAAACTAAGTATTCCAATGCTCAAGCTAACTGACACTATGAACCAAATGGACCTAATAGATATTACTTTTCACCCAAACACAAAAGAATATACCATCTTCCCAGCCCCTCGTGGAACATTCTCCCAAACTGACCACATGCTTGGATACAAATCAAGTCTCAACAGATACAAGGAAATTGAAATAACACCCTGAATCCTCTCTTACTACCATGGATTAAAACTGGATGTCAACAGAAACAAGAGAAAACTTACAAACTCGTGAACTGAACAACTCACTGCTGAATGAAAAGTGGACCATGATAGAATCTAGGAAAGAAACTAAAGACTTTCTAGAATTTAGAGAAAAGAAAACATATCCAAACTTACAGGACACAATGAAGATGGTTCCAAGAGGCAAGTTCACGGCACTAAGTGACTGCATAAAATAATGGGAGTAATCTTATACTAGGAATTTAACAACATACCTGAAATCTCTAAAACATAAAGAAGAAATTACACACAAAAAGAATAGGTGGCAAGAAATAATCAGACTCAGGACTGAAAATATTTTCAAACAAACAAACAAACAAACAAACAAACAAAACAGTACAAAGACTCAATTAAACAAAAAGTTGGTTCTTTGAGAAGATCAGCAGGATTGGCATACCTTATCCAAGTTAACTAAAAGATAGAAAGAGAGATTAGTGATGGAAAGGAGCAGGTCATAACAACAGATAGCAAATAAATCAAGAGAGTCATAAGGTCAGAACTGAAAAAAAAAACTGTACTCCACCAAATTAGAAAACGTAAACGAAATGGATAATTTTCTCGATTTATACCACTTGCTGAGGTAAATCAAGATTAGATAAATAATTTAAACAAACTATAACCTCTAGTGAAATAGAAGCAGGCATTAAAAGTCTCCCAACTCAGGGCTAGGTTTTAGCACAGAATTCTACCAGATTTTCAAAGAAGAGTTAATGCACTATTTCTTAAATTATTCTACAAAATAGAAATAGGAGGAACATTGCCCAATTCATCTTAAAAGGCCACAGTTACTTTGATACTCAAGCCACATAAAGACCTAACAAAGAAAGAGAGTTAATTACATAGATGTAAAAAGTTTCAGTAAACTACTTGACAACTGAATTCAAGAACACATCAAAAAAATTATTCATCATGATCAAGTAGGCTTCATCCCAGGGATGCAGGGATGATGGTTTAACATATGTAAATCCATAGATGTCATCCACCACATAAACAAAGAACAAAAATGACATTGTCCCCTCAGTAAATGCAGAAAAGGCCTTTGACAAAAATCCAATACCCCTTCATGATAAAAGTCCTGCAGAGATAAGAGATAAAAGGTACATATCTAAACATGATAAAGACAATTTACAGGGAGCTCATAGCCAACATAAAATTAAGTGGAGTGAACTTCTAAGCTGTAGGAGGAGCTAAGGTGGGAGGAGTAAGGAGAGGAAGAGGAGGAGTAAAGGAGAGAAAGAGGAGAAGAAAGAGGAGGAGCTAAGGGAGAGACGGAGAAGGAGAGAAGTGACATGGAGGCTGATGTTCGCTTGTCTGTAGCAGTCAAAGGTAGTTGGTATATCTAGGTTGGGTATTGGGTTACACCTCTGATTGTAAGGGTATCTTGTTATTGATCATTACTAAATATATAAGCCTTTGGATAATTTAAGCATTACAGTCTCATCTGTACTGAGCCCGTGTGGTTGGTGGGATGGTCTGGGCACTGCCCAGCCTTGTAGAGATAGCATGGAAGATTGGCAAAGCCATCTCCCACGCTGGCGTCTTGTGGGTTGCAGGGCTGGTGTCTCTGGCTAGACATTTCTAGTTGCTGAGCTAGGCAGAGACGCCGCAGCCTAGATGGTCAGCTTGACCGGTGGCTGTTTTAAAATAATTACTTCAACACTAAGCAATTCCAGTACAATTAGAAGCAAGACAAGGCTGCCCACTTTCTCTGTACCTATTCAGTACAGTACTTGACGTCTGAGTCTGAGCCGGAGCAGTAGGACAACAGAAGGAGATCAAGGGGAGAGAAAAGGAAAGAATTCCAAGTACCTTTATTTGCAGATGATATGATAATACACATAACTGACCCTAAACTCCCACCAGGAAACTCCTACAGCGATCAACATTTTTAGAAAAGTAGCTGGAGACAAAATTCACTCACAAAAATCAATAGCCCTCATATATACAAATGGCAAGTGGACTGAGAAAGACATCATGGAAACAACACCTTCCACGATAACTTCAAATAAAATAAAATATCTTGAGGTAATTCTTAACTAAGAAGTAAAAGACCTGTATGACAAAAACTATAAATCCCTGGAGAAAGAAATTGAGGAAGATGTCAGAATATGGAAATATCTCTCTTGCTCATGGATAGGTAGGATTCACATAGTGAAAATGGCCATCTTACCTAAAGCAATCTACAGATTCAGTGCAATTCCCATCAAAATTCTAACACAATTCTTTATAGATCTTGAAGGACAATTCTTAGCTTCATATGGAAACATAGAAAACCCCCAAGATTTCTAAAACAGTACTGAATAGCAAACAAAAAACTGCAGGAGGTGTCCTTAATTTCAAATGGAAATAGAGTAATGAAAACGAATCACACTGGCACAAAAGCAGACTCATCGACCAATAAAGTTGAGTTAAAGACCCAGACAGAAATCTATACACTCATTAGTCCTTGATTTTTGATGAAAATCTAGGGATCCCTGTAAGTGTCCGTCTTCAGTGAAATGATCGGCAGAGAGGGAGAAATGAAACTCGGTTCAGCTCGACTTAGCTAGCCAGCACTGACCCAAAGTTCTGGAGCCTGGCACTAGAGGGTTTAGTTTAGCCATATTTAAGGACAACACAGTTGTATTAAAATTGACAATTAACTCAGTCCTGTATGTACAAAAACCAAGCTAAACCAAACCAAACCAAACCAAACCAAACCAAACCAAACCAAACCAAACCAAACCAAACCAAACCAAACCAAACCAAACCAAACCAAACCAAACAAACCTCAAGACATGTTTGCATTAAAACTCTTTACAAAGTAATATGGGTTCTTCCACAACGATGGGTTCTGCTGACTCAGAAACAATGATCAAGATACGAGTCTGGGATGACTGAGGTAACACAATGCCTGTGGGAGTCAGGACTGGCCTGGACCTAAGATAACACAGAAGTCACTTAGGCTGTTGTAAAGTACAAGTGACATCTCTCATAAGGATGAGTTTATGGACTGGGAAGAAGTGTTCAAGATTTGGGGTTGGGGGAAGTCTGGGATAAACAAGCAAAATATTCTGGGGCATTCTGGTGAAGCCTGGCTCTACAGATAGCAAAAGATCACTGGGTTGTAAACTACATCCTTTCCCAGTGTTCCTAGTGGAACAAACATCTCCTTCCTTAGGAGAGATAAGTCTACGTGTTTAACTTTTCCTGGTTTCCCTAATGCTTATCTGTGTGCACTAGGACTTCTTACCTTCTACAAAAGAAGTCAGAAATGCACACTGGAAAAACATCTTCAACAAATAGAGGTAGTCAAACTAGATGGCTTCATGTAGAAGAATCCAAATGGATCCATATTGCACAAAATTCAAGTTCAAATGGATTAAAGTCCTCAATATAAAACCAGTTACACTGATCCTGACAGAAGGAAAAGGGGGGATATCCTTGAACTCACTGGGATGGGAGACAACTTTCTGAACAGAACATTGTTAGCACAAGCACTAAGATCAACAATAAATGGGACCTCATGAAACTAAAAAGCTTCTATAAGGCAAAGGACACCTTCACTTGGGCAAAACGAAAGCCTACAGAATGGAAAAAAGATTTTTACCAACTACAAATCTGCTACAGGGCTAATATTCAAAACATATGAAGAACTTTAAAAAATAAACCAGATATCGAGAAAACAATCCAATTAAAAAATAAGTTAAAGAGTTAAACAGAGTTCTCAAAAGAGGAAACTGAAATGGCTAAGAAACACTTAAATGCTCAATATCCTTTTCATCAGGGAAATGCAAGTCAAGATTCCTGTGAGATTTAATCTTACACCTGTCAGAATGGCTCAGATCAACAAAACAAGTGTCAGCTCATGCTGGGGAGGATGTGGAGTTAGAGGAACACTCATGCATCCCTAGTAGGAGTGCAAACTTATACAGTCACTATGGAAGTCAGCGTGCTGGTTCCTCAGGACATGAGGCTTGATCTACCTCAAGATTCAGCTATAGCACTCTTGGGCATATACTCAAAGGATGCTTTATCATCAGAGACACTAGCTTGGCCATATTCATTGCTGCTCTATTCACAATAGCCAGAAATTGGAAACAACTTAGATGTCCCTCAACAGAAGAATGAATAAAGAAAATGTGACAAATTCATACAGTGTAGTATTAGTCATTAAGAAAAGTAAAATCATAAAATTCACTAGAAAATGGATGGAAGCAGAAAAAAATTATCCTGAGTGGGTGGGATATTTCAACTCAGAAAGACAAATACGGTATGCATCTGCTTACATGTGGATGTTAGCTGTTACGTCGGTGATAACAGAGCTACAAGCTATAGAACCTCAGAGATTAGGTATAGAGTAATGCAGTATGGACGAACAGTGCAGATAGAGCTTGTTAGGAAAGGGGAATGAAATGGACATTATGGATGGATAGGGGCTAGAATGGGAGAATCAAGAGGAGAGGGAGAAGGGTATGAGGGAGGGAATATGGACAGAGACAGTTAAAGCTAAGGGTCATTTGTGGGGTGGTATGCAAACCTAACACAGTAGAAGCTTCCTAAAATACATACACATATGAAAGTGACCTAAATGAAACTGCAAAAATGATGGGAGGGGCAGAGTCCCTGCTGGACATCTCTTGTCACCAAATCAAGCTTCCAGTACTGGATCAGTTTACGTCTAACTGAGTTGTTGGCCAAAAGAGTCCCACGGGAACCCTCAAACAATCTGAGCCTTCACAGACTGACCACAAGGCCCCAATGCTGAAGACAACACCTATACAACTCACTGAACATGGAGAAGTTGAGTTGGTGCCTTCACACTTACATGTTGGCACAGGAAGGTACTCTAAATGCTCCCAAAATAGAAATGTAAACCCCAACCTGACTATAAACCCTTTGGTCTACGACATATGTCCTGCCTACAAGGTGTGCCAGATAGTAGTGGCACAAAGCTTGTAGAAGTAACCAGCTAATATCTGATTTGACGTAGGGCCCACCTCATGAGATGGACCCATACCTGACACTGCTTGGGTCACCCGAGACCAGATCCTACAGTAAGCCCTCATCAGAGAAGCTTCATAGATAGTACCAAATATGGAGGCCCCCAACCAGACATCATGCAGAGAGGGAGTCCTTGAAACACTGAGCCCCAAACAGGATGTCTTTATCCCTCCCATGTGTGTGTGTGTGTGTGTGTGTGTTTGTGTGATTCCTCAAAAGAGGAGTGTGGTTTAGCCTCTGAGAAGCTAATATCTTGGAAGCTGGGGTATACAGGGTTATGGGATGAGTGGGGGAGGGGAGAATGCTTGAGTCCACTGTCCCCACACCCACCACGTGCCCCACCCAATGTCTTGGGTGATTCAGGCACTAAGAGTTCTGTGCCCAGGATCAACAGATATTTTGCAGATTCAAGTGTCTTCTAATGCCAGGTTAATGTTAGGAACTTACCAAGCTTCGGGGATGACCTGTTCTGAAATGCATCATTCGGGGTTTCATGAAGTCACTGCCTACCTGAGGTGACCAATTGGGTGACCAATTGGCATATGAGAGGCACAGTGTTTGCCTGATGTGTGTGCCTCCAGCTGCAGCATGTTTTAACTCATCTGAGCAAGGCGTCGCCAGAGTCATGACCTCACCCTGAAGCTGGTTATGAATTACTCATGACTGGTCTCTTGAGTTAATGTGGAAAAAAGCTCTTTTAGTACGCATCCCGTTGGGAAGCATGGTTGGAGTTTTCTCGAGACTGTTTTCTGCTGGGCATACCTGTAACTGTGTGTGGGAGCCTGCAGGGAAATGCTCTGAGCTCTGCTTTCCCTACTAGACACCACAGCCTGACCATTGCTGCCTGGGTGTAACTGGCCTCTGGATAGCTTTGCTTTCCTCAGGTAAATCTTGCACAATGAGTATGACTGTGTATGATTTTTACAGGAATAGCTTCTGGTGTATGAGGTTTGACCATTTTGTTCTCCACCTCCTCTGTAGGTCTGCAGAGCACATCCTTCAGATGGCCATGTGACTGAATTTCAGCCCTGTTTGTTGCTGTACGGCAGTACCTCTCACAGTGCCTGGCCTCTAGTAAATGTCTGTCAAGTGAATATGTGGAAATGAATCCACTGAGGTTACTTGCTGGATTGTGGCTCCCGGAACACATTAGGACAAACTGGGTGGTGTAAAACCACATACATTTATTCTGTCAGAGTTCTGGAGAGCAGACATCTGAAATCAGCATTTCTAGGCTGAGTATCAGGGTGATAACATGTGCTCCCTTGTTATCTTGCCTCTGGTGGCTGTATATCCTTTGGCTTCAAGCCACAGTTTCTGCTTGGGTCAAAGGGCCTCTTGTAACAGGACCTACAAACACAGTTAGGGCCCATTCAGATAATCTGGGGCAGGCTTCCTATCTCAGGATCTCTAACCCTACATGCAAAGAGCTTCTTCTTTCTATATATGGCTGCCTCTGCAGGTAGTGGTTATCTGTGCAGAGGGTGCTTTATAGCCACCCACACTCTCAAAGGAGATGGACACACTAAGAGGCCAGCTCATGCCTTTGCAGAGGAGACTGGAAGGGAGAAGGACCAAGGTCTCCATACATTTCAGGGAACACTTTAGAAGACAAGTGATGCAGGAACATTTAGTAAACACATCTTCAAAATTTTATGATGTATGATCAGAGCACTTCCATCCCCATTAACCTTTCAAACACCCCCACCCCACACTCCCTAAACTTAAGTTAAGCATGCCCCAAAATGTATCTGTCACCCCCCCTTTTTTTGGGTGTGTGTAGGGGCTGAGAGGTCAGTTTGAACTGGCCTTGACCTCACTGTGTAGCAGGGGACTATCTTTATTTTCTTTTACAGGGCTGCGATTAGGGGTGAGTACCACAGTGCCTCACCCATCTTTCCTTCCTAAATCACAGTGCTTGCTCAGGAATGGGCTCCACCTCTATAAATAAAATCCCCACACTTCCTTTGTTCATGGAGGGTATCTCTTTAGAAGTAACCTTATCTCTCTCCACTCTTTCAGGTCTCAACTGTGTGTGTGCTTTGTACTCTCCAACATGTGACCCATGGCATCTATTACAAAAGAATTAGCCAACAGTGGACCATGGTGCCGTGAGGAAAGCCATCCTGACAAGAGAAAGCATAAGAACTAGGAAGGGCTACCTGTCTTGGTACCAGGGCTCCCTGTGGCCGCCACTGGTGTACTCCAGCAGGTTGTGTTCATTTTATAGCTCATAGGAAAGAGAGTCAGGGAGAGGTCACACATTCTTGCATGCTTTCTACTCACAGGGAACCTAGAGCACATTTGCAGGGAACCCATCTCTTTCTAACTGTGTGGGTGAATGACTCCTCCCCTTGGCAACCACCTTTAGTGCTCCCCAGGCCTGATGATGGGCAAGTGGGGGTGGGGTGGAGAAGTAGAAAAAAACCTTATGGACTTGTGGGGAACATAAGGAAGTAAGAGGCAGTCTGAAAAGATCAGAGGTTAGATATAGAAAAGGTCAGATGAGTAGACTCCGCTTTAGGCTGTATGCTAATTAGGTTTCTATGGCTATGACAAAACACCATGACCAAAAAGGGAGGAAAGGGTTTTAATCTTACAATTGCAGTCTCTCATCCAGGAAGTCAGGGCAGGAATCTGGAGGCAGGAACTGATGCAGACATGGAAGAACATTGCTAACCAGCTTACTCCTCGTGACTTGCTCAGTCTGCTTTCTCATAGCTCCCAGAACAACCATTCCAGGGATGGCAACCTCCACAATGTGCTGGTCCCTCCCACATCAATCATCAATCAAGAAAATGCATCACAGCCTTCTCCGTAGGCCAATCTGGTAGAGGCATTTTATCAAATGAAATTTCCTTTTCTAAAATGACTCTAGCTTATGTCAAGTTGGCATACAACGAGCCAGCACAATGGAGCCCTGATCAACTCAAACATGCCACAGTTAAGCCATAACCTTTCTTTGCCTGTTCATCTCCGAGATCTCACATTAATATCACAATATAAACATAAATAACCTTAGAAGTTCCATGGGCTTTAAAATGTTCAGCCTTTAAAAAAAAATCCAAAGTCTCTTGCAAATCCAAAACTTCCTCTAAAATCTCCAAAGTCTGTAAGATTTTAAAATCTCTATAAAATTCCCAAGGCAAACTGTGGAATCCTGTAGAATAAAAAAAAAAAAAAAGTTAAATACTTTCTTATTCTAAGAGAGAAGACCCAGGGCACAATCATAATCAAGTTAAAACAAAACCAGAGTCCAGCAGTGGGAAGACTCCAGTACTTAGCATCTGGGACCCATTCACGATTGTTTGGGCTCCAAAGAGCCTCGGCATAGCATTTCTCTGGCTCTACCATCCACATACAGCTTGCCTCCTAGGCTCAGGTCGACTCCACTCCATAGCTACTGATGTCCTTGGTGATCGTCCTATGGTCCAGGCATCTCCAAAATGCTGGGGTCTCTGCCACTAGGCTGTACCTTCACCAATAGCTTCTCTTGAGCTCTCTTAAGTGAGTCTAACCTTACCATATGGTGCCAGGCCTCAACTCATGTCCACAGCTCCGTCAATCCTGGGGCTTTGATAGCAACTGAGGCTGTACCCTTGCCAATGGCTTCTCATGGTACCAAGCCTCAGCCTCAAAGTCAGTACTTGGGAAACTATATATCTCTATCTCTATCTCTCTATATCTATCTATCTATCTATCTATCTATCTATCTATCTATCTATCTACATACATACATACATACATACATACATACATACATACATGTATATAATCAAGTTTGGCTTCCAGCACAAGTCTTGGCCCCTCTGGATCGTGGTTTCTGTGTGCTGACCTGAGGAAACCTTTCCCAGAAGATTTCACTTCAGTGATACTGACCCAGAACCCCAGGTTCTTAAAGATCAAAATAGCAAACAGCCCTGACAGAGTCTTTAAGTGGTTCTCAAACTTCCCTCTGAAAGTTCATGAGCCAGGTTCCATTATCTGCACAGCTCTCAGCTTTTATTTTATTATCTTTTATTATCTATAATGCATTGAGCTCTGAACACTCAATGGCTTTTCTAGCCAAAGTTCCAGAATTCTTCCATATTCATCCTGAAAACCCACAGTCGGGTCTGTCACAACAGTACTCCACCTCTGGTTCCAGTATCTGTCTTCTGGGTTCTATTGCTGTGATAAAATACCAAAATACAAAAGCAATATGGGGAAGAGGGGGTTATTCTATTTTACAGCTTGTAGTCTGTCATCAGGAAAGCCATGGCAGGAACTGAAGGCGGGACCTGGATGCTGGTCTAAAATGGGATCTTTCTGACTCCATTCTCAGAGTATTGGGGCTGCAGTTGTCACCGTCATGCAATCATCACTTTGTGCATACTATGCAGTCATCACTTACGCAGCACTGAGACCCAGCCTTCAGCTCTGTCCAGAGCCTGAAGCATGCCAGGGAGGCACTCTTCCAAAGGACCTACATCCCCAGCCTGGCTTGACCTTTCTGTACTAACTTTGTTTTTCTTTATAAAATCAAAAACACCACCCAATTCACAAATGGTGAAAGTGAAGGAACAGACAAGATGTTCATTTCCTTTGCTCTCCATGGCACCATGTTGTTTTCCCAGGTCTACACGCTTGCACATTAAGAACAAATCCTGGGCCAGTGAGAAGGCTCACTTTCGGAAAGGAACCAAATCTAATGACTTGAGGTTGAGTTTCAGGGCCCATGGGACTGAAGGGGAGAACGGACTAACCTGTACAAGTTGTCCTTGATATCCATGCCTTCATCATTGTGTGCCCCCACACACATGAACATAAAAATAATAACTTTTTTGTCAAAATATGACTCACATTCATTTATAAGTAGTCTATAGAAATTGAGAGGTGTGAGAAAGGGATGGTTTGGCAACATAAACGTTTTATGACCAGATACGGTACATTTCTCAGCCTCTTTGATTAACACATACATGCAGAAAAACACATTTAATTCATAGAACTAATTTCATTAATTAGTGTTTAGCAAACAGATCCTCCCTAAACAATGTGACATTTGTCTTTGATTTATATATGGAAGACATAAAAACTTCATTTAGAATAAAGATAAACAATCTAAGTTCAGTGTGTCACAAGCACAGAGACTCTCACTCTATCTCTCCTACACAAGGACCAATCACTCCAATCAGTGAAAAACATTCATCTTACACACACACACACACACACACACACACACACACACACACAGCCTAATCCAGTTTAATTCAACATAAGCCTTCATTCCAAATAGACTCTTCCCCAGTATTAATAAGACTTGACTAGAGTGTCTTCTTTTCCTTCCCACTTATAGGCAGATTTTTCCCCCTCTTATAAAAATTGGATATTTTATTTATTTACATTTCAGATGTTATTCCCTTTCCCCATCTCCCCATGAGTCCCCTATCCCACCCCTCTTTCTTTTTGCTTATTGGATGTATGTTCCTGACCCACCTTTGCTTGACTATATGTCAAATGGGACAAGCTGCCTTGCCTCAAGTTTTTAGACTGTGTGGGACAGAGAATCAAAAAGAGAAGTTATAATGACTCTTGTATTTTTCTTAAAGTTGACTAGTTATGTCACTAGACTCAATCATGTACTGGTCTAGAAATAAATCCAGTACTGGAAATAACAGTCTTCATTTGGCAGGCTGGATCTGGACACTTTCAGAGACATATCTGGAAGTTAGCTGCAGTTCTCTATGATGCTATGTTAGCAAGAGATAAAGTTGGGACAGATTCTGGGTTTCAAACAAGTGTCAGTGCATGTGATAAGGCTCTTTTAATTGTCAAGTTAAAATTACTTTTGTCTCTTCTACAGTATTTATTGTAAGTTGCATTGATTGTATACGTTCTAATTGTGTTAGTGTGTTGAAACCTGGCATGTCTGTTACGGGGGTCTATCAACCAGATTTTGTCTTACTGCCCTGAGTATCACAGAACCTTGGGTTTTTTGAAAAAAAAAAAAAAAGCTTGCAAGTACTGGAAGGAATGAGTGAGGTTTTAAGCAGAAGCAAGAGGGTAGTGGGCTTGGTCATTGCTGGTATAACATCTTTAATTACATTAATTGCTAGCACCACTGCTTCTGCAATTGCTTTGACATAAGTAGTTAAGACAACTACTTTTGTTAAAACATGTTACTAATGTGTTGAGTATACAAGAGGATTTAGATAGGCGTTTGCAACATCGGATTGATGCTCTTTATCCTATTCAAATTATTGAAAGGAGGTTCAGAGTTTAAGAGTAAGGAACCATCTCGAGTGCCATGCCAAATGCCAATGGATTTCTGTTACTTCTAAAATTTACAATGATAGTCATTATAATTAGAAAAAAGCTTAGACACTTGTAGGGTATTTGACATAATTCTAACACCTCTCTGGATGTTTTAACTTTGCATAGTGAGCTTGTGAATTTAAAGAATGCTGCTCTGCTGAGCTTTGATGCTGCAGATACTGCTGATAAAATTATCCATGGCTTGAGGTCAGTATTTCCATTTTGGTCAAGCTTCAAGAATGGCATATATAGCCTGATCATATTAGTCCTTTTTGTCCTGGGAATACTTTTATTCCTGCCCATCATGTTAAAGCTTGTCTTTAACAACATCAACATGTTGGCAGCCAAAGTACATGACTTGAAACTGAAAATGGACCCCCAGACAGAGTTATTAATTTAACAGGCTGACAAGCCAAGGACGAGTAAGATTCTGCACAGAGCCTTACCAACCTAAGACAGAAGTACATTGTTTTTGATAATGCATATTCCATGATGAGTAAGGAAGGCATTCTTGGCAGAACGACCTAAGATAGGCTCAATCTTGTTGATGAAATAAAAAAGAGGGAGATGTTGGGGCTGCCTGGCAAGAATCTGACATTGGCCAAGGACAAGGAAATGGGCTGCAGGCAGGAATCTGACATTAGGCTAGAACAAAGAAGTAATTTTAGGCAAGAATCTAAATCTTAGGCTAGAACAAAGAAGCAGACTTCAGGCATGAAAATTACTTCATGGGGTGAGGTAGGTTATTTCGAGCTTCAAGGTGCTCCAGAGGCCTGTAGTTTGCACTGTAGTATAATAGAGAGCTGTGGCAGGCTCACCTATATCCAGGGACAGCACTCCTTTAGTCCAACTCAAAGTCACACTTGTGACTTCTGTGTGTGCCAAGTCTTGGAAGGAATGGCACCTCCAGGCCTCTCTATCACTACTGGGCATGATTGGTGACCTTATCCTTGGGGTTGAGGGTTTCTGGACCTCATTTTTAGTTGATTGTCCATCCCAGGGATGGGAATGGTCTGTTTCTTCTTCCTGGATTCCCTCCATTGTCACACTGAACCAAAGAACTCCATTTGTCCCACATGTAGGTCAGTGGTTGGGACCATGACATTTTTTCGCCTTCAGTATTGTGCAAGAAGCATTTTGGGGGCGAGGAGAAGAAGGAACTATCAAACAGGAACAGGATTTGTCTGGGACTGGAGACTAAGGTGTTGCTCAGCAAGCAGAACATTCCAGCACTTGCTAAGGAGCTTTGGGGGTGGGGAGTAAGGGGGGGAAAAGGAAGCTGCTGCCCTGTTCTTTGTTTGTTTGTTTGTTTTTACCTCAGGGGTTTAGGGAAGGCACTTTGACTGTCTTCCCCTCTGTTTCCCCCTTTGTCATTCTTCCCTTCTGTGGTGGTAAATTTTGATTGTCAACTTGACATAATCAGGACTCACCCAAAAGAAACATTTGTGGTGTGTCTGTGAGGGTTTTCTATGGCAGTTTAAGTGAGAAAGGAAGACTCACTTGAATGAGGACTGAGAGATGGCTCAGTGGGCAAAGTGCTTGCTTAGTGTGAGGATCTGAGTAATGCTGGATGTTATGCCTTAAGACTGGAGGCAGAGACATGGGCTAGCTAGCCTGGTATCTAAGTAATGAGCAAAAGTAACCCTGTCTCAAACCAGTTGGGAGGTGGCAAATGATACCCAAAGGTGTCTTTTCACTCACACACATGTTATGGCATGTGTACATCTGTGTGTGCTCAAAAGTGTGTGGGTACACACACACACACACACACACACACACACACACACCTCATACATTTTATTTTAACTGACATAGGTCTTCACTGTGCAGCTCTGGCTGTTCTGGAACTCTTTCTGTAGATCAGACTGGCCTTGAACTCAGATTGCCTGCCTTTGCCTCTCTTGTTCTGGAATTAAAGGTGCGCACCACTGTGCCTAGTCCACACACACAACTTTTTACAAATGAGAAATAAGAGCAAGTGAACTGAGTACCAGCACTTATCCATCCGTTTCCCTGACTGGGGATGCTCTGTGACCAGCTGCCACACATTCCCTGCCACTGCAGGCTGTTCTCTCCAACCTTGAGTTGCGCTTTCCACTCTAACGAGAAAAATAACTAACCAGCCTTTTCCCTCTATCCATTGTTTCTTAGTGTCTGTCTAACTTAACTCAAACGTGCTTCCTGCTCAGCTTTCTGAGTATCTGGGACACATTCATAGCATCCCCCATCCCACCCCTGCCTGGAAGGTTATTATTATGATCAGAAACACCGAGTGTGGAGTGAGCCACCTGCAGGGGTGAGGACAAGTAAGATAAACATGTTAGTGACCACATGACTATCATGTGCTCTTTACTAGGCAAGGTCCTAGATCTCTTAATGTAGAAACTGAATCCTATGCCAGCCTCACGAGATGCTTTGTTGTGTCTGTTTTATAGGGAAGACATGAAGGTACAGGATGATCACATGTCTATGTTTGCACAGCAGCTAAGTGGCAAAGTTGGCTCCAAGCCGAGAAATGTAGTCAGACCTCTCATCTGTCTGAGGACCCATGAAATAGTCTCTCCTTCCTATGGTCTGCTAGAATAATATTAGTACCTGTCTTTGGGGCAAGTATCTCTGAGAAACAATATTCACAGGCCTGGCTCTAAGGACAGACGCCCAGTGGAGATTATCTAGGCTGTAGAAGAACTATGTGGCCATCTCCCCCAGGATCTCCCGAGGGTTGTGGTGTCATGAAAGAGTGACTTTAGCTAGGCTCTCAGTAGCCACCTGTGTCTTGCATGAACTCTCTGCAAACTTTGTTACCATAACACATTTATTGTTGGAGAATTACTAGTCTCAGTTGAGCACACCAGGCCTCTCAGTTGGCAGCTGCACTCTCCGGTTACTCTGTAAATGCACTGTGTATTGACTTCATGCATGCCATCTTTGTTTCATTTCTAGAAGGAGAATCTAAGTGGCAAGTGCCGTTGGTCATCCCTGACAACATTCTTCTCCAGAGTGATGTGCGCAGGACACTGCTAATTGCCGGATATCACAGAAGACATCTGTGTAGCCTTGCCACAACAATCTTACAGCCACTCCCAACAGTCTAACTCCAGCTCAGGTCACTACAGTGCCATCTGAGTGTAGTGTGAGCTCTGTCACTGAGGCTCACACTCTAGAGCTCTTGGGGAAGCTTCATGAAGGCAGATGATAGAGGAATAGATTCGCTAAGGTGCAGTGATCAGTTATCAGGTGGGATCGTCTTTCTCTGTCCTGTGATAATGCAGGCAGAGGGAAATGGAGGTTGGTGGCGTGGCTTGGTGCCACGAGGTCACCAGGCTGCTCTTGTTGCTTTGCTCCATTGTTCTGGAGGAGTTGTATGAGGCCTGGCCTGGTCATGGTCACACAGGGATTTCAGATAGTGGAAAGACTGATGATAGGTTTGATGAGCACACAACACAGACCTAGGGACTCATGTGTCCTCGTGGCTAGTACTTTGTTATCTGGTCATTTTTGGTTACAAAACCTCCAAAACCAGGTGTGGTGGTACTTAGTTTTTTTTTTTTTCTTTCACTTTGAGACTGGGTTTCTCTGTAACATTGGCTATTCTGAGATTAGCTCTGTAGACCAAGTTGTCCTGAAACTCATAGATCTGCCTGCTTCTGCTTTCTGAATGTTGGGATGAAAAGCAGGCACCATCACTGTGCAGAAAGTGGCGGTGTTTACTTATAGTCTTAGCACTTGGGAAGCAGAAGCAGGTGCCTCTGTATGAGTTTGAGGCTAACCTAGGCTCATAGTGAAGTGTTATAGTGAGATCCTGCCTCAAGGAATAAAAAAACAGAGGCCAGAGTATTCTGCAGCCAGGTGAATGGGCATTTAATGTGGACAGAAGTGATAGGGGCATTATCTCCATTGCCCTGTCAGACGGACAGGGGCCTTGGCAAATGACTAATGGAAAAATCGAAGGAGAAAACTGATTTCCACACCATGGTTTCCAAAAAGAAAGCACAATATTAAATATTCTCTTATCTATTTCTAAAGGTCAGAGTTATCAGACATGAAAATGTTTTTAAGCAAGTCCTTGGTTACCTCTAAAACTAGTCTTTGTAATCTTGACATCTCTCTGTCAAAACTTGAGACCCAAGAGGCCTCATATCGTTAATAAATTACCCAGTCCTTCAATAGATACTTAGCATACAATACACACTTGGCACTCATATGCTTGCTAGTCCAAATAGTCATATTTCTGATCAACTACAAAGGATGTTTGAGCCCTCGATTCTTCTCAGGAAATTTAGTCTTAAACCAATAGCAACTGAAATGACCTTCCCAGGATGAGCCGTTTGGCTGTTATCTTCAGTGGTGATTTTTAATTCCCACTGATTAACTGCTGGACAGTTCTATATATAACTACATTAATCCAGTCTCCTAGCAAAACCCTGCATGACTTGGGTTTCGTGGAAAGCCCGTGGAAGGGATGACCACATAAAGAGCACGCTGGCACATTCCAATGAAATGGAATGTGTAACCCGTGTTTCTTTTATTGTACAAAGTAGTTTTTGTGAGCGTTTAAGAATGAACTAGGTATATATTGAAATGCTATGTTGCTACTTAGTCCTGGGCATTGAACATTTCAGTAGACAGTTATTAAGGCACTGACATGAAATGGATGCCATGTGCCAAGCTCTGCAAACACACAGAGAAGAGACAGTCTTAAACTTCAGAGAGCTTGCTTGTTCTAGGGTAGGTGGTATGAGATATGGCAGGTGGGGTAGGCAGAGAGTGACAGGTACCGATGACGTGTGTGTCAGGTGCTGTGAGAGCCTGGAAGGAGAACGTTGACACAGGCCTTCTGAAGGCTACGTCTCGAAGGCTGAGTAAATAATGTGAGGAAAGAACAAAGGAATGCTCTGGCCAACAGGAACAACTTAGCAGTCACATAGAAATGAGGGGGTGGGGTGCAAGGTTAGGTGCTCTAAGTGTCCAGGCATGGTTCTAGTTTGGTGGGAGGATGGGAGAGAAAGTCGGAGGAGCAGGCTGGTGTTTGCCACACTGTAGACATTTGAAGAGGTTTGGACTTCTGCTTAAAGGCTTTGTGTATGCAATCCTGGCAGGTAATCAGAGCTGTGTCAAGATGCCTGATGTGGTGGTGTTTCTCCTGTAGATAGGTATCCCAAGAGAGGGAGCAGATGGGGAGGGGGAGCAGGTGGGGAGGGGGAATAGGTGGGGAAGGAACAGTGGTGAGAGTTTGACTGTGGACTCTGATGGATTGGGCAGTGGAACGTTAAGGTTTTAGGAATTGCCTGTGTGCAGTGGCTGTGGTTAAAGACAGGAAGGAATTTGTACCATCCTGGTACATGCTGAGAGGTGTTCCTGCTGTGTCCTCAGATATAGCCACTCAGTTAAAACTGAGGAGGTGGGTGGGAGAGATGGCCTAGTAATTAAGAGCCCTTGCTGCTTTGGCAGAAGAGGTTCCATTCCCAGCACCTACATGGTGGCTCACAACCATCTGTAACTACATTTCCCAGGGGACCCAACATCCTCTTCTGGCCTCTGCAGGCACATGTGGGTGAGAGACAAACATGCAGGCAAACACACACACACACACACACACACACACACACACACACACACACTTAAAAACCAAGACTGAGGAGGGCTAGAGAGACAGGGGCGTGAGAAAGGAAAAACTCAGTGAAGTCTCATGACTGTTATAAGCCCAGTGAAGTGTGACTGATCTTAGAGAAGTCCACACCTGTGTTCTCTCTGTGTCACCTTCTGCACAAGTGTCCCTATTCCTGGAGTGTCCCTATTCATCTTAAGCCTCACGCTGGGAATATATAATCGAATATCTTTAATAAACCCCAACTCTGCTCCGTACTGACTAGTTCTAATATTCTTTTTTTGTGTTTAGAAGCTGAGTTGAGGTCTCAAAAATATGGGAATCCCCCAAGCAGGGAGGTGGAGGAGTGGAGTTGTGTCTGTGACTCTGCTGTCCTTGTCAGACCAGGCTATGGGATGTTTATGGGTTGCTTACTATGGGCGGGACCCTGTTATACCTCTTCCCTTAGCCCTCTCCATAAACCCAGGAGGATTTGTTTGTTTGCTTACAGCTAGCCTGGCTGGAGAAGGGACTTAAGTCTCTGGATATTGTTATCTGTCTAATTTTATTGTAAGGTTTAAGGAGCTAGAATGAACAGTTCAAGATCAGGTTGCAAAAGTGGGTGAGGGGTCTGAGGAGCAGTCCTGTGTAGCCTGTGTACATATCAGCTGCCTCTAACGACATGGGTGACTTACAAAATAGACACGCTTCATCCCAGTGAATCATGTCCCTCATGCAGCTTGAATGAGTCAACAGAAAAATGAGATCTGACCCTGGTCTCATCCCCAGCTCCTCCCCTGTCTCACCTCTGAGACACCTGGGCTAAATCTAACAAACGATCTGATAATGGGCTTGGTGTTTGTTTTACTCTTCTTGAGTCTGGAGGCTTCTTGCCTCTCCTGATTCTTTCTGTTTCCTGCTGCCCCAAGCACTGGAGGGGAGGCCTATCACAAGCTCCAACTAACACAGGAGGAGGCTTGTCCCTCCCTGGTTTGGAGAATTCTTGGCATTTTTGTATTGAAAGTCTAAGGAAGTGCAGTTGGTTGATATGAGCTACCCAGCCAAATACATCTGTGTTCTAATAGAGGTGGCCTTATTTGAAAAAGGTGACATTGCAGATATGTAAGAATCCCCAAGTGAGACCAACCAGCCTTGAGGGTGGGAGTCCTTGTACAAGAAAGGACATGTCAGGAGCTCTGATGCCCATGTGAAGAGTTGTATAGACTAGATGATGTAGCAACTGCGAGCCTGCTCAGTCTACCAAGGCCCATCCAGCAGAAGCAGCAAGAGAGCAAGAGAGCAAGAGCCTACCCACACCTGGATTCTACCCCAGTGGTACTAATTCTCAGCTCCCGTCTTCTAAACTCTGATAGACTTCTCGCCACTGCCTGTCACCTCAGAGGTCACACTGAGCATTCCTTCCCATGGGTGCTGACCCTCATGCCTTCCCCACTGAGCTGTCTTTCAGTGACCATGGCCGCTGGAATGGACATGTTCCACGAGCCTTCTGGGTTTCTACTACGTGCACACATGCCTTGCACTCGGTTAGGCAGTGGCAGCTCAGGAATGGAAGTGGCAAGTCTGCTCTCAGGGGGCTAGGGGGCCACGGGCACTGCATCACTGTGGTTTAAAAATCATTTTTAGATTTTTATAATTTGCAACTGTATGCATGCACACAGGGGAAATCATTCAGGATACTTGGGTGGTGTCTTTGGGATGTTGCTGGGCAACATCCTATAAAAAGGACTCAATACGGCTCTATTTCTTTTTTAAAATCGTAAGTCAGATGCTGACTTTGACATATTTTACAAAGCTTCTAGGTACTCTTGTGCAGGAATTCTGGTGTCCCAAACAGCCGGTTACACAGTTACCCCATTCTTCTACAGAGCCCCAGATCATGGTCCAGCCACCTGTAGGATTATACTTCGCCTTACTAAGGCAAGCCTGTGTTAATCGTTATGTTGACAAGTTTTCCTCATTAACCTTGTCTCTCAGTATTCCCTGCATGGTCATGATAGAGGAGACCTGATGGCCAGTTCAGAACGTTTGCTGGCCAATGAACAATGCCTCTCCCACCGAATCAGTGGCCCTGCATCTTGTAATAAACAAAGCCCACCCAGGATTCTTTAGATGCTTTTTTTTCCTGTTCTCTTCCTCCATTAAAGGCAAAACTGCCCACACACTCGCAGTAAGAATTGCAACAGCACGAACAGCCTCATGTGTGTGTTACAGATGCTACCCCACTCCACTAGTGCACTTCGAGGATGAATACTGTCATCACAAGGCTAGCCCACGCTTTGGATCGCTGTAGGCTCTACACTCTCCCTCCTGAAGTGCTCTAACTCCTGCAGTGTAACTTCTACACCAACCTTCTTGCCAGCTTAGAAGTTAGAGTGCTGCGTGCCCCGAACCTTTAAAAGCAGTCAGGGGGTGTCTTAGTTACTATTTTGTACTGTGAAAAGACACCGTGATGAAGGCAACTCAGAAAAGAAAGCATTTAATTAGGGTCTTGCTTACAGTTTCAGAGAATGAGTCTATGACCATCATGGCATGGAGTGTGGGCTGGCATGGTGCTGGAGCAGTAGCTGAGAGCTTACATCTTCGCCCTGGTGTGGGAATTATAAAAAGAAAAACCAGCAGGCTTCCCGTGCTACTGCTGGCACTAGCGGGCCACCTGGCCCCAGTGGGGTGTTCTCATCTCGGCAGACCCTCTGGTTCATGAGGGTGTGTGTGGGGGAGGCAAGATGTCTCCACCAGACTCTCTAATTTCCCTCAGTGTCGGTCACAGCCACGCCAGCCCCTTTTAATGACCGCCCACCTCGTAGTTAAATATCACAATACCCAGTAACCTGGTAAAATCAAAACTCTTGAAGCTTATAATTAACCAGTCAGATCTATATAACAATAAATTCTCAATTCACAGGATGCCCACACAATTATTTCAGAGCCAAATGATAATAAAACAAGCTATCCACCTAGTTAGACAAGTTATCCCAATTATTCTATCCCTATGAGATAATCATAACTACCTGTGGATATTTAAGACCACATGGGATCAGGATCTTCTCCTGTCCATCCGCCATCTTGGCCCCTTCTTCCTCCCTCTCCCCAGAGTCTCTCTTTCTCTCTCTTTCTCTCTCTCTCTCTCTCTCTCTCTCTCTCTCTCTCTCTCTCCCAACTCTTAGCTCCACCTCCCTTTTCCTGTCCAATCACAGGCCTCCTGCTGCACTAATATTTTAATGTAATTGGACAGGAAAATCCTGCCACACACCCAAAGATGGAAGGAGAGAGGCTTAGAGTGTTTTAAAACCTCAGCCAGCAACACGCATCCTCTAACGAAGACACATCCTAATCCCTCCTAAGTAGTCTATCGACTGGGAACCAAACTCTCAAATGAGTGAGTCAAGGGGAACATTCTCATTCAAACCACCATAGGTGTCCTCTGACAAAGGAAACGGGGGAATAGGAGTTAGACCCATTCCAGATGGACAGATGGGGAAAGGAGGGGTCCGGACTAGGTAATAAAGATGATGAACTTCAAAGGTGGCCAGCTTCTTCCTCCTCTGGGACAGACTGGGGGACAGGTGAGCAGGCAAGCAGTTTGCACAAGCTGCCTCAACAAAGTGGGTGGAGCCAAGTTGGGGTCCTGGGTCCTTGATGTACATACCATCTATCAGGTGATAGGTTGCTATGGTTACCCTCTCCGTCTTAGGCATTCATCACTATGGGGTCCAGGAGTTACACCCTTCCATGGTCTGGTGTGCCTGGTAAGTTCTTATACCTGTTATGAAATAAAATGTGGCAGTGGGCAGGGGTAAGGGCATTGGTCAGCCGAAGCCAAGATGCGAAGTGGAGATTTCTCGGTTCTTTAACAACCCAGTTGTGTCATGTGATATTTTCCTAGAAGCTGTCTTGTGAGAAAGGGCATGTGATATTTTGCTGAAAACTGACTCTTGGGAGGTGCATGGTGTTTAGAAAGAATACGAATGGAACCCCACTAACAGCAAGAGGAGGCGCTTCCTGTGCAACACGTCACTTCTTCGCTGGTCTTCACTTCATAGAACTACGCCAAAGAACTTGTGGTATTCTGGCTGATTCCGGGAGCTTCCACTGACTCATACCGATTAGGCAGAGCCTTGCTGTTTCTGCTGGATCGTGCTGCAGCTGCTGATTCTTGTTTGTTTGCTATTGAACTGGACTGCTGCTATCCTGATGATGAAGAGTGGAATCGCTTTAAGGAACTACTTCTAAACAGGCTCCCAACTCCCTTTTCCTATTCACCTTCTTTCTCCCCTACCTCTGGTCTGTGGCCTAGAAGGGAGGTTGAAGTGTTTAAGAACCCTAAATAAAGGGGTTCCCTCTGTGAAATCACATTATGTGATAGATTGGGTGTAAGAAAAATGTATTGGGAAAGGAGGGGAGTGAGGACCTGGAGGAGGGGTAGAGGCAGACAGACAGAAGCAGAGCCATGGGGCACAGAGAAAGGGGGACAGAGAAGGACAGAAAGAAAGGCCAGCCAGGAACATGTGGGAACAGAGAGAGAGAGAGAGAGAGAGAGAGAGAGAGAGAGAGAGAGAGAGAGCGAGAGAGCGCACTGGGGTAGCAAGCAGTCCTTTTATAAGCTGCCAGACCACCTGCATCTGGTGACAGCACACTTGATGGCGTAAGCTGCTGTTAGGTCCCTGGGAGGAGCCGAGCTGAATCACCTGTAAGCTAACAAGACCTGGCTTTCCTGATATAATTTTGATTTGATTATGTGTCCTCACAGTCTTAGTTCTCCCCTATAGGATGACTCCCTCTGTGTTCCCAGGAGTAAGTCACGTGATAGTTTGTGCAGGATGCAGTTCCTGACAGTGGTTCAATTTCTAGTCCACCCAGGGGCTGCAGTCATCCTTATTCAAAATGGAGTCAAAAGCTTCTGGTAAGTCCAGCAGTGATGTCACACATCCCGGCACTCAGGAGGCAGAGGCGGGCGGATCTGAGTTCGAGGTAAGTCGGTTCTACAGAGCTAGTTCCAGGACCGCCAAAGCTACACAAAGAAACCCTGTCTCAAAAAAACAAAAACCAACCAAACCAAACCAAAAAACCAAATGAAAACAAACAAAAATACCCCCTGCTGGTAAGACGGAGTCTCCTACAGTGAGGCGCACCCTGAGAAGCTGCTGTTTCATACACTGTGGAGTACCTAGAAGAGGACCTAGCCTGGTCGCAGCAGGAGTCCTCTGGTGTGGCTCCTCTTCCTGCTCACCACCCATAAGCTTCTCAGGCTAGTTCTGCTCTCCTGGGACTCCGAGGAAGCACGCTCCACTCACTAGGCTAAGACTGAACTTGTCACCTTCCTGCTTTCTCTGGGTTATTGCTCCCTCGAGTATCATTTCAAATTTCCTGTGCCCCCCACCTCTTCATTGGTGGCTTCCTCCCTGGGTCTTGTCTAAGTTTCCAAAGCTTTCTGAGGCGCTGGAGGTGGTGGCTCAGGTACAATCTGAGCACTTTGAACACTGAGGTAGAGGATTCTTGAGCTTGAGTTCAAGGTCAGTCAGGGATAGGGCTGGACTATTTTATGTCAACTTGATACAAGCTAAAGTCATCTAGGAGGAGAGATCCTCAACTGAGAAAATGCCTCCATAAGATCCAACTGCAGGGCATTAGTTAGTTCTTGATGGGAAGGAAGGCCGAACTATTGTGGGTAGTGCTACCCCTGGGCTGGAGGTTCTGGGTTCCATATAGAAGCAGGCTGAGAAAGCCATGCTGAGTAGTAACCCTACACTAAGACAGGGACACAGAGTTCCAGGACAGCCTAGGGTGCCCAATGAGACCGTGCCACTCCTCCCACTGCTCACCCCCAAATCCCCTCCCTGGACTCTTCCACAGCCAAGTTGGAGGAGAAAGTTGTCTGCGCTCCTCTATCCACTGCCACGCCCCCTTCTGGTGGGCTCCTGTCCTCTCCGGTCTGGTTCATGAGCTCACTGTTTCCTGGGAGATGGTCAAGGTTCCTGTTGTCATGGACTCCACTGGGGCAGAATACATGACCCAATCTCCCTGGAAATTCTCTGCTACTCTAACTTTATTTTTCTTTAGTTACTATTCAGTTTCCTGTGGCAGCTTCCTGTTCTCTGGGTGTCTGGGGAACACAGGCTCCACTTCCCAGTGACCTTCGATATCCAGGATTTTAGCAACTGTCTACATCTGAGTAAGACTTTCTAGCTTGACTAAAGACGAGTCTATCCCCTTCTTCAGACATGCTTAGGCATATTTGGGGGCCTGGTGGACAGCCTTGCCCAAGACCATTGGTTAGGGAAAAAGAGTTAGGTGTGGTCTTATTGCTACCTCACATCAAACGAGCTCCCCGATAGGCATGAAGTGGGTGGGGACACAGACAAACTCCTGCAGGTAGATCAGACCATACAAACAGTCCGGAGGAGGCTAAAGGAGGCCAAGGAAAATTATGTGGAAATTTATGTGGGGCTGGGAGTTGACATTTTAAACAGGGCAGTCACTGAGATGCTGTGCTAATTTGCTTCAAGTTGAAACTTGACATAGCCTAGAGTCATTTTAGGGAATCTCAAATAATGTATTGCCCAGATTATATTGCCTGTAGCCATGCCTAAGAGGGACTGCTTTGATTGATGACTGGTGTATGAGCACCCAGCCCACTGTGGGCAGTAGCATCTCTAGGCAAGTGAGCCAGGGCTGTATAAGAAAACTCACATGATCCAGAGAGCAAGACCGAGAGTAAGCTGTCAAGCAGTGACTTCCCTCAGTGCTGGGCTATGACCTGAAAGTGTAAAGCTGAAATTAACCTTTTCCAGCACTTGAGAGGCAGAGGGGCAGAGGGGCAGAGGGGCAGAGGGGCAGAGGGCCAGAGGGCCAGAGGCAGGTGGATGTCTGTGAGTTCAGTTCAGTCTGGACTATACACTGAGATCCAGGACAGCCAGAGTTAACACAATCAGACCCTGTCTCTAAAACAAAAACAGAATAGAAACAGACAAAGACACAAACAAAAGAATAGTTCAAAGGCATAGACAAGAAGATGTATGGCAAAAATTCGGGCAAGAAACATTGGTGGTTGTATCTGTGGTGAGAACAATGGAGATAGTAAGACAGGCAAGGCTCAGTCACCCTTTCAAGAAAACACCAGCAGAATTTGCTAATGGTGGGTCAGGGCTCTCTAGAATCACAGAACTTATGGACTGTTTCTATATATTAAAGGAGACTATTAAAATGACGTACAAGCTGCAGTCCAACTAACCTAACAATGGGCAACTGCAAATGGGAAGTCCAAGAATCTAATATCTAATAGTTGCTCCTTTGTGGCTGTCCTCGTCACGACCTCGCCAGCAAGAATGGACTCAGACAACAGGATCCTACTACAGCAAGCTTTATTGCAGCCGGAGTGAAGGGAAGACCCCGATAAGAAAAGGAATTGTCCTTAAATACCTATTAGGTCGGCGTGTATCTCTGTGATTGGCTAGCAGAGCTCAGGAGATATGACGTCTCGGGATGCATCACATGTGGGCTGGTTCGAGAGACTCTGAGCATGATCTGAGCACTTGTTTACTAGTTAAGCGGGATGAGTCCGGGCGCCATCTTTTAATGGTGGCGGTGAGATAGTGCGCAATGACATTGGCGCACCACACTCCTTCCCTCGAGGGTAGGTGTTTCATCTGATCTTCTGTGTAAGCTGGAATCCTGAAGAAGAGGGCACCAGATGTGCTGGACAGTAAGTGCAAGCAGGTAAGGAAGAGCCTTCCTTTTTCCACTGTCCTTATGTACGCCTCCAGCAGAAGGTGTGGCTCGGATTAAAGATGTGTACCACCGTGCCTGGTTTTAGAACTTGTTCTGTCCCAGGTCTTGAACTCAAGAGACCTGCATACCTGTTTCCTGGGATTAAAGGTCCTTGCCTGGGTCTAAACTTTTCATGGCCAATATGCCTCAAGATCTGGATCAAAAGCTTGTGTCATCCCATGTCAGGATCCAGATCAGAAGCTGTCTCTCCTGACAGCTTACTTAGATATCTCAGACCTTAGGCCCACATATCCCGAAATGACTTCTCCTCTGCTAACCTCCCCTTCCATCCTCATTCTCCAGTGCAACAGTGGCCAGCTAGTCGGCTACTTGGAGCCCCAGGTCATGCCACCAGTCATGTGGTCTGAGTGCTACCTCTTAGGTATTTCTGAACTCCTTCTTTCTTTCCATCTGTGCTACCTCATCTGGAGTTCTGGGGTGACTCTATAGGTGAATCTCCTTTTAGGCCATTCATGTCAAGTCTGTCACCCTTTCTCCACCTTACACAGTTCAGTGGCCTTCCTGGTGTCATCGTCTTTTGCCCTCCACTCCTAAAAGGCTCCTGCCACTTTTGGGAGAGTCACAGTAAACAAGGCCCATGTTCGCATGGCCCAGGCTATTTGTCCAGATGTTGGTCACTTTCCTGCAGCTCTTTATGTGTGGGCAGTTCCAAACTACTAATGCTTTTAGCACCCTGCTGAGATCAGGTCACAGAAGCATGGTTTCCCAGTGTCTTCTGTGTATCTTGACTAGAAAGTCTCATACTATCCCAAAGGCTGGCATAGAAGAAAAGCCAGGGCTTCCCATACCCCCATGTCCTCCTGGGATTGGGGACCCACACATTGATTGGTGACTTGGGAGGACACTGAGCATGCCCAGTTGGGCTTCTCAGAGAGAAGCCAGAGAGACAGAGAGACACACACAGAGAGACAGAGACACAGAGAGAGTGAAACAGACAGGAGAGAGAAAAAGAGAGAGAGAGAGAGAGAGAAAGAGAAAGAGAGAAAGAGAGAGAAAGAGAAGGGACAATCAGGTCAATTTTCCAGTGGTCACACACTGGGTTTGGCTCTGCTCTGGGCAGTGGTAAGCCTGTAGATTAGAGAATCTAGTAGGAAACCCAGACTCTCCCAGCAGCCCTAGAGAAAGCAGGCCCCTATTCTCCCATGTTTCAGTTTCCTTTCCCTGTAGCTGCCAGTCTAGTTGGCAGAGTGCCCTGGTGTCCAGCTTTACTCATTCTGCATCTGCTGTAGTCACTGTCTCTGCCACCCGTTCCCCTGGGAGCCTCTAGTGTTTCTTTTCAATATTTTATCACATTATGTATTCCATTGCTACAAGCACTGAATTAAAGCACCTCCCCTGCATGTGCGTGATGTAGGTTTTATTTGTTTTGTAAATGGTACCTTTTCATCTTGATGGTCTTTGCACCTCATACCAGACCTGGCACACAGTATTTTGGTAAATGTTTGTTGGGTAATTCAATTCACTCTGTTCTACTCGGCTTATATTCTGTTCTAGGGACTGTGTCTTATGAAAGAATGAGGTATGAGTAGTGTCAGGTTATACAGCAAGGACGTGACTGCTCCAAGGTACGACTGAGAAGGTTTTTTATTGTAGATGTGAGTACAGCCAGAGGCATCTGGAAGAGTCCAGGGCAGGGAGAGAAAGTAACAGACCAAATATGGTCAGAAGCAGACTAAAGAGGCCATGGGGGGAGACAGACAGACACACACACACACACACACACACACACACACACACACACACACACAGTGACACACACACACAGAGACATAGAGAGTGAGAGAGAGAGAGAAAGACAGAGACACACAGAGAGAGACAGAGAGGAAAGAGGAGGGAGAGAGAGAGAGGGAGGGAGGGAGAGAAAGAGGTAGAAAGAGGTGGCAGGAGAGCATGAGAAAGACCAAGAGAGAAAGAGAGATAGAGAGAGAGATAGAGAGAGAGAGAGGCAGGCAAGAGAGAGCCACGAGAGCACATGACCAAAGTGGCAGGGTTATATATGAATGAGAAGCTAGGGGATGCGAAGCCTACGAGCTGGAGAAGTTTAGGGTAAGGGCATTGTGAGAAGAGCTGAGAGGGACCTCAGGTACTGAGTGAGCCCTTGGCCCAGTGTGCACCTTCTTATGATAATAGGCACCACCGTTAGCCATCTGTCCTGAGTGTCTTCTGACAATTCCTCCTGACAAGTAGAAATTGCTGGAGGGGGAAGGATGGTGGAAATGTCACACTGGCAGTCAGCATCATCTCAGACACATGCAGTGCCATATCCAATGGCCGAAGCCTGCTGCCCATGTGTAGTTTAAAAGTAGTACGCAGAACTGGGTGTAGTGTCACACACTGATGTCCTGGTGTTCAGGAAACAGAGGCAGGAGGATCAGAATTAGCGATCAACCTGGGCTACATAGGGAAGATGCAAAACAACAAAGGGGCTGCTTGGAGCTCAAGCTCCATGTTCAATCTTAGCGACGGCCTGTGTTCACAGCTGTCAGTCAATAAGAGCTTTCTTATGGGTTAGGGCAGAGGCCATGCACTTTATAAAGCACCCTACCCAGTCAACGGGCATGTGCTATACATGACTGCAGGAATAAATGTGTCCTGTTTTGGGGTAGTACAGAGCCTGCAGCCTTTGAGTTTCCTGGGAGCTATTGGGCAAACATCACAGAAGAGTTCTGTTGGCTCTAGATTCAGCGGAAGCCTTGGGAAAGTGCATTTCTGGAGAGACATTTTGGAGACAAGCTTCCTGGGCTAGAGCTGGGAGTTGTAATGTAGAGAAGCTTTCTGGGGGGGAGGGGGGTCTGTGCTGTGAATCTGAGGGATTCACCCACAGGGCTCTGGATCAGCTTGGAGAACAAGTCTGGACAGGCCTTGCGTGCTACCATGTCCAGCTCTGTTTCATGGGGATGGCTCAGAGACCTGCCCACTCCTTCCTTGCAGGGAGGTCCCAGGGGCCTCAGAGCAAGTTTGTTCCAGCTTGGCCTGATCTAGGCTTGGTTCAAGCCTTGCAATCCCCAAGGCAAACAAGCTGTAGCTCTTCCCTCTTCCTTCCTTCCTCAATCCCTCTGGCCCTCCGCTGTCTCTCCCTCAACCCCCCTCTCTCCTTTCTTTCCACAGTCTTACTATGTAATTCAAACTAGCTTGAAAGTCATGGTACTCCTGCCGCTGAGTGCTGGCACATAGGTGACGCTAACACACCTGACTTAGAAGCTATCGTTCTTGCCCCAAGCAGGTGAGTTTTCTTAGTTTTCTGTGACAAACTCACTATCCTGACAAAGTTGGGAGTGAGGACTTCTTTAAGCTCACAGTTCCAGATTGTCCATCATGGTGGGGAAATCAAGTTGGCAAAAACTTAAAATAGCTAGGCATATTATGTTCATAGAGAATTAAAAAAAAAAAAGTATGCATTCTAGTGCTGAGTTCACTTTCTCTACTATCCAGTTCAGGATCCCCTGTCCAGGGAATGGTGTCACCCACAGTGGGCATGCTTCCCCACAGCAATTTACATAATCAAAATAATCCCTAGTACACTTGCCCACGGGCCTTGAAGAAGCACCATGACCACAGCAACTATCTTTTTTTTTTTTCTTCGCTCAATTCTTATAAAGGAAAACATTTCACTGGGGCTGGCTTACAGTTCAGAGATTTAGTCCATTATCATTATGGTGGGAAGCAGAGTGGCATGCAGGCAGACATGATGCTGGAGAGGCAGCTGAGAGTTCTACATCTAGATCTGCAGGCAGCAAAAAGTGACTGAGAACCTGAAACCTCAAAGCCCATCCCCAGTGACCACTTCCTCCAACAAGGCCACAACTACTCCACACCTATTAGTGCCTCTTCTTATGGGTCTGTTGGTGCCATTTTCTTTCAAACCACCATAACGGGACAACCTGATCTAGACAATCCCTCCCTGAGACTTTCTTCCTGGGTAATTCTGGAGTATGTCAAGATGACAACTTAAATTAACACAGAGGTCTTTAGTTTTTGACATTGGATAAGACACTTAACTTCCTTAAGTCTAGTTTCCTCATTTGTAAAGTGGGGACAAAGGGGCACTTATCTCAGGGCTGCTATCAGAATTAACTCTGCTCAGGAAAGAACTGCTTACTGGCATTGAGTCCTCATGGTTGCTGTGTGGGAGACTGAGGGAAATGACCAGAAGGCTTTGCGTCTGATCTAAGCACCCACAGAGTTCTGTTGACTCAGTGTTTCTCAGACTTTTCTGTCTCCTGTCTGAGTCACTCAGTGACCTGCAGAATGACATGGGTGGGGCCCAGAATCTACATCCCAGAGGATGCCCCAGGTAGTTTACTGTGAGTGACAAGGCTCCAAGCATCCCCCTTCCCTCTGCTTCCTCAATTCCATAGACATCTCAATCGATCTCCCTGCAATGTTTTTCCTACCACACCAAGCTTGCCACTTGGCTGCCAGGTCACTTTCTGAAGTGCAGAGGAGCTTGCCGGGGTGAAGCGACACACAGGAGAAGCTGCTTCTGCAGGAGGGGAGGTGGTCATCACACTCTCAGGAGTGGTGGTCTTTTATCTAGAGAAACACCCTAGAGACAGACTGCTTGGGGCCTGGGAGGTGAGTCAACCAGGGCTTGTCTTTAAGAAGCCATAGGTGGTCTGATGTTTAGTAAGCAAGGTGACAGTGGTAAGCACAGTCTCTCCAGGGTTAATTGGCAACTGGCGGCTCTTTGCTGTGCCTCAGTTTTGCTACTGAGATGGTGCCAGACCTTCCTAGTCATCCCTTAGGCTTGTCAGTGAGAAGCACACTGAGGAGGAGGCTACCCTCCTCTGGCTCTTCTGCCTGTCCCTGTCCCTTCTCAACTCCAATGAAGTAGGGTAGATAGTCCCTTGACTTTCAGACATAATCGTCACATGGACATGTGGTAGATCTGTTTTTAAAGAGCTCCCCGCCATTTCCACCATGTGACCAGACGTCTGAAGAAAAGAAACAGACGGATGGCTGCTGAAGAATGGGAAGAATGGGACTGATGTCTGTGTGGAGTGACTCCCGGCAGTGCCTGTGTCAGGTCCCAGATGGGATTTGGTGTTGGCTGCGGTGGCCTCCATGTTATGTTCTGTGAGCCACGGTGGGCAAGAAGCACCGGCTGACTTTTCATGGCTCTTGCAAGAATTAGAAATCGAGGCTCACTGAATTAGCGCAGTCCCAAAGAAGAAGTGCGCGCAGAGTCCTGAGATGGAGTGGGGGGTTTGGTGACCAGGGGTGGGCATCGCTGCTGTCAGGTGAGAGCCTGAGTAGATTCAGAGCTGTTTAATTTCATTTGTCTAGCTGACAATGGCAATGACTATACATGAGCTACTCTCTGGAGAACACTGAGGCTTCTGGGAGGCTTCATCTCCTTCCTTTTGTACAAAAGATGATTGGTGTGAGCCTGGCTGGCCTTCCAGCAGAGCACAGATGTGTGCTTGCAGCTGTCCTATCCTGGGGTGGTAAGGAGAAAACCAGACCCTGTGTCTAACAAGCAACTGACTACACAGAGGAAGCTGACTTCCTCAGCAGGGCCTGGGACTAACCTTTGACCCAAGAGACAGGAAGTGCTTCACATCTGAGGACTCAGGCTGATCTGCAACAGACTGGTTTGATGGAGGCCCCTTGGAACCAGAAACACTGGAAACCTCTTTGCTCCTTTTACACATGGACTCTCTTCCAGAAGATAATGAAAGCAACTTTTAATTAAAGCATACCCACATGAGCCAGGCAGCTCCAGTATGTCAGAAAGGACACGGCGTTTACAGGGAGGGTGTAGGGACAGAATCTCCCCAGACCTGGCTGTGAAGTGCAATAAATGTAGTTCTCACTCTCATTCCTAGCTTGTTTTCTGACCTTCGCATGATGTGTGCTGATGCAGTTACATGCCACAAAGAAGTTATGAAACCATTCCCTGGGAGGTCACAGCCTGAGTCTGAGAGAGTCCAGAGGCTTCCAGCACCGCTTAAGCCTCCTGTCTCCTCTGCTACTCTCTCCTGGTCCAGGGAGGTCTTTGTTTTCTCCCATGCTTGTTCCTGACTCCAAGTCCTGTGAGAGGTCCTGTCCTGGCAGTAGCTCACATGGTAGCTATCCAGATGTGAGGTGGTTTCTATGCGTACAGTGGGATGGAATAAAAGGAGGGACAGTGTTTCTAAATTTAGGTCCTGTAGATGATGACACACTAAGCCTCAGTTCCCTGGTCAGCTTCCGGCTTGTCTGCTAAGGTGAGGAAACAGGTGCCAGTGACTGCAGCCAGCTTCTTGCAGCTTTTTTCTCTGGGCCTCCTCAGTGCTTGAACAGTGAGCTCTTGCAGGCTTTAGAGTCTTGGGACCAGTAGAGCAAGAAGGGACAAGGAGAGAATGAGGACCAGGTAAAGAGGGGGCCTAGCTAGACTTATTCCTCCACTCACAGTGCTAGGTTCCACCTGTGAAACACCCAGTCCATAGAGAAATCTACTACAGGTGGGTCTTGGCAAAAAAAAAGTGGACATTAATCAAGGCAGCTCAATCTTATGGGCTCCTTGCTCAGTTAGGCTGCCTTTAGACCTCACTCATGCCATCCTTCTGGTCTCTGTCTGGGCTCCATTATATTATTATTTGAAAAGGCAGGGTCCCCAGAGTAGTCCAGGCTGGCCTGAAACTAGCAATCTTCTTGTGACTGGTTCTTGAATGCTGGCATTCCAGGCATGAGGCACTATGCCTAGCTTAACTGTAACTTAAAAAAAGTATGTGTGTGTCCATACACACGTCTGGTTGTCTGCATGTGTACCATGTCATGCAGGTCCCTGCGGAGGCCAGGAGAGTGTTGGAATCCCTGGAACTGGAGTTACAGGAGGTTTTTTTGTTCTCCATGGTGGGTGCTGGGAACAGGACTCTGGTATTCTATAAGGGCAGCATGTGTTCTTAGTTGCCAGGTCATCTCTCTAATGTAACTCTTCAGAGTCCTTAAGGTTCCCCCCTCTCTGTCCGTGACTACAAATGGCATTAATCTGCCTCCCTGATCCTGCCTGCTCCTTCCTTGGAATACCTTGGGTGCCTCCCTTTGTGCCAGGCTCCTTGGCACTTTGCAATTCACTTGAGTTATTTATCTCACTTTTAGTTACATGTGTGAGGCTACAGTAATTTTGTTTTGAGATGCCACTCCTCAGCTCTCAATCTATGTGCTTTGGGTAGCGTTGTCCAAACCCTGGACTCTGAAGTCGATTGTGTATCCTAGGCCAGTCGGTAGAATCCATCCCTGTTGGCTTCAGTGATTGGTCCGGGAATGGGCAGGTGATGTACACAGTCATTCAATGTAAAAGGCACCTGACTGCTGGGCTTTGGATTAGTGACTCTCACACTTCCACCAGTCTAAGCTGGTGACAAGTAGCCCAAGAGACGCAGAACCAAAGGATGGCTCCCAGTGACATCATTTAAGCTCTGAATCAAACTGTACCCGAAGCCAAATCAGTCTCATCTGTCTTAGTCACTGCTCTACTCCTGTGAAGACACATCGAGATCAAGGCAAAACATAAAAACAGCAACAACAACAAAAGCCACTTAATTGGGGACTTGCTTACAGTTTCAGAGGCTTAGTTCATTATCATCATGGCAGGGGGCATGCTGCACACATGACATTGGAGCTGTAGATGACAGCTACATCCTGATCTGAAGGCCTAGAAAGACCCTGGGCCCAGCATGGTACTCAAACCCCACCCTCAGTGACACACTTCTTCCAACAAGACCATCCCTTCTAATCCTTCTAATCTTATCAAAGAGTTTGTGGTGGTTTGAATAGGTTTGGCTCCCATAGACTCATGGGTTTAAATGCTTGGCCCACAGGGAGTGGTAATATTAAGAGGTACGACTTTGTTGGAGGAAGTGTGTCACTGTGGGGGTGGGCTTTGAGGTCTCCTATGCTCAGGGCCTGTGTGAAGTCCAGTCTTCTGGCTGCCTTTGGATCAAGATGTAGAATTCTTGGGTCCTCCAGCCTCATGTCTGCCTGGACACTGCCATACTACTTCCCACCATGATGATAATTAAATCTCTGAATCTGTGAGCCAGCCCCAATTAAATGTTTTCCTTTAAAAGAGTTGTCTTGGTCATGGTGTCTCTTCATAACAATGAAACCCAAACCAAGACAGAGTTTCACTCCCTAGTGACTAAGCATTCAAATAGAGGAGCCTATGAGGCCGTTGCTATTCAACTATCATACCATCTTTGCACATTTTGCCTGTAGGACCCAGCCGATTGTTAAGTGGGGAGCTCTTTGGGACTGCGATTGGGTAATCTCAGCCTAACCTTGGCCTATGTTGTCTTCCCTTTTACTACAAGTGCAGGGCTGCATTTGTGCCTAGGACCTGGCTCGGTGCCTAGTATATTAATGTTCAACAAATGAGTGAAGAGACAAGAGAAGTCTCAGACCAAGAAATGAGACAACCGGTAGTGGCTGTTTGTGGGTGACAGTCAAGTGATAGGGTCCATGGGAAACAGTTTTCTTCAGAGTAAGGAGCTTTAGCTATCACAAAACAAGCTCTTTGTGGCTCATGAAACTATCAGAGTATCAAAAATTCTTCTTAGCAAAATCCATTGCCTTATGGTTCCCTTAATATCTCTCTCCTCTCTCCCTCTTTCTTCTTCTCTCTCCCTCTCTCTCTGTCTGTCTTTGTCACATTTGCTTAGAGAATAACTGGAAAGAATACACACAAAGCTATCAAAATTACCTTTAAAAAGTTGGGATAGGAAGGGGCCTGAGGGTGGGGCAAACATGGAATTGGGAACTTCTGAGTCCTGCTGATATATTACCTTTACAAAAATTAAGTAAGGAACTGGCAAAATGAAAATGGCTCAGAAGGTAAGGGTACTTGAAAGTGCCTTGGAAGGTAAGGGTACTTGTCGCTCAGCCTGACGGCCTAAGTTTAATCTCTAGAACTCAGATTGTGAAGAAAAGAAGAGATTCGGGCAAAGTTGTCATCTGATCTCCACATGCATGTTGTGGCATGTTTCCATGAATGCGTGTGCAGAGACATACACAGATACACACACGCACTAAAATAAATATTTTAGAAAAAGTAAGGAAGTAGCTGTAAGAGTATAAACCTATCATGAGTCATTATCAGCTCTCCACAGCTGTGGGAGGGCGTGTGGCAGCCGGTTCCCTTTGGGGTGGGTGGTTGGGGGGTGCGCTGTCCAGTCTCCCATCAAGTTGGCACTCAAACTAGAGTTACCTGAAAGGAGGGAACCTCAGTTGAGAAAATGTCTCAATAAGATCTGCCTTAAGGCATTTTCTTAACTAGAGATTGATGGGGAGGGCCCAGCCCATTGTGAGTGATGCAGTCCCTGGGGCTGATAGTCCTGGGTTCTAGAAGAAAGCAGGGGAGCAAGCCAGTAAGCAGCACCCTCCATGGACTCTACATGAGCTTTTGCCTCCAGGGTCCTGCCCTGTTTGAGTTGCTGTCCTGACTTCCTTCAGTGATGAACAGTGATGTGGAAGTGTAAGCCAAGTGAAGCCTTTCCTCCCCAGCTTGCTTTTTGGTTATGATATTTTGTCACAGCAATGAAAACCCTAACTAAGATAGGGTATGTGTCTCTGAAACGCTGGCAGGACTTCTTGTATTGATTGAGGAAAAAAAGGTAGGAAGAGGGGTGCAGAGGCTAGAGGATTATCTAGAGGGATCTATCTTGGGTAAGGAAGGTCACAACTGACAAGCAAAGAGGAAGAGAATTAGACAGGCTTAAGAGAAGGAAGGGTATGGCAGCAAAGAAACTCTGGTCCTGGCTGGACTTAATTTCCAAGACTGTTTATTTTACAACATTATATACCAACTATGTCATCGGTAAAATGGAGAGGTTAGAATAATGGCCCGGGTAATATGACTTCCAGTTCTGGTGTTCTTTCCAAGTATTAATCTCTCCATGCTTCCTCTGTGGAGCCCCAGCCCTGTTCAGCAAAGGTGTGAAATGTCACCAGCCATATAGTGAGTACCTTAGGACACATAGAGCTCAAGCACCAGTCAAAGCGTCTCTCAGGGGCATTCACAGTTCCTCCCTGAGTTTACACATCGATGGAGAAGGCAATGAGGATGCAATGTGGGATCCTGGGTCCAGGATATTGTCAGAGTTTAGAAAGCAAGGACCTTGAGTTTAGGGTCAGATACCATGGCAGCTGGCTATAAGTGCAGGCACTGAAAGGGACTTAGCTCCTGGCAGCCAGCTCTTCTGTAGCAAGAACAACACCGGCAGGAGGAAGAGGCCCTTTCAAGCCCTGCAGGACCTTCACCCAGTGTTTGTGCTCATTTCTGTAAAATCTAGGATAGACACCAGGTAAACAGTGCTTGTCATTTGGGGCAGTGGCAGAATTTCTGCTTTTTTTTTTTTTTTTTAATGCATTGCATTCTTATGTACAAAAACGTGAGAGTATCGGACGATCAGTTTTGATTTTCTGCAGTTAATTATAAAACCTTAAAAACAAAACCACATCACGGCACTCTTGGAATGTGTGTGCTGAACACTCATGTTCAAAGGTCACGAAGATATGGTTTCCTGGCCTCAAAGGCCTGTCAGCACAACTTTGCCAAGGTCAGCATCTTGGTCTCCAGTCACTTCTTGTAATTGAGGAATCACCTTATTGCTTTCTCTACGTCTCCCTAGAGTCTCTGAAGTGCTGCAGGCGAGTCAGCTAACTTGTCCCATTTTTAAGACCACGGTGGCTACAGGCACATCTGGGCAGAAAGCATCAGCAAAGTCCTTGACAGCAGGCTTGCTAAAGCGATGCTTGTTCTTTCTGCCTGTAAACAGTTGCGTGGATTAGAATAGGGCATTTCACCCAGAGGAAAAATAACAGCCACTGGTAACAGCAGCAGGTGGGATCTGATGGAAAAAAACAGAATGGGTGTTTTAAAACTCTAGGCACTTTTCCCCAAGAGATCAAAGTCTGAGAAAGACGCGGTCCTTGGTGCAGGTCTGCCCCCTACAGGCCAGATTCTCAATTTACTGGGTTAAGTCCGTAGGGCTCAGAATGGTAGGTCTAGTTCCCTGATGTCTGTTCTTTTTCACTGTGACAGGTAAAGTACCTTCAGGGCCTTACTCTTTTGCCAGCTCCCTCAACTAGGAACATAACCTGGTGATTCAACCACACACCGGCTGCAGCAAGAATTTTAGACTATAGAAGAGGAAGCTGTAAGAGACATGCTTTCCCTCTCTTGTCTTCGAGTAGTGTGTATTTGCAGTTCATACATTGACCTGCAGCAAGGCACTTTCCATTTTGGTCACATTAGAGTCAGAGATGAGCCACAAGTAGATCTGTCCAGATTTGTCTCCCCAGGTTTGAAATAGTGCGATGCTTCAAGTCTGCCTATGGATTCTAATGTCTGGTTATGATGGAGTCAAAGACACTGGACCTAGAAGATGAGTTACAATCAATCTTTTGGAAATGACCCGTTTCACTCAGTCCTACCCTTCTATCACTCGTGCCCGCCCCTGGGCCCTCTTGTCACACACCTAGTACAGAGTGATAAGCATTAAACACTCATGTGTGCTTTGAGTGCTCAGATGGGTTATGCTGGGTCTCCTGCTATCAGATGAAGCTTGGTGGGGCCAAAAAACTTTGTGTGGTGGTTTGAATATGCTTGGCCCAGGGAATGACACTATTAGGAAGTGCAGCCTTCCTGGAGTAGGTGTGGCCTTGTTGAATAGAAGTGTATCACTGTAGGGCTGGGCAAGGAGAGCCTCCTCCTAAGCATGTGGGAGCAGTGGCCTTCCGATGAAGATGTAGACCACTCAGCTCCTCCTGCACCGTGACTGCCTGGATGCTGCCATGTTCCCTGCTTGATGATAATGGTCTAAACCTTTGAGCCTCTAAGCCAAATGTGCTCATGAGAGTTGTCTTGGTCATAGTGTTTGTTCATAGTAGTAAAATCATAAGCAACAAAGGTTCTCTTTAGAATAATGGCAGAATGTCATCTTAAATGTTTGCATTTTTACATTGATCAGAGAGCAAACATGGTGTGCTGGCTAGTTTTATGTAGGCTTGATACAAGCTGGAGTTACCTTAAAGGAGGGAACCTCAATTTGAAAAATATCTCTGTAAGATCTGGCTATAGGGCATTTTCTTAATTAGTAATTAACAGGGTACTATTTTGTGTGGTGCCATCCCTGGGTTGGTGGTCCGGGGTTCTGTAAGAAAGCAGGCTGAGCAAGCCATGATGAGCAAGTCAGTAAGCAGCACCCTCCACCCTCCATGGCTTCTGCGTGAGCTTCTGTCCTCGGGTTTCTTCCCTCACTGCTTTTGATGATGACCTTTCTGCGGAACTGTGAGTGAAATAAACCCTTTCCTCCCCAAGTTGCTTTTGGTCATAGAGTTTCATTGCAGCACTAGTAACCCTAAGTAAACACTCAGTTATACACTAGGATAAAGGGGAGGAGTTTTATAGGACTGATGCTGGACTTGGGGGCTGGGTATTGGCACTTCTGAATGTTTTCCTGTCGACCCAGTCTAAACCCATCCTGCCGTAGAAATGCTGGGATCACACATTTCTGTTGCTGCATCTGACTGTGTCCATTTCAGACATCTGAACCCATGTCCTAAGGCTTGTGTAACACGCACCTTTACCCACGGAACCATTTCTTGAGCGCTGAAATGACAGGTACGTACCACCCCACCAGGCTTCAGCTAGTGTGCTTGAGTGTTTAAAAGAACAACATTCATATAATTGAAGTGAGAAGAAAACATGTAGCATTAAGTCAAACTCTCTCTTTACAAATAAACTCAGAACATAGTGGCTTCCGGCGTCCCAGGGAGCTAGTGCAATAATGTCTGAGACAGACATTTTACAGCACTACAAAACGATAAAGGGTTGACATGTAGTCTCCCAAGATGCAAAGCAGAGAGAAGTAGAGTCTGTGTCACTGCGCTGTGGTGGGTGTGAGCAGCAAGGCAGTCAGGACTCTACAATGGTTCTCACCACTTCTGGTCTCACGATTCTTTCTCACTCTTAAGAACAGGATCCCCAAGAGTGTCTCTGTGGCTATAGAAACATGACACTAGAAATTAGGAGAAGAGTAAAAATACATAAACTTAATGACCAGCCCGATGTACATAAATTCTTATAATTATTTTTATGGTAATAAATGTATTTTCTAAAATACATGTAAAAAAGGATGCTGTTTATTTTGCATTTCTGCCAATTTCTTTAATATTTGGCTTAATGGAAGGCAGCTGGACCTCATTCCCACTGCATTCATCTCTTGAATTCAGTTGTTTTGGTTGGAGCCTTAGAAGAAAATTGGCTTCATGCAGACATGCAGTCGAAAAGAGAAATATTTTGTGTGTGTGTGCGTGTTTAAAGATTAATTTATTTATTTTATATAAGTACACTGTCTCTGTCTTCAGACACACCAGAAGAGGGTATCAGATCCCATTACAGATGGTTGTGAGCCACCATGTGGTTGCTGGGAATTGGACTCAACAACCAGTGCTCTTAACTCAGCTCTCCAGACCTGTTTTTGCTTTCCGTTTTAAAAAATAATTCTGGCTATTCTTCAATGTTATATCAAAACTAGTTTCTTCCTATCAAATGAACTCTGGTATTCTGGTACAATAGACTCCACTAAAGTAATTTTTTTTTAAACATATGAAGCTGTTTAATTAGGTTGTAAGCAGTTTAGAACACCAGTTTGTGAGGATACATCCTGTTTGCCAAGGAGAACTGAGGTCGCAGGAAGCCCTGGAGCTGAGGAACAGCTTTAATCTTTGGCAAAATCTGCGAGTCCACAGTTTTCTGATCAGTCTTTTGCTGCTCTGTAATCTCGAATTTCTCCTTCTCTGTGTCCAAAACTGCTTCTTCTTGAAGTGTCAGTCAGCTGTTTGGAGGTTTTAACCTCGATGATATGACTTTTGTAGAGGTGGCAATGACAAACTTCTGGTGTGTCCTGTGCAGAGGAACTCTGTTGATGGCCAGAGGTCCAGTCACAAGTAGCAAGCCACTGCCCAGCTGCTTCAGGAAAACCACTCTCTTGCCCCTGTGGCGTCTGGTGAGGATGATCAGGACAGTCCCAGTGAGTCTGGAGCACAACCTTCTCATGTGCTGGCTGAAGGGTTTGCATGGCTCAGCAGCTCCAGGGACATTTTCGGTAGAATAGTACCTAGGCATTTTTCGAAACTTCACCACCTGAGTGCCACCATTCTTGTTCCTACCAACTGTTTTTGTGACAGTGTCAAGGACTTTTACTTCTTCTTTTCAACCTTGGTCTTGGCAGCTGAGTATTTCCATTTGTACAAGGCCTTTCTGGAATACATAGCAGATCAGGAATACCTGCCAATTCCTCTAACCAGGACAGGGTTTCGCCTGCAATGGGGATTCTCCTTCCTGGGCTTTTTTTCCAGCGGCCCATAGACCAGAGGCAGCAGCATCACTGCCAGTTTTCCTGGCTGCAGGTTTCTTTTATCAGGCTTCTCTGCCTTTTTTCCCGCCATCTTGCAAGTCGGGAAGGACAACTAAGGCAGTGGCTTCCAGTCTATTCAAGGTAACTTTTGAAAAATGGCTTTTCTGGTTATAGCAGTGCTTAGGTCATCTGACAGGATGATGGCTCAGTCATACAGAGTGTCTGAATACTGCCAAGCTTTCCACACAATACTAAATAAACACTTGTCAATTTCACCAGATTCCCCAGTAAAGAATTTAAATGCCAAGGAAGCTGTCCTGCTCACTGTGGTAGATAAAGGTTTCCCAAAATTCTAACTGTGGTTTAGAATACTGTCATGAATTTTCTCAAAAGTTGCTTTATTCATTCTCTGAATTATAATAGTTTGCCTGCCAGTTGTTTGATTAAACAAAGATTGGTTCTATGAAAAAAGTTTTCAACTCAGTCACAGAGGGCTTCATGTGTACTTTCCATTTAGCTAAACATTACAAATAAGCTTTTCTGAGTTGCAGAGACAACTCAGTAGTTAGGAGCTCTGGTTGCTTTTCCAGAGAGTCTTTTGGTTCTCAGCACCCACACAATGGCTCAAAAGTGTATGTAACTCCAGTCCCAGGGCTCTGTGCCTTCTTTTGCCCCCCAACTGTGCGCATTGGCACATACATTTCCAGAGAGAACCTACATTCCTCCTTGGACAAGGTTCTAAGAGTAAACATTGTTTCAATTTTTAAAAAATATTTATTTTATTTATATAAGTACACCATAGCTGTCTTCAGACACACACCAGAAGAGGGCATCAGATCCCATTACAGATGGTTGTGAGCCACCATGTGGTTGCTGGGAATTGAACTCAGGCCCTCTGGAAGAGCAGTCAGTGCTCTTAACTGCTGAGCTATCTCTCCAACCCAAGTTTCAAATATTTTAAATGAAAACATTACACATGCACCAAAAGTAACTTGATGAGTTAATAAGTCATCTAAAAATAATTTATTGTTTTAAATGATATTCAAAACTGCTTGGGTATTAAAAACTTACTTAAACGGAATTTAATTATGTGGAATATAAAGCTAAGAAAAATGGAAATTGAGAATATCAGTAGTATTTAGCTAACATAACACATCCTGGGGTCTTAACAATCAATCCCCATTAGGGCCAGGTACTGTTATCCTCAAAGCATCATAACTTGAGGGCATGAATTCCAAGCAAGTTTCCACAAATGATGATTTCAGTAAAATAATTATAGAGTGAATGTGGATGGGAGATAATTTTAAGTATAAAAAGTAATAAAACCTTCATGGAACCTGCATTTCCTAAGTCACCCATCAAGACAGAGTAGTTCAAACACACACTAATTAAAAGAATTATAGGTTAGGTGTGTGTGTGTGTGTGTGTGTGTGTGAGAGAGAGAGAGAGAGAGAGAGAGAGAGAGAGAGAGACAGAGACAGAGACAGAGACAGAGACAGAGAGACAGACTTGCAGACTTACAATTCCCCAAATTCTGAGACCTGTAAATTCTCCTGTATCACCAGAACTGAGAATACATGGGGATCTCCTTCCGTACGATGTCTTCTTCATTCCCCAGGTATCTCTCTTGTCTTTAGACTGGAGTTTGGGATCGCGTTGCTTCTATTCATTTGTCATGTCCTCTGCGTATTCTCTCTCATCCTTCCCTTTACTTCTCATGTATTGTTCTTCTTGGCGAAGATTTATTTACAAAATTAAATCTCTATATAGGTTTCCAATTTAAAAAAAAAAAAAGACTTGAAGTGGCTTGTTTTCATCCATTAGTGGGTTTAGAAGACTAGTTGAATACTTGCTTAGATCCAAGGCAACAAACAGAAGGAAACCATAGTGGGATGACCGTCAAATATTTATTACAGTGGCTCTTAGTAAACATGAGAATGGAAGGGGAACCAAATACTGAGCCAGACAACTTGAGCTGAAGCCCCAGTCCCATAAAAGTTGTTCTTTACTGCACAGCACTTGAGATTGGTTTATGTAACTGATATTACAATCTTAATCTAATGTGTCTTGTATTATAAAGACTAAAGTTCTAAATGATAAATATTCCCTATTGGTTTTCTGTTTCTAAAAATTATTTTACGTCAATACAAATATGAGCTGGGACTGGTATCCAAGGAGTTTTTGGATGTTGTGAAGAACAGAATTCCACAGCAGACTGATCATACAGGTTAAGCAGTTGCGGCAATTTCCAAGTCTGGTGGTGAAGTTAATGACATCTTCAGAAGCAGGGTCTCACCTAAACAATTCATTTGAGTCGTCTTCAATGTTCCTGATCACTCCAAGTGTTAGCAATGTCTCCAGAACGTCAATTACCTTCATAAGTCAGTTAAAACATATAATAGTAAGATTCCGACCAGGGAAACAGTGTCCACACCTATCTGGATCCCAGAAGAATTCCTACCAGGCAACGCACAACCACCCCACTCTTCTAAAAGCCAGAGAGGGCAACAAAACCCAGGGAACACAATACCTACCCAACAAAGACAAGACCAGATATCAGCACCTAGAATTACAATCTTCTCAAACCCAGATGCCGAGATGCTGGTAAAAAAAAAACACAATAATAACCAGGACAGTCCAGCAGCCCTACTACACACAGCAGGACCTGAATATTTCAATATAGCTGAAGCACAAGAAAAAGATTTTAAAATAGCCTTTATGAATATAATAGAGACCCTTAAAAAAGAAATGAATGAATCCCTTAAAGAACTCTATGAAAACGTAAACAGTGGAAAGAAATGAATAAAGTAGTTTAACACCTGAAAGTGGAAATAGAATCAGTAAAGAAAACTCAAACTGAAGGAAATCTGGAAAAAAATGTAGCTCAAACAGGACCCTCAGAGGTAAGCATCAACAACAGGATGTAAGGGAGAATCTCAGTCATTTATGAAAAGATAGAAGAAAAGGATACTTAGATCAAAGAAAATGCTAAATCCAAAAATCTCATGGCACAAAACATCCAAGAAATCCGTGACACTGTGAAATGACCAAATCTAAGAATAATAGGAATAGAGGCAAGAGAAGAAACAAAGGCGAAAGGCACAGAAAATATTTTCAATGCAATAATGGAAGAAAATTTGCTTAACCTAGAGGAGATGCCTACCCAAGTACAAGAAAAATACAGAACACCAAATAATACTACACAAGAAAAGAAGGTCCCCTTAGCATATAACAATCAAAACACTAAACACAAGAACAAAGAAAGGATATTAAATGCTGCAAGGGAAAAAGACCAAGTACCATATGAAGGCAGACCTATTAGAATTACACCTAAAAGCCAGAAGGGCCTGAAAGAATATTCTAGAGACCCGAAGATGTAGCAGCATATTTTCCCCGCAAGTTGGGAGGAGCTAAGGTAGGGGGAGTGAGGAGAGGAAGAGGAGAAGGAAGAGGAAGAGCTAGGAGAGATATAGGAGAGATGGAGAACCACGAATGGATCGAGAGCAGTCCTGGTAACAACTTATATCTAGGTTAGTTAATTGGGAAACACCTCCAATTGTGTGTGCATCTTGTTAATTTGAGCATTACCAAACTTATAAAGCCTTTGGTTAATCTTTAAGCATTAAAGTCTCATTTCTACCGGGTACCTCGTAGATGGCTGGATGGTCTGGGCTCAGCCTGGCCTTGTGGAGACATCGTGGAAGATTGGAAGAGCCATCTCCCATGCTGGCATCTCGTGGGTGGCAGGGCCAGTGTTTTTGGCCTCCTGAGCTGGTGGCCTGAGTCGGCGGCCTAAGCCTAGTGGCAACAGCATATTTTCTGGCCTAGGCTAGTTGGGAAGATGGCGGCTGATTAAGAACAAGCAAGATTGGGAGCCGCTGTTTTTAAATAATTACCTCAACACTAAGAGACCACAGATGCCAGCCTAGACTACTATATCCAGCATGAATTTCAATTATCATAGATGGAGAGAATAAGACATTCCATGATAAAATCAAATTTAAGCACCATATATCTACAAATGCAGCCCTATAGAACATGTCAGAAGGAAAACTCTAACCCAAAGAGGTTAACATACCCAGGAAAACACAGGGGATAAATAATCCCAGACCAGCAAAATCAAAAGAGAAGGAACGAACACCCACACCCACACCCACACCCACACCTACACCTACACCCACACACTGCCATCACAAACAAATAAAAATCAATAAATACTGCTCATTGATATCTTTCAACATCAGTAGACTTAATCCCCCAATAAAAAGATACAGACTAACAGAATGGATGTGAAAACAGAATCCATCCCTTCTACTACATCCAACAAACACATTTTAACATAAAAGATAGACATCACCTCAGGGTAAAAGAATGGAAAAAGATATTCCAAGCAAATGGACCTAAGAGGCAAGCCACTGTAGCCATTTTTATATCTGTTAAAATATCAGAAGATAGGGAAGGACACTATATACTCATCAAAGGAAAAGTCCACTATGAAGACATTGCAATTCTTAACATTTGTGCACCAAAGCCAAGGTACCCAAGTTCATAAAACAAACACTACTACAGCTTAAATCACACAGTGACTCACACTCACAGCGGAGACCAGCACCCCACTCGCACTGACAGACAGGCCATCCAGACAAAACTAAACAGAGCAATCCTCAAGCCAACTGACATCATGAACCAAATGGACCTAACAGATACTTATAGAACATATCACCCAAACACAATATACCATCTTCTCAGCACCTCACGGAACATTCTCCAAAACTGACCATATTCTCAGATATAGATCAAGTCTCAACAGATACAAGAAAATTAACACCCTGTATACTCTCTGACTACCATCGATTAAAACTGGATATCAACATCAACAGAAAGTTTACAAAGTCATAGAAACTGAACTCACTACTGAATGAAAAACAGGTCAAGATAGAAATTAGGAAGGAAATGAACGACTTTCTAGAACTGAATGAAAGTGAAAACATATCCAAACATATAGGACAATGGAGGTGGCTCAGAGTGGTAATCCATAGCACTGAGTGCCTATATAAACATACTAGCAACCGAAGAGCACTCCTGAAATCTCTAGAGCAAAAAGAAATCACACCCAAAAGGAGTAGACGGCAAGCAGGCAAAACACCCATGCATGCAAAATAATAATTCTACGAAAGAGGTTACATTAAAATGTGCTTTTGAGATTAACAAAGTTAATCGTTTTTACTGCCTTCATCAAGAATGTTCTTAAGTGAAATCAAATCTAAAATTAAAAATAACCCTACACTTATTCACGGAGGGAGGGAGGGAAGAAGGGAGGGAGGAAGGGAAGGAGAGAGAGGTGGGGAGGGAAGGGAAGAGAAAGTGAGTGTGTGAGAGTGCGAGTGTGTGTAGGGGATGTTGTGTTCAGGTAACAGTGCTGTATGGATATCAGATGACAACTTGCAGGAACTGGTTTTCTGTATCATGTGGGTTCTGTGGGTTGAACTCAGGTTATCAGGCCTTGGTGACCTGATACATGCATTTCTGACATTGGAGAACTGAAACTATGACTGTATAGAATGGATGATGTGTTCAATTTTCCATATTGTCCCTCTAGAGGCAAAATAGACTAAAAATACCAGAACTTGCCGGACAGTGGTGGCGCACGCCTTTAATCTCAGCATTTGAGAGGCAGAGGCAGGTGGATTTCTGAGTTCGAGGCCAGCCTGGTCAGAGTAAGTTCCAGGACAGCCAGGGCTACACAGAGAAACCCTGTCTCAAAAAACAAAAAGCAAACAAACAAACAAACAAACAAAAAACCAAAATCCAAAACTATAACTTTCTATCCTTCTCCCCATATGCTGTAGACCTGCCTCAAACTCAAGAGCTCAAGAGATTCACTTGCCTCTGCATTCTGAGCATTGAGGGTAAATGCTTGAGTCACCATGCCTGGCTCTAAAAATTATTTTCAAATTGCTGGTTCAGTAAATGTACATATTAGAATTCAAAGAAATCACTTTATGGCTTATATTCTCTCTCTCTCTCTCTCTCTCTCTCTCTCTCTCTCTCTCTCCCCTCCTCCTCCCCCTTCCCCCTCTGTCTCCCCCTCCCCCTTCCCCCTCTCCCCCTCCCTCTCCCCTCCCCTTCTTCTCTCCTCTCCTTCCTCTTCCTCTCCCCTCCCCCTCTTTTCCTCTCCCCTCCCCCTCTCCCCCTCCCTCTCCTTCCCCCTCTTCCTCTCCCTCTCTCTCTCTCTCCCTTTCCTTTTTGAGATGGTTTTATTTTGTAGCCCAGGCTGGTCTTGAACTCAATCTTCTTCCCTCAGTGTCTCTGGTGTTGGGATTACGCATGCACTGCTACACTCAACCTTCAAGAGTTTCTGAGTATGTATGTGCATGCTACTGCTCTGTCATTTTTTTTTGGAATTCACATTGTCAATCAAAAATGTCTAAGTTTCTTACATAATTACACAGAAACATAAATTTGAGGAGTAAACAGGTTTATTGAAAGAAAAAATTTATAAAATATATCTTAATACAAAAATGTGAGCATCAGCCACTTTGAGATCTCTTCTGCTGCAATTAAAGTTCTTAAGTACATAACTGTGTCATGGTTAGGAAAAGCTTGCCTATCTGTCTTTTTTTTTTCTACTTGGAATAAACTTAGGGCCTTGTGCATGCAATGCAAGTACTCTTAACACTAAGCTAGACCCCTAGCCTAGGAAAAAGCTTTTAGTGATCAGAGGTTTTGCTTGGTGATGAGACTGGAGTTAACATAAAACCAAGCAGATCATATTTGTGCTGAAATGTGCCTTGTGTCACACACTTAAGTAATATACACACAGGAAGTGGACACACAGAGTAGAATTTTGGCTGACTAGAAAAGCCCTGAAATGTCGTCTATGGGGCTGGGAGGTAAAACTGAGGCAATGCGTTTCTTGACCATGTTACTATGATACAGTTCCACCCATCTCAGTGACATCACAGGAGCCCAGTGGCTACCCATCGGTTCTCTATGCTTCAATAAAGAACGGACCACCTGATAGACAGTCCATGGCTGTCGGAAAATCGTCTTACTGCTGCTCATTTAGAGTTATGGAGTACGCTTGAAAAGTTCAACAACGACATATTTGTAGGATTTTAGTAACTTTAGTTGCATCAAAAATCATATATATATATATATATATTTGCTAATAGAAAACAAAACAACTTTTGATATTTCAATGAGCAAAGGAGGGAATATGCTAAACTGGTAGCGTCAGTATTACTATTACTATGAGGCATAATACTGAACTGAGTTGGTGAGGCAAGATGAGAAACATATAAGGCAGGCTTACAATGCTCCTGTACTCTTGACAACCCCTCAGCTAACCAATGGGCACCTGCGTTTTTGTCACGTTCAACTTACAGTCTCTGATACTGATGGGTCAGAATAGAAAGAGCCATGAACACTCACACACAATGACCTCTCTGCGCTGTCTGCCAGTGGGTGTTCTTTAACAGCAATGACACACGAGGAACGTTTTAGAGTGCACTAGCAGTCGGTACGGCAGCTGCTATGGAAAAGCTGTAAATTTCCATGAAATGTCACAATCCCTAAAAGGAGATAGGCTGCTGACTGCAGATACTTGAACCTACTAAGTAAAACGTCCATGTCACAAGAAAGAATGCCAAGGTGTCACAGTACATATGTCTTTCCCAGTCCTTTTGGTCTTCACAAATGTGTGTAGTTACACAAAACTTGTTGCCTTTTCCCAAAGGGCACAATACGGCCATGTACTGGTGCCCACGTCTGGTCCGCGGAACTTGTTCTCACCGGTGCGGCTATTGGAATGTGAACGGTCTGCATTCTCAGTGTTTACCACAAACCCAGCGAAGCTGATGATCTGTCTGCAGGTCCGTGAGTTCTTCAACAGTCCTCCAGCTACACTGGCAGGCATACGCCCGTGCTCCTTTCTTCTCGATCAGCTTTGTTTTGAGTTTGTGGAATTCTGGCATGTTGTTTCTGTGGTGAAACAGACAGGCTTAAGCATAGTGTCCGTGTTTAGTGTTTAATAATGCAAAAGAAAAAAAAAGTTCTGCTTCGATTCCTACAGCCTCCTCGACTAAAACTCAGGACTCACAAGCCTTGATCTGTTTACCCCAGCAGCAGGGGACATCCTTAGGTGTCTGTTTCTGACAGGGTTTCTTTGACTTGTTAATGGCAGTCTTCTAGAAGTGACTGTTCTGAAGACCTACTGATGTCACTAGTCTGAGACGACAGATATGGGAACAGAATGGGAGGAGAGCAGGCTCACTCCTACCTCAGATACTCACTCGTGCCACAAAGGCCTGTGCAAGTGGCAGAAAGGCAGTGAGCTTCTAATGCATTAGCTGTAGCACACGTCTGTCACTGGGAAAACGAGTCTGTTAGTTCTCCAAGATAAACTCAGGTTTTCTTTTATCTATATAAACGATCTGCTTATTTATTCTATCTGCTGATACCTACCCTAAAGTATAAATGATGTAGAAAATTAATGAAGTAATGAGTAAGACAATCACTAAAATGATAACCATTGGGTTCGCTTCTATTATACTGATACAGAAGTTTCTATCAGTTACTAAAGGAAACCAATTACAATCTTTATAACTTACGTAATAAGTTATGAACATATCTTTAGAAAATAAAACTAGATATTCTAAAAGTAAAATGTTGAGGCAAAACAAAACAAGCCGGGCAATGGTGGCGTACGCCTTTAATCCCAGCACTTGAGAGGCAAAGGCAGGCAGATTTCTGAGTTTGAGGCCAGCCTGGTCTACAGAGTGAGTTCCAGGACAGCCAGGGCTACACAGAGAAACCCTGTCTCGAAAAACAAAACAAAAACAAAAACAAAACAAAGAGAAACAGTGAAAAGCGGTGTATATGTTAAAGAGGTGTGGTGCCTGAGATCCATTACTTACTGGTATCTTCAGAAGGCAGTTTCCACAGTGCCCTCTGGTGGTCATGTGTATCACATTCACTACTGCAGTGTGCAAATTCAGGCACATTTAGATGGCGAGAACCTAAAAAACCCTAGAGTTTCTGGGCAACTATCTGAGTTTAGGAAAGTGGCACCCTGGCCAGTAATGACCTGGCAAGGGTTATGGAGAACTAGGGAAAAATACAATAATCTAGTTTTATTAGAATAAAATATGAGCCCAGAAAAACAAAGTTAATGAAAGGAGGTAATGCACCCTTTATTCAATCTGCTAAATTCAATATTTTGCTAAACTTAGCATTTGCTATTTGACTGATTAGAGATTTTAGAAATAGGAATCATGAATACCAGGTGAATCAATAGAACCTTTAAAGTAATTTTTTAAGGAGCATTTATCTTAAAAGCTTAGAAAATAAATTCAGCCATTATTTTCTTTTAAGGAGAACATATGATTTAATAGACAAATACAAGAATTTTACTAAGCTATATAGGGTGGTCAGTAAATCTAGCTTATGTTTCCTTTACAGAGGCCTATAGTATGTGAAAGTTACCATATGTTTATTCCTGACTTGTAAAATAACACAGTGAAGCAACCGTACAGCATCCACAGAACCAGCATGCACCTGACACCACACAGCACACATGCTTGCTATGCTTTGTGGAACATCTGATGAACTATGAAACCTTCTATTCATTAACCACCCTGCTTACCTGCAGGGAATCAGTCCCTGGGTTCCTTGTGTTTCATCTACTCTCTACTCTTAATTTCAGCAGACCACATTCAAACTCTAAAAATGGGACCAGTAGATGAGGCATCTTCATTTTCCTAGTGAGTACTTATGACCCTACCAAGTGTCTTACTGCTCCCTCTCTGACACAGAGGAGGTGCCAATGTTCAACATAGAGAACTAACAGACTCGTTTTCCCAGTGACAGACGTGTGCTACAGCTAATGCATTAGAAGCTCACTGCCTTTCTGCCACTTGCACAGGCCTTTGTGGCACGAGTGAGTATCTGAGGTAGGAGTGAGCCTGCTCTCCTCCCATTCTGTTCCCATATCTGTCGTCTCAGACTAGTGACATCAGTAGGTCTTCAGAACAGTCACTTCTAGAAGACTGCCATTAACATAATGGCTCTTCCTACATAAACTCCTTTCTCATCAGTATTCAGAACCCTTCTGTTCAAATAGCCCTGACATATCTATCCTTCCCTTTATCATATAAGCCCAAAACATCTTAAAACAACCGCTAACTCTGCATTGGCTTCTTCCAAGCTGCCCTCTGGGAAAATAACATCCAATCTCATGGCTTCAACTGTGAATCCTCCTGGAGCTTCAGAGAGCTTCAATAGTATGTGGAACCCAATGTCTAGTTTCTTCCTTTAAAAGGGCACTAGTACAGTCCATCTGTGTGAACCAAGAAGCCTAATAAGACATCCTAAAATGCTAACTGCCTCTCGCATTCCACGGCCGAAATTATGTCTAAAATATCTCTCTGGTTCATCTACTTCTTTCTGCCTTTCTTATTGCTGTGATTCATAACATTTTATTCCTGGATTACTGTAACACCCCTTCATTAATTCTTATAATTCTCCACTGGCCTGCTTCCCTGATATGGTAGTCTGTTACCCTTTAAAAGCCAAGAGTGGTGTTGAGTGCTTTTAAACCTAGCACCCAGAAAACAGGCAAGAAGATGCTACAAGTTCAAGGACAGCTTGGTCTGCTAAGTAGGTTCCATGCCAGCCAGAGCTATACTTACTGTTAGAATTAAAATCTAAATAGGCCTCTCTCTAAATTAAAAGCATTCAACTGGGAGCCCAACATTGAAAGGACTAAATTTAAGCTCCTTACTACTGCCATCCTAAGCCTTTTTTATAGGTTGTTTGAGACAGGGTTTCTCAGTGTAGTCCTGGAAATTGCTCTGTAGACCAGGCTGGCCTTGAACTCAAGAGATCCACCTGCTTCTGTCTCTCGCCTCTTGCCTCTGCCTCTGCCTCCTAAGTGCTAGGATTAACAGTGTGTGCCACCATTGCCCAGGTTTTCTCAGACCCTTTTAACTTTTCTATACTACTTCAGTTCTTGTCATCTCTTGCTCTTGTTCAAACTACTTCTGACTCTCCACTCATGCTGTCTGACTTCACTTCTCTCAACGTCTTTAAAATGACTCCTTAAGTGCTAGAGACATAACTCCATTCAGAATTCTTGACTAGCATGCATGAGGTCCTCATTCAAATTCCACCTCAGAATAACCAGGCCTTTCTGGGTGCTGGAGGTGAAGTGTATCCATCTTCTCTCTCCTCTAGCTCTACCACCACTCTCAGTGTCATGTTCTCTGCGCTGTCTCCCTTTCAGAACTGTGCTTCCCAGAGCAGGAACTGGATGCTCTTCACCCTCCGAGCCCAGTTTCTAAGAGTGGCCAACAAGGTGTAGAAGAAAGTCAATTGGACAAAGAAATGCTAAGGACTTATGTGAAACAGATGCATCAGTAACTTACATTTTGGTTAAGATAACCATATTCTTTATTGTTATTCTCCTGTCTTTTAAACATTCTTATGTATCTCCAGGGTTCAGCTTGTAGTTTTCACTGATTTATGTAATAACCATTAATTTAGTTTTACAGTATAATAATTCTAGTAATCACTATTTTTGGTAAACTATATCCTAAAATGAGACTATCAAGCATCTACAGTAAACTAACTGGTGTCTTTTTCCTCTTATAATAAGATCTGGTCCCAGTTTCCAGTGTGGAGCACCACATCTGCCATTCTGGAAGACTGAGACGCTGTATGTTTCTCATGTACCAAGTCAATCACTTACACACTTACTCTGTACCTGTGTTTGCTACTGTTTCCATGTTATATATATAACTCACTACCTAGTCTCACCAGCTAGTCTTATAAAAATTCATGTCCATGTTGGTGAATTATGAGAATTGCTTAGTCACTTTGCTAGATTAACCAAGAGATAGTGAATAGTAAAACACAAACTAAACCCAAAACCCAAACAACCGAACCAAACCAAAACCAAACCAACTAACCAACCAAATAAAACCCAAAGGGGTCTGAAATTTAAAGTTAATTTTCCAACTGTGAGAGTAAAAACGGTTGAAGCTGAGAGTAGGTGGTTGAACCTGAGATTTTGGCACTACAGTAGACTGTTTTTGGTTAGGACTGTGAAACTTCTGCAATTCTATTTTTCCATGTGTTTGCATGTTTTGTGTTGTATACACACAAGTGCACAAGTGAGTTTCAAACAGAGATAAAGGAAGAAGGCAAGATGCATGATGGAGTATACTTGGAAGGACACTTGGAAGGACAGGCAGGGTTTGGGGAGAGAAGTGGAGTAAGATGTGTCAGGAGATGGAACCTGCAAATGAGGTACCAAAGACTGTGGCGCAGCTAAAGTGAAGGTGGAGCCCACTGTGGGAAGACAAGGCTGAAGAGAAGCTGGATAATGGAGGTCTTGATGATGACCTCTGTGCAGAAGCCTGGGCAGGATGACACCATCCTCAGAGCTCTGCTGTGATAGTGAGCATGCAAAGAATGGTCTGAACAGGGAGGTTCTGGGCTACCTCTGTATTCTCACTCAGAAACACATCCTTATGCAGGCTGACAGCAAACATATTCGAAGAGATGAGGGTGAGAGTCAGAGACCACGTGACTGGGCAAGTAGACCAATAAACAAAACACACAAACACCCAAGGAATGAAAAGCCCTTGGTACATTTTTCACAGGGTGAAACTCTTCAGAAACATACCTGAAGAACAGATAATCACATGACTTGTCCCACATATAGTCATTGTAGCTCACTATCCGGAAGTCACAGGCTACGCAACGCAGTCGGTCACATGCTCTGCTCAGAGAAAAAGAAGTGTGTATTAGAGATGATTGCTGTTTAAATATGAAAATATAGCAACATGCTCCAGATAATTGAATAAGCAACAGAAAGATACAGATTAATCAACTGTAATTGTTTGTACTCAAGGACTGTTTATATGTTCAAGCTTTCTGGTTAGACATGGTAGTACACTCCTTTAATCCCAGCACTTGGGAAATATCTTAGCACTGTGATTTCAAAGCCAGCCTGACCTTTATAGTGAGTTCTAAGCCAGCCAGGGTTACACAGTAAGACTCTGTCTCAAAAGAAATAAAACCAAAAAGACAACAAAAAAGCTTCCAGGTTAGTTTTTATATCTATCTTATAAAGGTCTTGCATAATACCTGCACATATACATATATAAATGAATAGTATGTGGACATGAAATGAAGAGTGGATTGGCAGATGAAGGATGTGAAATGCTTCACTGAAACCAAACTCTCTTTCAAACACTGCTTCAGTGCTGGATCCATCACCTGCTCTTTCCAAAATACCTGGCATCAGTGCTTTTATTTGCCCATTTCAAAAAAGCCGCTGAGAACCTGTGTGCTTGTAATGCTTAGATCCCAGTGACAGACTAACTAAACAGCATTCACTGTAGATGAGTTATTAGTGTGTTAGCAGATCAAAGGTGCTTTGAATGAAATAAAAGATTTGGGTAAAGAAATTACGAGTACTGGGAGGAGCTGGCTTGGAATTCTGATAGGGCAGCCCGGACTGGTCTCATTGAGCAGTTTCTTTAAAACGACTATGGGTTATCTGAGGGAGGAAAAGATCATGCTTGTATAGTGATGGTAAAGATGCAATGAAGAGCAAGACTGTGGTTCTGCTGGAGAGTGAGGACCCAGTGCCTGTCTCAGGAGATGAGGTGACAAGCAGGTCTCCTGAAGGTACTATGAAGTAGAGGTGTATGTGTGAACATGGTGACTCTAAGAAAAGTGATACGATGTACAAGTGTAAAAAAGGGATGAAGATGAATCTTTGCTGCAGCAACAGAAACAGAAACCTCCATTATTTGAAATATTTAATAAAGAGATTCAACAGATACATTTAATAAAAACAAAAAGTTGATGAGTTGTTAAGACACACACACATTGTTA
>JANHMN010000004.1:122754662-122764662 GCA_030674055.1 Rhabdomys pumilio
AGGAGAGGAGAGGAGAGGAGAGGAGAGGAGAGGAGAGGAGAGGAGAGAGACCATACAAGCATGAGCACACACATAGTAATAGGGTAGAAAACCCAATAGTCAACTGCTTTAACCCTACACACAAAGTACTTACAAGGACAACAAAGTGAATAAACAAGATAATCTCCATGGGACTAGGGAGGCAGTACAGACACTGGCTCTGAACACAAAGTGCTTTAGTCATGTAATTTCTTTCAGACTCAATTTTTCTTTATATATTTTCCAATTTTGCTTTTGCTCTTTTTGATAGTGTTGTTTCAATATATTTTACTAATATATTTTTCCAGTAATATTTCTGCAACAAATAAAATAAAACAAGCCCATTAGTAAATTTTTTCTTTCAAAATTCAAATATAGGCTAGGCAAGGTAGCATATGCTTCTAATCCCAGTACTTTTAGGATGGAGGCAGAAGGATAATCACTGGCTACATAGTGAGTTCAAGGCCAGCCTGGACCATCTCAAACTTCAGATACCTAACTTCAAAATTGGAATACTGGGAAACTTTTGGTCTGAAAGTTTCCTTGGGAATGAATGTTTAATAATTCTAGAAGTATCAATCACAATAATAACTAAACATTTGCAATGTTTCATAAGCATTATCTTTTAAACTGTTAGTGATTGCTGAAGTTGTCAGTTCCTGGGGAATGTCAACACAGTTGCATTCATAACACTTGAATCAGGTTCAGAATGTAAGTCTGGAAATACAAACGAAGGTTCCCAAGACTCCCATAACTTGTGTTCTTATGCAGATGTAGTTTATTACATGCTCACAACAGAGTGCTAACTTTAATACCTTAATACACATGTGCAATTTGGCTGAATTATTGCTATCATGGGAACCATAATTTAGATTTTTATGACATTTTGTGTGTAAAATCTCAACCATTATACTAGATGTAGTTTTAAATTTAATTTAAAATTTAGTATTTATCAAATCTATGCACATTACTATATTTTCTTACAAACACTGTCCTATGAGAAAACTAAAACCAATGTGCAGCTAAGAAATCATTCTGCTGCTATGATCCACTCTGTTAGGTCATAACTAATGCTGGCAATGGGCTAATTCAGCCTTGCAAGTAATTTACAAATACGTTAAAAGTAAACTTGATTGACTTGAAAGGATGCCTCGGTTTAATTTACCCCATTTGTTAATGACACCATGTTCCCACTACTATTCTATCTCATTTCCACCAACTGGGCAAAAGACTTTAATCTTTACACTCTAAATGCTTCACATCACCCCTACAGAGGAGCTTAATCCAGGAGTCCAAATGCATAGAAAAAATGAGCATAACGCAGCTGACTTCCTTTATGCTTGGAACATAAAAATGAGTAATTAGGACCTTTGAATATTCTTCTCAGGACTATTGCATTTATATACCTGATTCCTCACCTTATGATAGGGTCAAGTTTCAACAAACCCCTCTTAAGTTAAAACTGTGTAACATATATAATTTATCAAACATCACAATACAAAGCACATACTGGTTGCTAGCCTTGTGACTAGGTGGCTCACTGTCCCTGCCCAGCATCCAATACATAATGCTAATCTGGGAAAGGATGATAAAATTTAAAAATTGAAACATTGTGTGTTAGTTACATCTGGGCTACTGTAAGTCAAATATGTGTTAGTATAAAATAAAATCATGATTCTAATGAAGAATAAACTAAGTTTTTCCCTATAAAATATGGAGGGACTATATTAAGGAGGATGCTTATATATTTATCCAACTGATAAGTAGAATTGACTATTTTATGGTGGGAATGCCCAAAATACCACTTTCATATGGCCACTCAGACTCTGCAGTTCTTAGTTAAAGCCCATCAGATCTACACAGTGGGCTAGAAAGTCTTGATACTTGGACAGTTTCAAAATAATAGTGGCTGGCTAGGTATGATGTCACATATGCCTGTATCTTAGTACTTAAGAGGAAGAGGTAGGAGCATCATGAGTTCAAAGTCACCCTTCGCTATATAGTGAGTTGAGGACAGCCTGGGTTACATCTCCCATCAAAACAAAACCAAAGCAGCAGCTTCAGCAGTGAAAGAAGCTAAGAGTCCTTCTCTTCACAGGATGGAAAATGGCACACAAGAAAGCATTAATGGTAATGAAATCAAGTTACCAATTTGAACCCTTGCTTTGTAACACTGTATGTACCCACTGACCCTGGATATACCACCTGGGAGGTTTTTTGTATGTTTGGTTTGTTGTTGTTTCTTGGTCTGAGGCTAGGTGGAGAAACAGGACTTTGCTAGGTAGCTGTGGCTGGCCTGGTCTTCCTATGGAGTCCAGGGGGCCCACACACTTGTGGCAAGCCTCCTGCTTCCCACTCTCAAGTGCTGGAGTTATAGGCATGAGCTACTAGGCCAGGCTACTTGCAAGTCATTCTTTTTATTCATTCTTTCATTTATTTCTGTGTGCATGTGTGTAGATGTCAGAGAAGCTCCAGGAATTGGTTCCCTCCTTTGACCACGTGGGTCCTGGGGATCCAACTTAGGTCATGAGGCATGGCTGCAATGCATTTTCATTCATTAGCCACTTTGCTGGCTTTCTGGAAGTTGTTATTAACTTTCTTATATACCAAGACCATTTACTCTTCAAATTCTTTCAATCTTATATTCCTTAGAACCATTCACACCCAAGTCATGGCTACCTTTCTCTTTTCCCTAGACTGTGATTACTATAGGTCTAATGACTCCTCTGGAGTCCCCTTCTACATTAATCCCCAGATCCCAAGTCATCCTGCAGTCCACGTGACTTTTTTTTCTTGTGGTGCTGTGAAAGGTTTCATGATATCCGAAAACAGTATGTTTGGTTTTCATAGGCAAGGACACTGAGCAAAGCTTTGGAACAGTCCTTAAGGGTTGACGTGGGGCACAGGATGCTGTCACCAGCGCTCCCCTTCAGGCTGTGCATGCAGTTATCTACTTTTCCACTGGCTTCCTTACTGCGCACTTAGTCTTGACCAACTAGTACATGCTCTGGATGTGCATTCAAAGCATTTAAAGGAAGACATTAAAGTGGAATAAGGAGATTAATCTGTAGTGTGAGTAAAGCACATACGACAGGGGGCATGCATTAGGAAGGAGCAGCACTCTAGACAGGGACAAACGCTGAGGTACTCGGGCAGGAAAGCGTACAAGTGTTCTAGTATAAACAGCACATGCCTCAGGGGAAGGAGCTAGAGGAAAGGAGGAGACCAAGCTCTTCAGCAAGGACAGTCAGAAGTTTGAAACTGAAGTGCGACAACTCTGCTGGATGCGAATGAAGATCAGAGGCAGCAAGCGGACGACAGCAGAAACTGCTGCTGCACTTCCTGGTAACTTGACAGAAGTCAACTTAGAGGTGTCACAGCTCTGAAATGACTGAGTCCAATGGGATTGACCTAGGTAATTCAGGACAGACAGCAAGACTACAGCTGCCTCTAAGATCAGTTTGTATCTTCAATTCTTTGCTGAGTTAGGCCTCAGCACATGGTGATTCAACTGCCTCCAGTGCTTATATTCAGAAGGCAACAGCCAGTTTCCAAGGCTTCCAATTTCACTTTGGGCCTTGCCTTTCTGGTCTCCTAGAATCCAAGCTGGCACTACCAATCCTCCAGCAGTGTCTATTCTGGCCCACTTCTATTATTTAATATTACAATTCTCCAGAAGTGTGCTCAATAAACAATAAGTTAATATAGTCTTTTCTTCTTAAAAATGAACACAAATAAAAAATTATTTAGGAACTGGGGAAAAGATGGGAATAATGTAGGTAAATGGGCCTCTGCTAACAACAGAACCAAGAGCAGCAGGGCAGTATAAAAATTTGCTTACACTTTTCTCCCAAACTGTGAAAATGGTAATAGAATGTACTGGAAGTGATATTGTGTGAATAGACTGTTATAGAATCAACAATGTAAAATAAAATAAAATGAATTAAAAAAACAAGAAGTGATATGGATTGCAGTGAGTGGTATCTTGACTCTTAAGATGGCCTAAAAAGAACTGAACAAGAGAGCAAGGTCTTGAAGGGTGTGGGAAGAGAGAAGAAATGACAGGTTTCCATTTTAGAAACATGTAAAGTCAAGAGACTATACTAAAGAACTCTGGTTAATGAAGACCTTCAGCTTCTTATATTTTCTGGCCAAATCAGTGAGGCAAAGGCATTAAATCTGACACACAGCTGCATTCACTCACGCAAGCCATTCTTTCCATAACTTGGAAGAAAGCATTCTCCTGGTGCTCTGTAAAGACCTGGCTGGTGCTCAAGTGATCCAGACCCTCCAAGTGGGGCTCAGAAAAGGGCATCAATTCAATGAACAATACATATCAAACACTGCAACTTTTTTCCTTTTTAAATTCAGGTCTTGCTGTGTGGCTCACTGGCCTGGTCTTGAATTTGTAGCCATCATGCAGGCCCAGCCTCCCACATGCTAGGATTGCAGGCATCTGCTACCAGCACAGCTCAGCCTTTAACAGTTATCTCCCAAGAATACTAAATGAGTCAACAAAGCATCTTTAGACTGGCTAATCCAACACACAGCTTCCAGCTCTCATTATAAAGCAGACAGATGTCAAGGCATCCCAGTAAGAAAGTACACTACGTTTCCCACATCCTACCTCTGTGAAGTACTTGTTCCAATCCCACATGGAATGGCGCTTCCACTGAGATACACTGGACTGCAACTAGACATGTTCAGCAGATGGAGAAAAATGAAATTACAATAACAACAAAAAAAGAAACATGAGAAGTTAGTTTGAAGAATCTATGTTCTTGTGATCATATATGCTTTCCTAGCAAGCCAACTATTTCAAGGAGGAGATATTTATTACAGGATCACTCTCTATAGGATATAACCTGCATCAGGAACACTCAAGGAGTTAAAATGAGTCACAGAAAAATGTGTGCCAATAATGTAAGGAATAAAGTAAACATTAAAGCATGTAACAGATCATTAATTTTGAGAAACCATTCACACTTTTTTTTAACAGAGCAGAAAATTATTTACAATAGCAATAATCTCCTATTTAATTTCCTTTACACTAAAAGGGCCATAGATCCTAAACACACTCCAGATATTGCTAGTGGTCTCTTGTCTGAAAGCCAACCAGGGCTTTGTTCTTCAATGTCACTGCTGTTGCAACGGTAACAGAATCTACTAGCCTATCCTTAAGGCATTTGCCCACTCTGTGTACAATTCCCAAAGCAATCTCAGCTTACCTTTTACTAAGGCCTTGAGTGGGAGCTCTGACAGATGTGTTACTTGAAGATTTAGCTTTAAATTTTTGCTAAACAAAGAGACAAACAAAAACAAAAGGACAAAGGCTTAGAGAACTGCAACTCTTTTTCTTATAATAGCAATATTTTAAAATGACGTAAATAAAACATTTGGTGATATCCTGTCTAAAAGCCCAAAACAGTGATCAAAACCTTTTGAGGGCAGGAGGAAGGAGAGATCCCTGAGGAATTTGCAAATTACAGTGTTTTCAGCCCAAGAAATTGATCTACTGCTGTTCTGCATGCTATGATTTAGAGTTACTTTATTCCCTTTTCAGTTAATACCAGGATTCAGTGATTTAATGTGAAGGACCTGCTATTTAAAACTTCATTCTGGAGAAATTTAATTGAGGAGGGAAAAAAAAACAGGCTCATTTTTAAAGGCCATGAATGGTACTCATCTAAACTAAAAATTAACTCCTGTGTAACTTCAGGATTATTAATTTTGACCAAATGTAATGGTATCAAGCAATATATGGCCATGGAAAATGTTGAGCTACCTAGTCATAACCACACAGTAGTTCCTATATGTTCTAACAACATCACCATCATTAGTAAGCATTTATTAAGTGTTAACTGGTATGAAGTATCAAACATCATAAACCAACCACATACTAGGACCACCGCCAGCAAAAGGAACCTAGACAGGGAAAAGGCATTTAAAATTAGGCACAGACATGCCTTCACTTCACCTAGTGCTCGAGGAAGTTTAAGAGGCAAAGATATTTCACTTATCATTTCTCTTAATTTTTATTTGATGTTAAATAGGAAAGTATTTTGCTGCATGTGTAAAAACTTCAATAATGCACATAAGAACTTTTTCACTTGGGGAGCGTGTCTTTTATATTATATACAATCACAATTGTCACTTCTGGCTGGTACCCTGCAACATTTGTTGCTGATCCCTGGGGTCTAGGAAGTTGGGGTGAGGAACAGTACTTTCAGGACACACCAGACGCCCCTTCTGACAATGTGGGCATGGCTGTTACTCAGATTTATATAGACCTACTCTCTCCCTTTTCCAGCTGAAAAATCAGGACTTTAAACCTTCAGAAATGCTAAGTTTGTTAAGACAAAGATATAGTTTATTGGTACAAATTTAAATATGCACCTTACTGTACTTCAGAAATTTAAGCCTTCATGTGGATGGAAAGGATAGAGGTTATCTTTGTAAAGGAAGGCAGTGCAGTATGATTTGCAGAGGTCTTGAATTATATTTTCAATTTTTATTTATTTAAAAACGTCCAGCTGAACATGATGGCGCATGCCTATAATTCTACCACCCAGAAGGCTGATACAGGGGATCACTGATTCAAATTCAGGAACATCTTGCACTAAATAGTGAGATACTTTTTGTGACTCAGAGTCACAAGTCACTTGGGGTACCTGTACAAGCCAGAAAAGAAGAAAAGGGCCATCGGGGCAGGGTAATGTCTTAATAGAGCAGGTATTAAAACATAGGTGATATAAGAAAACAGAAGAGGGAAGGCTAGAGGTGGAAAGTTCAAGCAGGTTGGCAGTGGGTGATGGGATGAGGATGGAGGGAGGACTAGTATGCCAATTAAAAAGTATCAGTTAATTTAAAAATGTCTAGAGGAAAAATAGAACAAAGTATTAAAGTGTTCTTAGACAGTACCATGAAATCTAAGTGACAATGTGATCTGTGAGCTGACTTCTCTAATAACAGCTTTTCAAATTCTTACTCACTGAGGAGTTAACAGAAATACACAATGTTTCTAATATTTTATCCCTCCACAATTTTTAAAGTGGAATCATCTCTTCACCTATACTTCTCAGTATTCAAAGGATCACACCCAGATGGCTACTATGCCTTGACTTTTGAGACTAGTCTAAATACAGTTATTTAATTCTTAAAAAATATACATTTATGTGACTTACAAAAGACTTTTTGTCAAAGTTAGGCTCCTCGAATATTTCATTAATAAGACTGTCAAGATCATCTTCTTTTTTAAATGTTTCTGTTGATCTGAAAAGAAAACATGCGCACACAATAATGAACCCTCACCTGGACCTTAAGAACAGATGTACCACAAGTTTAAGTGTCACTGCTAGAGTGACAGCACAGGATGCTTTTCAGGTATGGACCTATGTCACAACCTGTAGGGCTTTGGCGCTGACTTGACTGGAACAGCTGGGGAATGAGGAAGTGACAGACCCACACACAGAGAGGCTGGGTTCAGGTGGATTATGTGCTCTGATGGAGACATGGCATCAGCGTGGAAACTCACTGCTTACTACAAACAAACAGTGTGAGGGGAGGAGAGGCTGCTGTTCACTGATGGTTTCTGTATATGCGGCTCTAACTAAAGACGAGCTGCTTGTAAACAGGCCTGACCTGGGGAAGGCTTTGCCATGCCAGGGCTCCGAGGCACTGGGATCCTTGACATGGAAGATCTTGTGTCAATAACATACTTTCAGACTTCAACTATACTCATAGAAATAAGCTGTTTGTTGAGACAAAGATATAGTATATTGGTACAAAATCACATATGTACCTTACTATTATGCAGTTAAGATATTTAAGTCAATGTATTATATTAAAAAAATTGAGATGTAATTTTCTAAATTATGTCAAGCACTTGCATGGGGAATATAAAATATATAGGTTATAAATAAATTCTAATACCATAAAGGTTGAAGTCAAACAACCTATCTTTTTTCTTTCGGAGCCAAAGCTCATGTCACTCAATAACCAAAAGAGAAAATCCCTTCCCAAAGTCAAGATCCACTGCTACATTTCAGAACATTTCAACTACTCCAAGTTCTTTAGAGGAAGTCACCAGGTCTACTGCCACCTAGACCATTTATTTAAAAGAACACTGAGCTGGGGACATAGTACACTGGAAGAGTACTTGTTTAGCACGGACAAAGTCCTGAGTTCTAATGTGCAGCCAGCACTGCCCAGTCTCCTGCCACTGCTCCAAAAAACCAAATATTTAGTGTCAGGTAGACACTGTCCTAAGGCTTTTATTACTTCCATTTTTTAGGTGAAGAATGGGCACTGGGAGACCCAGAAGTTTGTACAAGGCCACACAAATAAAGGGCAGTTCACATACATGTCATGGGACAACTGTTCCTATAGTTGTTATGTTGTGGACTCTGTCACTCAACTTTAGAAGTTCACTGGACCATTTTATGGATTGTTTTAGATTTTTTTTGGTTCAAATTCTTTATAAGTGTATTCACTCTGAAATCCTAACATTATGAATGTATCCCTCATATCAAATGGTTGATACAATTACTTCCAGGCTTTGCCTCCTTGGCTGCTCCTTCTCTCACCTTTATCCTTCATGCCTTTCACTGTCTATACTGGCATTTTTCCTTTGCTTTAGAACTATGCTAAAAACTTCCTCTAAACAAACAAACAACTCCTACCACTTCCATCACTGTATAAAATTGTCCCTTGAAGCTGCCACTCATTCTTACAACTGGAATAGCCTACATCCATCATTTAGTATCAGTAACACCCACAGTTTCCTCAATCTTACTGACATCTGGGGTCAGATAAGTCCTCTATATTGAGAGGAGGCACTATTGGACTTTCTAGGCTATTTTACAGGGTTCCTATCTGATAGATGCCTACAGTTTACTTTTTTCCAGTTATGATAACCAAAAGAACTTCTCTTGTCATTGTGAAATCATCACTAGTCTAGAAATGCTGACCTAGTTGAAGAGATTTAATTTCTCTGAATGTCAATACTTTACCTATTAAAACAGTATCTTTCAAACTGCTTTCAGGCGTAATGTTCTGTCTCTGGCTTCATCTCTACATCTGTAGACTACAGGGAGTTCTTACCTCAGATTATTACTTTCAGGTTTCTCAGTTCCAACTCTGGGTGGCCTAGCACTCAGAGATGACTCTGCTTCTGCTTCTGGGATTAACAATGTGTCCCATTGGGCCCCAACTATAGAGATGCTCTCATGAGATTCCTCCTATGTTCTCGATGACAGACTGTCTAAGCTCTTTTCTCATATAATTCAAGAAGTTCAAGAGGCAAATGCATTTTTTTTGTTTATTTTTCAAGATATAGTTTCTCTTTGTAGCCTTGGCTCTCCTGGAAATCACTCTGTAGACCTGGCTTGCCTTGATAGAGATGAATTCTTAAGATGATGATGATGACGATTATTTAGTTTTGAAACCTGGTCTTACTAAATTACTCAGCTGAGCCTCAAACTCAATCTTAGACCAATGCTATCAGGCCCACCTAGATTTGGTGAATGAAGAGATAACACCATTCACCTCATTTCGTGATAGGGGCAACCCATGTTGAGGACTTAGCGCAGAGAAAAGACTCAGTAAACATTAGCTGCTATTGTTACAGCTATCATCTAGGGGATCTAGGGGATGGTATTATCTTTATCATCCTGGACTGTTTTATTACTATTGCAGTATTTCATTCAACCCATGCTGCTCTTTAAAAGAACACACAACCATTGATGTATTTTCTTTTTTATCATTTTGAATACTTCAACAAATTGCATACATTTACCCTTTATATTACAGCTATTTCTGGTATTCAGATGTAGTACGGCTACTTATTGTATTATTTGCAAAGCTATCACTTGAGTCAACTTCAGCATTTTCATTCGTAAAAGATAAAAGTTAAGTCATGCAGTCAGCAGGTTGTCTGTTCAAAAACTCATAAAAGGTTTCCTTTGCCTCAGTGCAAAACTTT
>JANHMN010000004.1:122767162-122806168 GCA_030674055.1 Rhabdomys pumilio
CCAGTCTCCCAGCTTCCCTCACACTTTAGTTTTTCTTTGACAAGCAGCTCCCTAGACGGTTTTCTCCCATTAGCAATTAAATTGTTATTCCTATCAGTTTATGCACGGTAGGACTGTCTCACCAGGCTATGAAGCACTACTTTGAAAAAGAATGTAAACCACGGTGCAAACCCCAAAACAACTCCTCCCCCCCCACTATTTTCAATTCCTATGCTTTGAACAGGCAGTCTTATATCTATATAGCCTATGTAGCTTAGGCTATCCTTAGAACTTGAGGTCTCTCCTACCTCACCCTCCCTGGTGTCGGTTTGTAATACAAACCTAAATCACAACACCGCTTCATGAACATAGCCAGCTCATATTACATTTCTAAAGTTGAATTAGCTAAGAAGTCGACACTCTGAACTCGGCAAACATCTGAGCAGGTGATTTATTAGTTTCGTTTATTTAATTTGTTTAAAATATTTTTAATTTTCCCGAGGAGCAACATGTAACAGCGCGCTATATAAAAATGGTAGGTAGGTAATAGCTCACCAGAGGCCTTCGGAAGAATGACGTTGTTGGCGGCCTATTGTGTATATGCAACCATTACTTGAAATGATCTGAGTTTACAGTTATAGTAAAACAAAGGTAACATATGGCACACTCTAGCTGTCTCTCTGCGTGGCCTTGTTGATCTTGAGACTGTTTACATCATAAAATTTGTAAGAACTGTGAGTATTGTTTTTTGGGGGTTAGACCTGGCAGTCTTTTATCACAAGGCTTCCTGAATCAACCTGTGGTCATGGCTTCCGGTTTTCATGCTCCCAGGGGCCTGGGAGCTGGTTGGAGCTGTAGCCAGTTTTTCATACTCTTCATGGTCATAGCATTTCTATTCCATGCTTGTCGGTTGTCCTAACCGTGCTTTCTCGATTGCTTTGCTCTCCCCTTTTTTTCTCTCTTCTTACTCAATCACATGAAGGAAACTACTTTACCTTGGAAATCATTGTTTGTTTGTTTGTTTTTGGAAGACAGGCTTTCTAAAGATATAATTTTATTAGTTTTAACGTGTGTGTATGTGTATGTATATGTGTGTATGGCTGTGTGTGAATATGCGCACTGTGTTCAGGTGTCTGGAGCTGAAGTTACAGGCAGTGGTGAGCTGCACGGTGTGGGACTTGGACTAGGACTCTGGTGTTCTGGAAGAACAGCCTCTACCTTGGATGCCTTTTCATCAATTTTATAATACTTAAAAAAAAAAAAAAACAAGATGTTTGTCATAAGATTGTACCTGGAACCGACTCTAGTACATCACAGGAAGAAACCACTTGAAAGGTTGCCCCTGGGGCTGCTGAGATGGCTCAGCTGTTAGGAACTCTTGGGACTCTTCACAAGACCTAGGTTTGATTCCCAGTCTCCATCTCTAGTGACTTACAACTGCTTGTAACTCCAGGTCCAGGAGGATCCAAGTTCTTCTAACTTTCACAAGTGCTTATGAATGTGTGTGTGTGTGTGTATGTGTGTTGTGCAAATTAAAAAAAATTAAAAAGGCTGCTCTTGCAATTTGGTTGTAGGGCAAGCAATAAATAGTTGATCTCCAGTTAATAAGGCCAAATAAAGGATTTGTGAATCCTTGCCCCAAAGTTTTGAAAACTTACTGAGCTTCAGATATTTCATAAAGGAGAATAGGCAAGTACCTCGAATAATCTAATTAACATGGTGAAAGGAGCATGTCATTATATGTACTTAGTATTCCAAAGATGTTTTAAAAGGTTCTTATTTTTTTCATATAGTATATTTTATCATATGAATTTCTGTTTACCTGCAACTTCATGTTTTTTCTTTCTCTTAAAAAAAACAAAATCAAGGACTGGAGAGATGGCTCAGTGGTTGAAAGTGCTTGCTGGTCTTTGAGAGGACCTGAATTGAGTTTCCGGCACCCACGAGGCAGCTCACAGCAGTCTGCTGCTTCAGTTCCTGGGAGTCTGACACCCTTATACAGACATATATGCAGAACCCCTTTTGGCCAATAACCTAAAATGATGAAACCCACTCCTGCTATTACAGGTTTTATTTGAGGGTATATGATGTCTACTTGGTATATTGCCTACTTCATTATATGAGGGTTCCATATATATTGCTTCTAATATGTATATATTTTAGGAAGCTTCTATAATAGTAGATTTTAATATAGCTTTTCAAAAGGACTTTAATGTTAGTTGTCTCTCTCCACATTCCTTACTCTACTCTGCACTCCCATCCAAATTCCATGTAATCCTCCTGTTCTAGTGTCCCCCTGTATCCCTTCATAGCACCAAATTCTATATTCCCTTTCTGGGAAGATTCCCTTTTCCACCCTTGGTCCTTTACTGGGTGTGATGATTTGGGCAAGAATAGGCTCATAGGCTCATGTATTTCAATGCTTAGTCATCAGGGGTAGGACTACCTAGAAGGATTAGGAAGTGTGGCCTTGTTGGAGGAAGTATGTCACTGTGGGTGTTTTGAGGTTTCAGAAGCCCAAGCTGGGCCCAATGGATCTCTCCTCCTGCTGCCTCAGATCTGGATATAGAACTCGCAGCTACCATGTCTGTGTGTCACCAGGCTCCCCACCATGGGGACAATGGACTAAACTTCTGAAACTATAAGGAAGCCCCAATTAAATACTTTCTTTTTATAAGAGTTGCTTGCTATGGTCATAGTGTTTCTCCACAGCAATAGAACACTGACTTAGACATTAGGATCTGGGTTGGAGAGATAGCTCAGTGGCTAAGAGCACTGACTGTTCTTCTAGAGGTCCTAAGTTCAATTCCCAGCAACCACATGGTGACTCATAATCATCTGTAATGGGATCCGATGCCCTCTTCTTGTGCTCTCTCTGAAGAGAGCAACAGTGTAGTCACATACATACATACATATACATACATACAATGATGTAGCTGTCCAGTGGTACAACCCACAGACCAACTGGGTTCACCTGAAAGGAGGACTGGAAATGAAAGGGAGATGGAGAGGTGAAAGAAACATGGAGTCAAGACAAAGTTTTCTGATCAAGGCTCAGAGTTAAGTATTCAGCTCTTGCATATATAGGAAAAGCCCCACCTAACCCATCCTTTGTCTCATCCAGATTATGTCAAAAGTCAACTTCAGTGGGCAATTTATTCTTCTAAGCTCCTGTAGGAATTCATAGTGCAGCCAGGGTGGATGACTCCACCTAGGTCACAAGGTCTTTCCCGCCTGCTCAAAGCTGGGGAAGGGCATACACCAATCCTAAAAAAAAAAAAGTATGCTTTAAAGACATTTTCTAAGATCTGTGGTTATGTGGATTGTAGCTCACATATCAAAATCTTAAAGGATATCATCAACATATAAAGTATTTGGTTTTTTGGGGGTCTGGGTTACCTAACCAAGGATGATTGTTTTTAGCTCCAACCATTTACTTGCAAATTTCATTTTTATTAATGTAATTCTATTGTGTAAACTTTCATTATACATTCATCAGTTGATGGGCATCTTGGCTGTTGCCAGTTTCTGGCTATTATGACTATAGCAGCAATGAGCATGGATGGGCAGGTACCTCTGTAGTAAGATACAGAGATACTGTGGTGAATCTATTTTGAGCCCTTTGAACCTTTACACTGATTTTCATAGTGGCTGTACCAGTTTGTATTCCCATGAGCAATGAATCGATGTGCCCCAGCAGTTGATGTAATGTATTTTAATCTTGGCCATTCTGACTGTGTGTCTTAGGGTTTCCATTGCTGCGAAGAGACACTATGACCAAGGCAACTCTTATAAAGGACAGCATTTAATTGGGGCTGGCTTAGCAGTTTCAGAGGTTCAGTCTGTTAGCATTCCTTCTGGGCTCTGCCCCACAGTTACCTGGCAACAGCCAGGTATGTCTGGCTTACTATAAAAGGGCCCCTTGTTCCCATCCTTGCTCTCTTACTCTCTCTGTTCCTTCTTTCCCTGCCCATTCTCCCTTTCCCCTCCCCCATCTCTCCATGTGTTTCTGGTCAGACTTTCCTCTCCTCGTCTCTCTCTCCTCCCTTCCCAACCTCCACCTTCCCACGCCCTAAATAAACTCTATTCCATTCTTATGGCTGGTCCCTCAGGAGAAAGGGATGCCTCAGCATGGGCCCATGGAGGCACCCCTTTCTACCTCACCATACTGCACTTCTACCAAACATATCCTTGGCTCTCTTCCTTTTTAAAAAACCTCACAACATTGGTGCCACAAGACTCAGATTTACAAATTCACAGGTTGCTCAAGTTCATATTTCCCCTGATGTCACGTGGACTTCCCAATCACTGGATCCATAAAACTTCATCCAATGGATGGTAAGCTTTCCATATTCAGGGTCTTGTTTTAGGACCTTTAACCTCAGGTGAGTGGTGAGTTCTCTGTCTCTGTCTCTTTTGTCTCTGTCTCTGTCTCTATCTCTGTCTATCTCTCTCTCTCTCTCTCTCTCTCTCTCTATCTCTATCTCTATCTCTATCTCTATCTCTATCATCTCTCTGGACTCTAAGCCCCATAGCTCCAGGGCGCTGGTGCCGCAGCTCATCCATTAGATTACTGCATCACAACCTAGTGAAACTAGCCTTGCTGATCGTTTTGTCCTAGTTATTGGTTTACCCTTGAGACACCGTGGTACGATTAATAACTCCTTCTTGTAGTAGTTTATTAATTTATCCTCAGGATGCTGCAAGTGATAACATAAATAACTCCCACTCTCACCTGAAGGGAAGGTCTTCACTGACACATCCCTACTGGATCTCTCCTTGGTCAAATTCACGGGCTAAATTTGGCCCCATTACCCACAAACAATAACTCTAAATGACTGCTTAGCGACACTTTAAAAAGAGAACTGTGTTCCAAAAACTAAAAAAGATTTCTATGTAGGCTTTTCCCTTCCCCTCGTTCTCTTCCTGCTTAATTTCTTTGCTCTCACTCCTGGTTCTCCACCCCCCTGACTCTGACACCACTGCAGCAACAGCTAGCCTCTGCTCTCCCCGAAGTTGCTGGCAGACAAGGCACTGCTGCTCTCGACTCCGCCCCCCCCCCCCCCCCCCCCCCCCCCCCCCCCCCCCCCCCCCCCCCGCCCCCAAGGCACACTTTCTTCTACTCCACCCTTCCTGTTGCCCTTCAGCGTGGAGTGCACTCGCACTTTCTGTCCTTGGAGCAGAGTTGCTAGGAGACAGATCACTGTTTCAGGCTCTGCTCTCCTTCCAGTCCAGCTACCCATACTCTGCTCTGCTGAGCTGCTGCCTGCACTCCCTTGGCTACAGCTCACTGCCAAGCCGCTCTGCGCCCCTCACACTTAGATTTGTCTTTATGTTCGCCTCTGTCATGTTTCTGCCATTCCATTCTAAGATACTTAGTCGCTTCTGCCATTCCTTTCTAACATACAACGTGAGTTTTCTCTAGACAGAGATGTAGGCTTCAGTGCCATCTTTGTTATGGGCAGATAATGTTTTCCCTATACTTTTGCTTCAGTGCTATCTTAGCTAGGGGTGGTCATGTGGCTGGCTGCCACTTTAGTGACATCTTAACTAAGAGCAGGCCAAAGATCTTCTGCCATTTTTGTTATAGGCAGTCTCCAGTTCACTCTCTTTAGGAGTACATCTTGTCAAAGACACTTTCCAATTGAGATAAAGTTTTCGTTCTATCCTGCCTTGGGAAATAATTTTTAAACAGTAAAAAAGTTAAAGATCACTGCCCTAAATATATGTTTAGCTTTGTTTTTGTTATTGTCATTAAGTCACAGTGTGCTCTCTTTGTTTGCTAATACATTCTAGAACAAACACAGATGGTTTTAACTCAGGTATGCTTAATAGCTACTGCCTCTCAATTTTGTCAGAAATCTGCTGAATGTAATGTTAAATGTTTGAGCTTACTATGAATGACAGACTCCCAAATCCTGAGAGTTTACCTCCCAAGGTCTCCGAGGAGATATAGGCACAGCATCTGAAAGAGTTAAAAATTTTCAAAATCACCTAGCAGGCTGGGCAGAACCAAGAGTGCAGGTCAGCTTGGTTGTGAGCTCTGTGTTTCAGGAACTTGGCTGACCACAAGATAGATGGTTGATTACGAATAGGCTCTTTGAGAATAGTCTATACAAAATGTTCCCCATTGACTGTTCCTTGGACCCTGTCACAAACTGAATAATGGGCTGGAACTTTCCACAGGTACTCTCCAATAACCCTCCTTCACTCCCCCTGGGTTGTGGTTCCCCCCTGAGTTGTGGTTTTGGTCTTTAAATTTTCTCTGCCTCCAAAGCCCAGGGGTCAGACCCCACTGCTCCTGTGTGGGTCATGGGTCTTGACCTCAACATGTTGATTGAAATATACCTCTTGCTGATTGCATTAAGTTTGGTGTCTTGTGAGTTATTGTATGGCCACAAATTCCTGAGGCTTGAGTGAGGTCCTCCCTTTGTGGGGGCCTTACACATCAAGACTGGATTGTGGTATAATAACCACTGAGAAACACTCTTCCATGACCTTGCACGCTGCCTGGGCTTGGCCTACACTGTGGACAAACAGAAGATACTCAGAGAGTTAAATGTCTCATATTGCTTAAGTCAAGGTGGGTAATTTCTCCCACATCCCTACGCCACAGGAACAAGCTTCTTGTCTTCTGGGCCTGACAGCCAGACTGACTCTGCCCAAGTTAAAATGGAAACCACAGGGTCCTGGAAACTGTTTAGGTAGTGGACTATATAGTCCAATCTCTGTCATTTTAATTAATATGTGACTCCTAGGTTATAATTTATTCTTCCCAGATTTCTGATTATACTGACAGCTAAGCTAACTAGCTTGACAGATAGAAATCAGACTTCTAGCTCCTTACCCTAAGGTAATCCACCACCTTATTAACTCAATAGTCAATTTGTTAACTAGTTAAGATCACCATATCTCTTATCAAAAGTAGACAGGTTTGCCTTGCTCACGATAAAGGGTACCCAAGTTCAAATGTAATCTTTCACAGATGTAACCTTCAGTTCATCATGGTGGGAAGCATAGCATTGTGTAGACAGATTTGATACTGGAGGAGCCATGAGTTTTACATCTTGATCCAAGGCAGCTAGGAGATGACTGTCCCACAGGGGGTGGAGCTTGAGCACCAGGAACCCTCAAAGCCCACTCCCACAGTGATGCTCTTCCTCCAACAAGGCTACACCTCCTAACAGTGCCACTCCCTGGGCCAAGCATATACAAACCATCACACCATCTTTAATGGGATTCAATGTCTTCTTCTGGTGTGTCTGAACATAGTTACAGTGAAGAAAAAAAAAACCTTAAGAAAAAAATCAGAGGAAAACTTCCCAAATCTAAAAGAGATGTCTATCAATGTACAAGAGACATAGAAAACATCAAAAACATCAATGGGTGTATCAGAATAATGCCTGAGTTTCTGATGAAGTCTGAAGTACAGAAGAGCCTTAAGTGATGTTCTGCAAGCTCTGAAAAACCACAGGTACCAGGCAAGACTACCATATCCAGCAAAACAATCAATCATTATTGAAAGAGAAAGTAAATTTTATCATTTAAAACAACTTTTTGCAGTCTATGTTCACCAATCCAGCTGCACAGAAGACACTAGAAAGAAAATTTCAGTCTAAAGAGGTAACCACACAAGCTTACAGTTTCACATCACAGCCCATCACTGAGGGGAGTCGGAGCAGAAATTCAAATAGGGCAGGAATCAGGAGGCAGAAAAATAACACATAAGCCATAGAAAAATGCTGCTTACTGGCTTGCTTCTTATGTATGGCTTGCTCAGTCTGCTTTCTTAAAGAACCCAGAACCATCAGCCCAGGGTGTGGCACCTCCCACAATGAGGAAGATCCTCTCCCACATCAATTGTCACTCAAGAAAATGTACTACAGACTTTCTCACTGGCCACCTAGTGGGAAAATTTTCTCAGTTGAGGTTCTGTCTTCCCAAATAACATAAAACTAATCAACACAGTATCATTGATTATCAGGGAAATGCAAATTAAAACTACTTTGAGATTTCATGTTATCTCAGTATGGTAGTTTGAATATGGTTGGCCCATGGGAAATGCTACTTTTAGGAGGTGTGGCCTTGTTGGAATAGGTGTAACCTTGTTGGAGTAGGTGTGTCACTGTGGGTGTAGGCTTTAATACCCTCAGCCTAGCTGCCTAGAAGTGTGTCTCCTCATCGCCTTCAGATGAAGATTTAGAACTCTCAGCTCTGCTTGTCCCATGCCTTCCTGCATGCTGCCATGATCTCGACTTGATGATAATGGACTGAGTCTCAGAATCTGTAAGCCAGCACCAGTTAAATGTTGTCCTTATAAGGGTTGCCATGGTCTGGCTCCAGCTGCATATGTAGCAGAGGATGTCCTTGTCAACCATCAATGGGAGGAGAGGCCCTTGGTACTGTGAAGGCTCTATGCCCCAGTGTAGGGGAATTTGAGGGCAGGGAGTGGGGGAGTGGGAACATTCTCATAGAAACAGGGAAGAGGCGATGGTATAGGGGGTTTCTGGGGTGGGGACCAGGAAAGTGCATAACATTTGAAATGTAAATAAAGAAAATATTCAATAAAAAAAGAGTTGCCATGGTCATGGTGTCTTGTTTGCAGCAGTAGAACCCTAACAAAGACAGAAACCTACTTCAAATAATCTTTAATCCAACTATGATACCAGATTTTTTTCTTGCAGTCATCACCATTGGCAAAGCCAAAAATCCCAGAGCCTAGTTGGAGCAAGCATGTTTCAAAAAAAAAAAACAAAAAAACAAAACAAAAAACAAAACAAAACAAAACAAAACAAAAAAACTACACACAACAAAACATTATAATATAATAGAGATGGTTTCTATAGGAGGCATGGTATTCATGTTTTTGCGATATGATCTAGGCACCTGGAGTTGCAATGTTTGTGGTGTTTCTTGGTGTAGATATCTGGTTTGACCTTTGTTGGCTCATCATTGGGTTCTTTGGTTGTTACCCCGATCTGTCAGGTTGTGGATCAACCGAATAATGCTTATTTTTCAATGTAGGGGCCATTCTGGGTTTCAGGGTTTAGGCTCAAACTGGTCTCTGATCTGAAATTCTGGTTGGAACTCTAGGTTCAGACTCAAAGGAGTCTCAGATGAGCTCAGTGTGTGGTGGGATGGTAGGCTAGCACATTCAGGAGAAGGGAAGTGTCTCTGGGGGTTCTCAAGTAGGGTTCAGGATCTGGATCCATGGAGGGCTCTGGAGATGGAACTAGGGATACCCTGAATCTGTGCCACATGTGGCCTAAGTTTCAAGGGGATAGAGATGGCTGGGGGCAGAGGCTGAGGGCAGCTGCAGCTGCAAGTCTAGGGGGAACGTTAGGAAGACCAGAATGAAGGAGGACATGAGTACCCTACCTGGGTCTCTGTTGAGTAAGGTGACTGTGGGGGTCCCTGGAAGAGAGCAGGTATGGGATCAGTGGGGAATCCCAAAGGAATGGAGAGAGGAGGGAAGAATGACTGAGGATGGTGGCAGAGGTAGAATCTAGAGTACCTAGGTCTGTGCCGTATGTCCAGGGACGTATTTTTGCAAGAAGGTGTCCAAATTAAGAAAACAAGGTCCTGTGGACTTTTCCAAGTAACCAAAGACTGTCCTGAGCCTGTGTTCAATGAGTTAGAGGTGGTGAGGCAGCTGGTTCAGTTACAAGGTGTTTAATAATCCTCATGACTATTCACATAATAAATTGCAGGGCCCCTTTGAATTCCCACGTACTTAGGTTTAATTTCCCAGCTCTGCTGTTTTCCTGACATGGCACAGTCCCACTAAATAAATGGCCACTGCTGGGTGGCATTGCACGAGAGAGGCATTCTCCTGGAGGGTGCTCAAGCCTTCCAGCATCAGATGTTAGGGAAGACATGAGACGGCATTTTAGCAGCTCTGGTTGTTTCAAGTGGTCCTGGAATTAGGCGGTGTCATATAGGTAAATTCAGTCCAGAATATGCAGAATCTTTATTGGAATTTGTACATTCATCTCTCACAGCTGTGGAGAGTTTAGACTAATCACAATTCTCACTGGGATACTATCATCTTGATAATTTGAAAAAGAATCAGGAGCCTGCAGGCTTGGAACATCTTGAGAAAACTCTGGCTCTGAAATACGTCCTCACATGTGGGGGATACCACTTTCGGCATTGTTGTGGAGAGCTGAGGAATGCTGAAATCAAGTATTTCTCTGGCAAGATTTCAAATGGCTTGAGAAATCAGAAAACTTTTTCTTTCTTTCTCTTTTTTTTTTTAAACTGCAAAACAGATTCTTTTCTCTTCCATCCACCCTGTTGCTGTCAATGTGTCCAGTGTTAGATACCAGAAGTGAGTCTTGCTGCTTAAGAACAATGCCAGGTTATCAGGCCTTCAGGAGCTCTTTCAAGAACCAAGGTATACTTTGATCCCCAGACACATTCTGAAGGTATGCACCTTCTGTAGTTTTTCCAGTCTTAGTACATTTCTCTTTAGCAGTTAGGATAAAACCTGCCACTCTCACTAGACCCTCTCATGCTTGGGGACCCTCTGATAGCATTTTTCATTGTCCCCATGTGTCTGTCTGGGAGGACTAGGTTTAGGGTTGGCACCTGGATAGCAGCAGCTCCTGATAGATGGAGGGTGGGTGGGCATTGGTCATTTGTTCAAAAGGCAAGCCTTCACAGATGTGCTGGTGTGTAATACCACTTTTGTCTCTACCCAAACGACTGTTTTAGCACCAACCACACAGGCAAGCAATGTGCAGAGCAGCTCCAGGAGGCAGGAGGTAAGCCAGTGGTCAGACCTCTCCCTGAGACGTTTGCACTGAAGTGTCCATTTCAATTCGACAGTTTTGCAAGCATAACTCCTCCTCCATGGGATGCTGTGTGTGTGTGTGTGTGTGTGTGTGTGTGTGTGTGTACGCTCATGCATGTGTGTGTGGGGCGCTAAGGATAGTTAGGGCCTTGTGAATGTTAGGCAAGCTCCATACTGCTAAGTTGTAACCCCAGCCCCCATATTAGGTTTTGTTTTATAGTATTTTAACCTTTAGAAAGTTAATCAATTCAAGAAATATGGAAGCCAGAGAGGAATCCTAGCCAGGGTATTATATAAGTAAAAACAGTGAGAACTGTATTGGTGGGAGATATTAAATGTCTCCTGGGCCTCAGCTTAGGAGGGAGAACTGTCAGTTTCCTTCCACAGGCCATGGAGCCTCTCATGGAGGAACACCAGCTTTTGAGCAGGCCACTGTACCTTATTCCTTGATCAACCTTTCTTCTGTATGGAAATCAAACCATATGCTTTAATGAAGATGTTATATATCTTACAATGAATCACTGAAGGAATATTTTAGGGTCAGAAATAACTTAGTGATTTATGCACACAGATCTTTCATTTTACAAAGGAAGCGATTCAAGGCCAGAGAGGTGAAATGATTTAGACATTCTTTGTTTTCTTAGAGACCCTCGTTGCACCATACCTTGCATCCTCTAATTGCAGGATCATGCTGATTACTTGGGACAAGATGGTTTACAGTGGTCACAAGATAGAGCATATTAATTTAATATCAGATTGCCATATTTTGGAATATTTTCATAGCTGAATTAAAACATTAGTTTTCAACCTTAAATTTTGATGGTTTGTGCTACTCAACTATACCCATAGCCCTGGAGATTAGGGACTGGGTAGACCATTTATTTACATGAACAGAAGCTCTGCAAGACAGGAACTGTAACTGATGTCTTCATGAGTTTCCTGTGGTACCTAAGGAAGGGGCACATGGCTTTTGAGAACATGTAAACTGAAATCCCAGTTTGATACTATTTTGGGGTGAGGAATGGTTATATGCTACTCACCAGGCTAATTCTTTGACTTGTGTATCAGATGCCTTCCTGTAAGAACAACTTATCATCGAAAGTTCTTTCCCGAGTCTCCTTTCATGTTAATTTGGATGCAAGATAGTCTTCTTGAGCCTCAGCTGCCATTGACTGAAGGAGGATCTTCTGAGCATATCAGGAGTTTGAGCTGCAACAGGAGTCTGGGGCTTCTGAAGAAGCACCTGAGCAGCTTCGATTCACAGCCTGGTCTGGTCTCTGTTCCCACATGTTGGCATTTGTCTGGCACATGAATGGAGGGAACTAACCCAGGACCATGGCCCAGATTCCTCCACAGCAGGAACAGTGTGCTTTCTGACCTTTTGGTTTTTTGTTCTGAAATGGTGTATCATCTCTAACTGTATATGGTTAAGTTCTAGGTGACGTTTGTCATTTATTGCAAAAAAAAAAAAATTATGTACTTCCTTGTCAGTTGTTTCCCTTGCCTGGATGTCTCGGCTGAGATGAACCCACCAGCTCCTGAACCAATCCAGGGCTTACTTTTCCCCATCATGGTAAAGTTTGTAACAGTCTGGATGGTCCAAGTCTGGTATCCAGTGAGGAAAAATGCTACTTTCCTTTACCGTTTATATCAGTGGAGCTTTGTCTGCACTATAAACTCTTATCCAGGGCGATAACAGTTTCCTAGGGCTGCCTGAATAATCCACCACTGAAAAAGAACAGCATGTTTACTCTTTCAGTTCTGGAGGCTGGAAGTCCCAAATCCAGATGTGGCCAGAACTATGTTCCCTCGGAAGACTGTAAGGAAGAGTTTGATCCTTGCCTCTTCCAGCATCTGGGAGCTACTAGAATTCCTGATGTTGTATGGCTTGTAGCCTCATCACTCCAAGCTCTGCCTTCATGGTGCCTTCTTTTTTATTTGTCTCTTTTCTAAGGAAATAAGTGATCTTGTTTAGATCATTCAGCTCATTCCTTATTCCTTAACCATTTCTGCAAAGACTAAAAGACTTGGTGTGCATATGTTAAGGAGGTGGTGAACTTTCAACATACCATGTGTCTTAGTGAGGGTTTTGTTGCTGCGAAGAGATATCATGACCAAAGCAACTCTTATAAAAGTAAACATTTAGTTGGCTAACTTATAGATTCAGAGGATTAATCCATTATCATTGTGGTGGTTTGAATAAGGTTGGCCCATGGGAATCGGTATTATTAGGAGGTGTGGCCTTGTTGGAGGAAGTGTGCCACTGTAGGGGTGGGCTTTGAGACCCTTCTCCTGGCTGCTTGTGGAAGACAGAGTCTCCTGGATGCTTTTGGATCAAGTTGTACATCTCTCCTCCAACACTATGTCTCCTGCATGTTCCCATGCATCTTGACATGATGATAATGGACTGAACCTCTGAAACTGTAAGCCACCCCACAAATTTGTCTTTTATAAGAGTTGCTTTGGTCATGGCATCTCTTCACAGCAATGGAAACTTTAAGACAGTCATCATGATAGGAAGCATGGTAGCATGCAGACAGACTTGGTGCTGGAGGAGCTGAGAGTTCTACATCTTGATCTGAAGAAGAAGGCTTGATTCTATACTGGGCAGAGCCTGTACATAGGAAACCTCAAAGCCAGCCTACATCCTGCAGCAAGGCCATACCTCCTCCAATAAATTCACACCTCTTCCTAATAGTGCCATTCCCTATGGTGAAGCATTCAAACACAGGAATCTATGGGGGTCAAACCTATTCAAATCACCACACCAGGAGAGCTTAGACCAACTTCTGGCCTCTACTAAGCTCTCCTTCTAGGACATTGGTTCTTTGTCTCTCTAGGTCCTGGTGGAGTCTGTTTAAATATGAAGGAGTCTGTCTGAAATCAAATTGTTACCTGCTCAGCTGTGATTGTCTCCATAACCCGTACATTTGTATTTCCATTTAGGACTCCAGTTCTAGCCCTTTTTGTATATATGCTGGACCTGGACTAGACCCAAGCTTACTATTAAATGCTTTAATTGTTTAATCTGATGCTCTTCTTTCTCCAGGGTCAGGCCAGTTTCCATGGGTACTGCTGTCTGGCATTGAGATCTCTGCATGTCTTATGGCAACGACTGTGCTGGGGATAGTATTCTCATGTCTACACTGTAGCTGATTGCATTAACTGCTACATTTTGAACTGTCTTTAGGACTTACTGTATTGAATCACTGTAGATGAAGAAATGTGGGCAGAGAGGTAGGTTATTTGCTTGATCTTGGGTGTTACAATGGGTCTTACTACAAACTTCACATTCACTTCACAACTTTGCACAGTATCGTCATAGTAATCTTGATATTGGCTCTCACACAAACACACAAAACCCAGGCAAGGTAGAAATCAGCATTATTTGATTTCTAATAAATTATGAGGACTTGGCAGATGAATACACCCAGCCAGACTACTTGCCTTCAATTTTGTCTGTGGGGCATCTTTCTAGTTTTTCTGGCTTTTGAGTGCATCTATGTTTTAAACATGCCCATGGCCTGCATGGTCTACACTTGCTCTCACTCTGCTCTGTGTGCAGAGCAGGTCTCTACTGGCTGGCACTGACTAGCACCCACCGTATGCACACAGAGCAGGGGAGATGTGAGTATGAAGGAGAATGCCAGCTCACACAGCCAGGGAAAGTGTTAAAGTCCACATTTCAAAGAAGGGGACATGCACTGAATTCACTGACCTCACTGACGTCCAGACCTTGTTGAATAGTCATGCACTCAGTTCTTACACTAAAATGCTCAAACTTAGAGTTACTTAGGGCCATTGGCTTTCCTATTTGTTTGTTTCTGTTTGAGCCATTGAGACTCTGGATATTTTTATTTTTATTTTTGTTTTTGCTTTTGTTTTTATTTTTATTTTTTAATTTTATTTTAAGACAGGCTTTCTCTGTGTAAACTTGGCTGTCTTGCAACTCCCTCTGTAGACCAGGCTGGCCTCAAACTCAACAGAGATCCACTTACCTCCGTCTCCTGAGTTCTGGGGTTAAAGGCATGCACCACCAGCACCCAGTTTGACTCTGGATCATTTTGATTTTCAGTTCCCTAACTGGAGATAATAGCTACTAAATATTTGATATGATTTTTGTACCTTAGAGTTATATGGCATAATACATGAAAAAAATATATATTTTTACATTTCTTTGTATGTGTGTGAGTGTGTGTGTATGTATGTATGTATGTATGTATGTATGTATGTATGTATGTATGTATGCATGTATATCTACTGTTTTAATAAATGTTGAGGCCATAGTGTTAATGCAGAGGCTATGGTGTTTGTATGTATGTAGGTCAAAGGACAACTTCCAGGAGTTGGTTCTCTCTCTTGACCATGTAGGTTCTGGGGATTGAATTGAAGTTATCAGCCTTATTGGCGAGCACCTTGTCTTAGTTTGGGTTTTATTGTGGTGAAGGGGCAGCATGACCAAGGTAAATGATAAAGAAAAAACATTTAATTGGAGATGGCTTACAGTTTCAGTCCATGATCATTATGGTGACAAGCATGGCAGCATGCAGGCAGACATGGTACTGGAGAAGCAGAGAGTTCTACATCTTGATCTAAAGGCAACCAGGAGGAACTCCCTCCCACAAGCATCGAGGGGAGGGCTGTCTTCCACACTGTGCAGAGCCCGAGCTTAGGACCTCAAAGCCCACCCCCACAGTGACACACTTCCTCCAACAAGGCCACACCTCCTAATAGTGCTACTTCCCGTATTCAAACCACCACACACCTTTACACTTTGAGTCATCATGTGTGCTCATGTATGTGCATGAGTGTCTTTACTTGTGGATGAACATATGGAGGCAGGAGGCTAGAGATGCCTGCCTTTTTCTCTCCACCTCATTTCTGGAGACTAGGCTTCTCACTGAGTCTGACTGAAGCTAGCTCAACTGTTTAGCACGTGGGCTTCCAGCACCGGCCTGTTTCCATTCTCCCAGCATTGAAGGCAATGGTGAAGATTCAAATTCTGTTCTGCATGTTTGCACAGCCTTTATTTTACCCACTGAGCCATCTTCACAGCCCTCTCCTGGTCTGTAAAAATTAAAAACAGTCTCTCCCTTTGGTTTGAAATAAAACACATTTAACTAGCCTACATAGGTTTACTATGGCATCTTCCTACCTTGTTTTGGTCAGTTTCCCTTCCTCCCGACTTTGCCTCCTTCCCTGTTGTGCCTGTTGTCCCAGTGGCTCCCCCCACCCCCCAACTGCCATATCACATGTGTTCCAGTACCCTCCCACAATCCTCCACTAAAGTCTCTTCCTCCCTACTCATGCCTCTTTTCTAGTTTCCTGGATTGCACCCACATTTACTCCTACCTAGATATACATATGTGACACAGGCTAGGATCCACATATGAGGGAGAACACATTGTATTTGTTTTTCTGAGCCTGGGTTGCCTTGCTTAAGACAATGTTTTCTAGTTCCATCTATTTTTTTTTTTCTGAAAAATTTGTGTATACGTATTAATTTTTATTATCCAATCATCTGTTGATTCCATTTTTTAATTTTTGCTATTATAAACAGCATTAACCAACGTGGATGTGTAAGTAAGTATCTCTATTGTAGGTCATGCAGAAGTGGTAGAGCTAGCTAGGTTGTATGGCAGTTCTATCTTTAGTCTTTTGAGATGCTTCCATATTGATTTCAGTCATGGATACTCTACACTTCCACGAGCAGTGGATAAGGGCTCCTTTCTCTACATCTTCACCAGCATTTGTTGTCTTTTGCAGAAACTTTTTAGGTTTTTGACATCTTGTTTCTGGATGTTGAACTCTGTCCTTTGAACAAAATAAATCAAGATGATGATGTGTGGAGAAGGTGGATGCTAGTTCTTTCCCAAGACTGCCTTTAGGGACCACGTATTACACACTTCAACTTAAACAGGGCAGAGGCAGTTTAATGAGACTTCAACCATAAGACAGACAGACACTCAGGATTATACAGATGGATGATGTAATAATTAAACTATTATTGTGTGTGATCAGTTTCACCTGAAATTCCAAAGCCTTAAGAACATCTGGTGGCAATTTGTTAGTGCATTATTTTGCATTTATTACATGTTGATAATATACCAACTATTTCATGAATACATATCTCTGCTCAGAAGTCAGGAGAGAGGACAAGGTTATCTCAACATAGAGAAGGTGAGGCTTACAACACATGAGGATAATTACTAAAAATCCCTTCTGCATAATTAGTTAAACTTTATGCATTTGATTTATCTATAGTTTATAGAATGCTTCCCAATAGAATATATAGTTTAATCCTCACCTTGGCCTTACTGCGTGGTCATTTAGTCAGGTGCAAGCACTAGGAAGCCTGATCCAAACAGTCTTCATAAAGTAAATTACAATTGTTTCAGCTTTAAGTCAAGATATGTAGGAGTCTCAGGACTGTTAATGAGCAGGACGGGAAACATGTAGGTAATTCTTTCCACCTATGTGCAGAAGAAAAGTTCTCTCCTCGTTAAGTATTTTATCTCTCCCATAGAGCACAACCTATAGCAACTTGGTGGTTCCTGAGTCAGTCATTGGGTGGAAGGGTGGAAATATGCTTGTTGGCATAAGCAGACAGAATCTACTCCTGGAATGGAGAATGAAGTAGTTTTCACTAGGACATCTGGGGTGTGTATGAATGAACGAACAAAGTTGTGACTTAGGGAGGAAGCAAGAGAAACAGATACTGGGGGCATTCAACAGTGTTTTCTTGGAGTAGATGGTGCTAATTTACAAAGGATAACAATTATCTAAGGCCTCACTGCTGTGTGGTGGCAGGGTGAGAGTTCTAATTACAGGTCTGTCGCCCACTTTAGAGATAGTTCCAGTCCAAGACAAGAAACGAAACAGCATCATCTGCAGGTGTCCTTGTTTTATTCTTTCCTATCCACTTTCTCCTACAATGTAGGGACAAGAGGCCCTTAGTAAAAGCTATCAGTCAGTGTCTGACCTAGTTCCAGAATCTCTCACACATTATTTATTTATTTTGAAACTTTGCTAATAACTATTTTTAATATTAAATCATTATTATTAGTGCATGCATATGTATGTCTGCATGTGTTTGTGTGTGTGTGTGTGTGTGTGTGTGTGTGTGTGTGTATGTGTGTGTGTGCAGGTCAGAAGACAACATCCAGGAGCTGAGTCTTTCTTTTCACTGGAGTGCTGGAGTTAAACTTACGTCATCAGGCTTATGTGGCAAGCACTTTTTCTGAGTTAGCCATCTCTTGGTCTGTTTTTTTCTCTTTAAGTCATGCCTGAAATGAGTATTTTAACCAGAGGTTGTGGCACATGGCTATACTTTCAGCACTTGGGAGACTGAGGTAGCAAAATCCCAAGTTTGGGGCTGTTCTGTGTTATGTGGTGAGACAATGTTACAAAGAAACAAAGAAAATGTGTATTTTATATAATGAGCCAGCTCACATGTATAGCCACTCCACACTAGACGCCTAATCAAACAACACTTAACTTTTGTAAAGAAGTATAAACTGGAATAGTCTAGCTTATATCTTACCCTAAGAGAACATATAGATTCTATTCTACTCCATCCTGCATTTTATTTCTAAAGAGTCAGGAGAATACCCAAATAATTCAATTTCGTGATCCCTCTTTGGAACTCAGATTCTTGATAAAGCTTCCTGGTTGACCACGTGCTGTCTCTTTGGGCCTTGGACTCGGGATGCCTGTATTTCTTTGAGCTTCTCTTCCACTGCATGCCAAGGTGTTGTGCAGCAGTCTCCTCTGAGACTGAAACATTCTATCCTGTAGGGAAGCCCCTGAAGACAGAAGGTGAATACCTCAAAACAGCTTCAAGAGGTCCCCGAGACTGATCAGATTCCCTAGACCCCTTCTTCCCAGGAGTAAACAATAAAGACTGCTGAGAATCACTTTCAGACAAGCCAACCTGCAAAGAAGATTCTGAGACCAGACAAGCTGCCTGGAAGAAGCAGAGACCAGCCTGACTGGTCACTTGGAAAGGATGTTCTCCAGCCTGTTGAGCTGATGTTGAGCTGCTTGCAGGCTGTGCAGTGTGTTTCAGGTTCCAGCTCTCTGAGCTGTCACTTGTGCTGGGGTAGGCTTTGGTGATGCAGCTGTCTTTGAGTCTTTTCTGCGCTGTAAGTAACAAGAACCTATATTCTTGTAATTAATCCCAATAAAAATTATGGTTTACCAAATTGGACTTTGGTGATATCTATACTTAGGTCTGTCATGGGCTCCCTCTCTGGAGTGAATAGACATGTTCTGCAATTCCCCAGGCAAAATATTGTCACACAACATAAGGTTTTACATTTTACCTCCTGAAAGTTCCTAGTGCCAGCCTTTCCCAGGGCCAGTGGATAGCCAGAATGGGCTTGGCAGGCTGTGTCCAGTCTGTGCTTTCTGATCTGAATGGCTAAGATGCACTGATTTGATCTTGCTTATTTCTCGTGGGGCTTTCAGTCATAGTTGACTGTCTTTTGACTTCTGATACCAACAAGCCATAATCGAGCAGAGTGGTTACTGTTCTCTAAACCAAACGTACAAGACTACAGCATTGCACAAAGTGAGCCGCTTTCCCCTTGTGTCTCCCCCTCTTTCCCTCCTCTACTCTTTCTGTTTCCCCTTTTCCTTCTGCGAGGGTCAGGTGCTCGCCTGTAAGTGTTAGCAGTGGTTTGCCCCACCTAAATAGCGAATCTCATCAGTGCGAATGTCAGCATTGCCTCTATCCATGACAACAGTTTTGCCCAGAACTCCCGCAGAAATGATAGATTTATGTGGGTTCACCAGCAACGTCACCCCTAGAAATCAAGCCCAGTCTGGCTTTTTATAAGTACATCAATCACTCTAGGGAAGGTGAAAGTTTACCGAGCCCAATATTTCTCTTCTGCTTCGTTTTATCTTAATCCTGCTTTGCTATTTTTCTACCACACCCACAATCTTCCCCGGGTTGGACCCTAACTCAACTTTAACAAACCCTGCTAGGACCACTCTCTTCAATAACTTGTTCCATATGTTGCATACATGGGGTGTGTCAGGATCCCTGCCTCCTTCCAATTCCTCACTGTTGTATGGCATCCATCAGTGTTGGACTCATTGTAAGTAAAGTGGAAAAGTGCTCTCCAACTCCCATCTGGGTGGGACCCTTCTCTTTGGCAAGTTCAGTGTGGTTGATCATTTAAAGAGTCCTGTGGAGTTTTGTGAAGCTTTTCTAGTGCAGTGGGAAGCAGCTAGTCTGTTGGCACAGCACTGTCCTTTCCTCAGAAAGCCACATTTGGGCCAGCACCATCTGGGGACGGAGAAAGTGACCGTGCCATCCTTGGTGTGGTCCTGAGAATCTTTTAGCGGGCAGAGGATTTGTCTGTGACTTTTCAAGTTCTTTTCCTCTACAAAATACACTCAGATTTCAGCCATTTAAAAACAAAAGCGGTGATTTAAAAAAGTGTACTTTCTTGTTTCCTGAACTATTGCGCTTATGTCTGCTCAGGTTCCTTCTCGGACTTTTACCCACATTTGACTGTGCCACGAGACGCACTCGCCATTGCCAGCTCTCTGCTACCACAGGATTCTTTGACTTCTCACTGACGCTTAGTTTTTACTGTCCAGGTGGCTAGCGGGTCTTTGTGATTGAGATGTTTTCTCTTCTGGCCACTGGCAGGCGTTAGTTACCTTTTATAGTTCCGTTGATCTCCTTCTGTATCTCTCCGAAACAGGAGAGACTGACTCCCTCTTGGCCCATTTGTTCTGAGGATGCCATGCTTGCAGGTGCCAGGAGCTCTGCATCGGTGTACAGTGCCTGGCAAGGCTTCGGTGACGGGGAGTTACACTTCGTTATTGTAGTTCTTTCTACCATAGCTGTCAGGAAGCTGCTTTCAGAGTGTTTGCCGTGACCTGGAACCCCGAGGATGTGGTCAGCTTGTAACGGCTACGCCAAGGATCACGAAAAGGAGAACGATACGCGGGAAGTTCTTTCCACAACATAAATTTCTTCCTGGCATTTTAAGTATGTCCTCTGAGAAATGTCTACAAAAGTCTCTTAGATCATTCTAAGCAGGCACCTACTGTACTTTATTTTTGTGTATACATGTTTGTGTGGGTGCATGGGCGTGTGAGTGCATGTGAAGGCCAGAGGTTTATGCTGATGTTTTTCTCAGCTGCTCTCCGCCTTATATCTGGGGCGGGATCTTTCACTGAGTTGGGAGCTCGTTGGATTGGCCACGGTAGCTAGTCAGGGAGCTCTAGGAATCCTCCCATCTCTGTCTTCTCAGAGTTGAATTACAATAACAAGCTGTTGTGTCTGACTTTTTACATGAGTTCTCTGACGTCAGGCTTAACTCCTGTGTTTGCACAGCAAGTGCAAACTTGAAATTTTAAGAGTGGCCAGGGGCCAGAAAAGCACCCCTGAAATTTTAAGAGTTGCTGGTATATTTTGGAGGTCACTTCATGTCACATATTTTGCAAGTATGTTCCCTCATCCCTTCGGTTTGCCTTTCACTCTGTGCAGTGTCTCCTTTTCTGCTCATTTCTTTTCCATTGCTCTCTTCACTCCACACCTTTCTTTCTCCTTTAGTCTTCCTTTAGCTTTGTTTCTTCTGATTGTCTTCCCTTTCCCTTTCCTTACTTGTCTGCCGTTTCTACTCCTGCCCTCGACAATTGCTATCTGCATAACACCTTCTACAATAGTCTTTTTAGACTATTTGGTCTTTTTAGTGGGTCTTAATCAGGGAGGGCACTGCCCTTAGTGGGGCTTCGATGGATTCCCAGTGTACTTTTAAGCCATGGACGATTTAATATTGTTGCTGCCGAAGCGCATTGTTTCCTTCACGCTGTGCAGTACTGTGGCCTGAGCCTTCAAAAGCAGGCTGCTCAATAAGATTTGTCTCCAAATCCAGAGGAGAGATCCAAACCAACAGGTGTAAAAGTTGAAACATAGAAATGCGAGAAACAAAATAAAGTAAAACAAAAACAAACGACAACCCCCTCCAAAACCAGAGCACATGCCTCTTCCAGAAGACCACTGCTCAACTACTGAGCTCAAAGACACCGAAATGGGTGAAATGGCACATGAAGATTTCAAGCTGTTTTTCCCCCTCTGATAAGAGAGACCAATGGTCTGAAAGAGGATCTAACTCAATCAATACTGTAGAGGAAAGAGTCTTCAAAACCATTCAAAAAAGTCAAGAAGATGGAAAGAAATTGAGAGCCTTTAAAAAGAAAACAAGCATAAGTTTTGGAAACGAAAACTCAGTGAATAAGATAAAAGGACAGTGCACTGCACCATGAGTAGACCCAGCCAAGCAGAAGAAAGAATATCAACAATGGAGAACAAGGCTGCTAAAAGAACACACCCAAATATCAGTAAAGAAAAAAAAATTCCCGCGTGTCTTTGTCTCATTTCCTGTTGCTGTGATGAAATACTCATGAACTTTAGGGAAAAGGTTTGTCTGGACCACAGTTCCAGGCTACAGCCCGTCTGTGCAGTGAACTCTCAGCAGCAGGAGTTTGAGGTGGTTGGTCACATTCCACATGCAGTAAAGTAGGAGAGGAACAAGTGCCTGCCTCTGCTCAGTCCCCTCTGTGTACACAGTGCAGGGTCTTGGTCAGAGAACGTGCTGCTCACACTGGGCAGCATTTCCTACCTCAATTCATAAAATCAAGGTCGCCCACAGGTCAACCTGATCTAGATTAAGATTCTTCTCAATAAAGGGAGTCCAGGGCTTGACTTGGTGCCTAGCCAACAGTAAAGGCACAAACAGTTGGAATAGCTGTCATCTAATTAGTGTGCTTATACCATATGTTGGCTATTTATTTTTTCTGGTCCTTCTTTTCCAGTGAACAAATCTACTTGGAAGGTTAGTTACTGATCATCTGTTGCTACATGGGGACCAATCAGAACAATGTTGATTCACTGATACTAATTGTCAATTCATTAGTATAGATAACCAGGGGACCAAAAGGGCATCATAGTTTCTCTTGATCTCTGATTTACACATTCTCAATTTGATGTTTCAGAGAGACGTGTTCAGAACTGAGGGGTGATGTGTTAAGTCTTGTCAAATGACATCTCAGTTTAGTACCAAGAGTCTGACCTCCTCTAGCCTGGGAAATAAACAAAGAAGACAAGGATGGAGACTGGTGAAACATCTGTGATTTATGAGGAAGCTTCAGCGGGCTCCTGAGAAGATTCTGGGGGAACTTCCTGAGCTGAAGTCCAGTGCTTACCGTTGCCTTTTATGTGTTCTTGTGGTATAGCTGTCTTGGAGCTGCTGAAAGAAGCTTCTAAGAAGGATTGACTTCTGGGACACTAAAGGACCAGGATAATTTACTCTTCTTCCTGGCACAGTGTTCCCAGAACCAGACTCCTATTTTCCTGAGTCAAAAGTTACAGTAACTTAAATAATCAAACAAGCAAGAAAGTGAACAAACAAAATTCAACACACTTATTTTAAAATTATAGGTTTTTAGTGAATTACAAAAGTATTCCAGACAGGTCCTCAGTAATAGCATCATGGTAGAATCTTTTTACCAAGTACTTTCTTATTACTGTGAGCAAAAGGAGCTTGAGGCAGGAAGGGCTTATCTTGGCTCAGTTTAAGGATGCAGTCCAGCATGTTGGAGCAGCTGGTCAAATACATTGTATACACACTCAGAAAACAGACAAAGAAAGAGAGAGAAAGAGAGACAGAGACACACAGAGAGAGTGACAGAGAGAGACACAGATACACACACACACACACACACACACACACAGAGAGAGAGAGAGAGAGAGAGAGAGAGAGAGAGAGAGAGAGAGCTAGGTGGGTGTTGAGAGGAAAGAGAGAACGAGAGACAGGTAGGCCAGGCAGGCAGACAGACAGACAGATAGATTCTTGTGCTCAGCTTTCTTTCTGTCGTTTATTTAGTCCAGAATTCCAGGCCACGCATGTTGCCACCCACAGTCAAGGGCAGCTACATTAGAAAAGCTTCCTTCCTCATCTTTGACTTTTGAAGTTTCTTTTTCTAGACACCTGCATTGGGCTGCTCTTACTTCTGTCTCTCTCTTTACATTTTTTCTCTTGATGAGAGAAAAGGAGGACTGACTAATAAGACTTAATGAAATCTGACAACTGTTTGAGAAACATGGAGAACTGTATCTTAGGATAACAACTTAACACCACACATAACATCTAAATTTCCAATAGGAATGATCTGGAAACAATATGGGGGTTCTGGGGTTTCTTGCATGCGCACACTCCAACTGAAGATCAACCACTGCTTCCCATGGGTTAAGGAGAGGTGCACACTGGGTACTAACTGCACCTGTGGTGTTCAGTAGTTGGGAATGGATGGATGGCCACTCTGGCGGGTGAAAGCGTTGGCAGTCAGAGCTTGATAAGGCAGGAGCAATCTTGTGTTGTTACATGGTTGATGGCCAAATTTCAAAAAGGGTGTTACAGGATTTTATAAGGCACAGGAAACTTGTATTTTAGGTTATTATTAAAGGATCTTTCAGGGCTAAAGAAATGTTTCAGTTGTTAAGAGCACTGGCTCCTCTTTCAGAGGATCTGGGTTAAATTCTTGTACCCGTATGGTGACTCACAACTGTCTGTAACTTCAGTTCCAGGGGGATCGGATACCCTTTTCTGGTTTCTGTAGGTGCAAAGTACAAATGTGCCTAGACATACATGCAGACAAAACATATAATGGAATTAAAAACTAACACAAAGGGTCATTTATCAGTTGGTGGGCTAGGTTTCTGGTGTGTAGCCAGCAGGTTACAAGTGTGGCTTAGTAGTAAGGAGACAGTATGAGACTCTCACGTCTTAGGTCATTTGGGCATGTATCATGAACAGGTAGTGTAAAAGGAAAAGAAATTTATTTTCTCACAGTTTTGGGAGTGTCTACAGTTGAGGCAATGACAGATTAGGGTTTATGGAGAACCTACTTTCTGTAGGTTAGTTGGCTTCCTCTTATGCTATCCTCACAACAGCTGAAGGGAAGGGCATCTCTGAAAGTTGCTTTTGTATGGGCATACATCTCACTATAAGGGACCTAATAACTTTCCAAAGTATGCTTTCTCTAATGCCAGGCTTAGGACTTCAACATTATGAATTTGAGGGACACATTCTGTCCATTGCACCATGTAGATATTGAAATGAAGTTTTCAGAAAACTCTTCCCTAAACTAGAAGGTGAGTGTATTAGGAGTCTCTAGAAGAACAGAACTGATAAAATGAATCTATCTATCTATCTATCTATCTATCTATCTATCTATCTATCATCTATCAATCATCAAAAGGATTTATTAAAATGGTTTACAGGCTGTTCAGATAGTCCAAACATGGCAATCTACCAATGGGGAATTCAAGAATTCTGTAGTTGTTTAGTCCACAAGGCTGGATGCCTCAGCTGGTCTTCAGCATATATTAGAATCCCCCCAAAAGAGGCTCTAACAGCAATGAAGGGGTAAAGCTACCAGTGAGAGCAAGGGCAAGCATGCAAAGAGCAACTATTTCCTTTTTCCATGGCCACCAGGTACCACTAGGCATGGCCCAGATCAGATTTAAGATGTATCTTCTCACCTCAAGTGATTCAGCCAAGAAAAATCTCTCACAGGTATTCTCGGACACTTGGGTTAATTACAGATGTAGTCAAACTGACAACCAAGAATAACCATCTCAGTGAGTCTTACAAATGATTTTTGGAATTGGTACCCATGCTGGTTAGTTTCCTGTCAACTTGATACAAATGAGAGCCCTCTAGGAAGAAAGAACCTCATTTGAGGAGTTACCTCCATGAAATTGCCCTTGGGTGTGTCTATAGGAGAATTTTTCTTAATTGATAACTGATGTAGGAAGGCTTAGGCATTATGGGTAGTGTAACCCTTGCAGTGGGTCTAGGCTCTACATGAAGTTAGCTGAGCAAGCCAGGGAAAGTGAGCCAATGCTCAACATTCCTTCATGGTTTCTGCTTCAGTTCCTGATTTCAGATTCTTGCCTGGAGTTCCTGCCTTGTTTTTTTTTGTTTTTTTTTTTTTTTTGTTTTTTTTCCCTGGATAATGGATGGTAACTTCTAAACTAAATAAACCATTTCCTCCTTAAGTTGGTTTTGATTATGCTTTATCAGAGCAGCAGAAATCAAGCTAGGTCAAAAGTAGGTATCAGAGAGCAGTGTGATAGAGCTGACCATGTACTTTTTTTCAAGGACTGTGGACATATTTAAAAAGTCGGGCTGGAAAGTCCACGGAGTGTGCAAATCTTAACAGGCTGGTCTGTGGGAATTTGCAAGCTGCAAATATTGAGAGATATGCAGACAATGGAGGCCTGGATTGTGAAGTTTCAGAGGGAAGCAAAGAGTATCAGGGCGTTTTGTTTGACACTTTATAATAAGACTCTGTGGAAGTGAAAGCTTTGTTTTACTGAGACAATTGATGCCAGTTAGCTGGGGCTGAAAATCAGTTATGATAAGACATCAACGTCATTGAGACAAAACCATAATGTTGTCTCAAGACACAGAAACTGTGGTCCAGAGGCTGCATCTGTAGCTGGCATACAAACTTGATAATATGTAAGAGCTTTCCATATAGTACTGACTTTGGAAGTGCAGGCACTGCAGGATTGAAGGGGTCATGAAGAGAAGCTGAGGCCTGGCACCGTGTGGCAGGATTGGAGTTCCTAATAAGAGACCAAGAGACCATTGATGAAGGTGCAGCCTCTTGTTTCCATGGAAACCCCAACATACTGGAAATGCAAGGATATTGGGGTGGTTACCAAGGACAGCAGCAGATGTGTTGTGGAGCTGGCCTAGTCTGAGACAAGTTGTGTGCATGCTAGGGATGGTAGAGCTGGGGAAATGGAACCATCCAAGTTCATTGGATCCCAGAAGATCAGGAGTATCAGTATCCACAGATATTGACACTGAACTATTTTTACTGTTGGGTTTTTCTTTCCTTTCATCTGATTATAGCTGTGTACTGGTTCTTCCCTCTGGGAGTAAGAAAATATTTAACTTGTTTTTGATTTTACAGGGGCCCACAGCTAAGAGATGTTGGATTTTTAAAAAGGACTTGGGCTTTTAAATAGTTGGAAGTTTTAAAATACTGTGGAACTTTTCAAAGTTGGATTATGATTTATACTCTGATATTACTCTGATATTAAAGATCTTAGAAATAGTAGAAAAGAAAGGCTATGGTTTAACAGTGTGATGTTTTGCTGTGTCATGTTGACAAGGGGTCAGTTGTGCTGGTCAGTTTTTGTCAACTTGACACAAACTGGTGTCACTTAGGGAGAGGGAAACTAAATTGAGGTTGGTTCCATCAAACTGCATATAGTTATATTTGTGAGACATTTTCTTATTTTCTAATTGATGTAGGAGGGCCTAGCCCACTGGAGGCCCACTGTATAAGTTATGCCTGAACTGTATAAGAGAGTAGCTGAGAAAGACAGAGGAGCAAGACAGTAAACACTTCCTTTCAAGGTTCCTGCCTCTGTTCCTGCTTGAGTTCCTGCCTAAATACCCTTAACACTGGATTGTGACCTGGGGGTTGTAAGGTGCAGTAAATGCCTTTGGCTGTGGTGTTTACCACAGCAACAGACACAGAAGTAGAACAGTAACTTACACTCCATTTTCCCCATTTTTGAAATGAGAGTAACTATGGGCATTAAATCAAGTAATAGACTATAGGAATGTGTTTTATAGAACAGGACTTAAGTATTTGTAGCCCGCCGATCCCGATCCGGCATTACAAGATGGCGCTGGTTTACTGTTGCACCATTTGCAAACAAGTCTACTGTGCATGCATCAACAGATTCTGACACAAACCCCTCCCGAGTGGGTATATGCAAATGAGGTATTGGCGCCAGCCAATCCCTGCACGGCAACCACTCCCTGGGCGGGGACTTATGCAAATAGGATTTATGCTAATTAGGTCTGGATAGAACGACCAATCAGAGAAGATATGCAAATGAGGTCGTGGGGCGACCAATCAGAGATGATATGCAAATTAGGTCCGACAGGGCGACCAATCAGGGAAAGCCACGCCCCCTCCTCCCTCTATATAAGCAGCCCTCTCAGGCTGCTCGGGGTCCCGGCTTCACGATGGGGCGTTCCTGCAATAAAGCGTGTTGAGAAGATCCCGGTCGTCGCGTCCTTCTTCCCCGTTGAGCGAGCGTAGATCGTCGCGTCTTTCTTCCTGGTCGAGCAGACGCAGGTGTCTTCCTTCCTGGTCGAGTGAACGCAGATTGGCCTGTCCTTCGGGGTCGAGCGGTCGCGACAAGTATTTGTTGTTACTCTTCCTAAGTCCTGTTTTCTAGAAGAGTTCATCAGAGAGTATGTCAGGGCTCAGGACTTTAACGCTTCTGTTTTTTCATTTTTTGAGATAGACTGACCTTGTGTTTATGAGGGGAGGACTTGGTGAGTCGGATCTGTGGTCCTGGTGCTCATTCTCAGCAGGGAATGAGAGATCAATGAGTCCTTAGAGGCTCTCTCTCTCTCTTTCTCTGTCTGTCTGTCTGTCTCTTTTTACAGAGCTGTATGTTTTTCCTTTAATTTCATCAGGGGTTTAATTAGTATACAAATAAAACTTCCCATATCTTCCTTTTTACCTAATTGGCTTGTCTTTGCTTCTACATGAAGCTGTAATTAGGGTGACCACGATAACCTTTTTTCTCACATGTACTGTTGCCTAAAGGCCTCAAGGCCTAAGAGCAGTGCTTTGGATTATTGCTTTGCAATCACTATGGCTGTCCCACAGGTCTTCTCATGAGCAGAAGGGCTTTGGTTGCTGCAGGCTCCCAGTGCTTTACAGGATCTTCATTCTTCTCCCCACTAAATGTTTATTGATTATCTCGCTGTTCCAAGCTCAGCCTCCAACAACTTAATATCAGGTGACAGTCGGGAGAGTTCTCCAAGTAATTAGAGTTGAGCATTGAGGGAACAATTAGGAGCAGAGATATTAAACTTGATTTATTCTGTCCTTAGAGACTCTCAATTGAGCAGTTCTGCCTGTAGTGCCTCTGCTGTGAGCAGCCATCCCTGAAACTGTACATCTTTGTCTTTTGCCTTAGTCTGTGGTTCTTGGAAATCTGTCCTGTGCTGGGATCAGCTTGTCCATCCATGGCATCTGTCTCAGAAACCCCAATGCTTTCTCTTCCTTAGGGTTTGTAGTTTCTGAGTCAGAAATATGTGAATGTCTTTTGAACAAACTCTGAACAGAATGGCTGTTCTCTGTGTTTCCCATCTCTTTGCTATGAGGCTTTTCCAGCCAGCACCTCATCTTTGATACTTGGAGGATAAGCTAGGTGGCCATCTACAGTGTTCAGGGAACAAGCAACAGACTTTCTCTGATGTCCCACTGAAGGGCCACCAGTTGTCCTAGACACAGGAGCCCCAGTTTCCCCTGTCTTTGGTAAAAGAACTCTTGGGACTCCACTGACTTTCTTTAAACAAAATTCTAACTGTGTCCTGACTTCCTCCTTTGGTTTACATTGTCAGGAGGTGGTGATAGGCTACCGTTAGAGGAACAATGTCTTCGATGTACCTTGGGAAATCATGCAGGGTGACTTTGTCATTGTCATCTCAGCTTTAGTCTGTGGCCAGAACATTGAGATAGGACGAAATTTTCTCAACATTCTGCTTCACTGCAGCCAGGTTAGATTCATGAAGATGGGACTGGGGGTGGGGGGAGACTCCTTAAGGAATAGGACTGGGAATAAATTCCTTCAGGATACCTGGAACCCTGAGGTCTCTGGGCTTCCTTGAGTGTGTCCAAATTCCTTAGTAGAAACCTTAATTTTTAGTCTCCACTGGCCTAAAAAAAGTATTTTCCACTAGTTGATAGGCAAAAGTCAGTTGGTTGAAGGCAATCATATTAACCCTTCAAACCAACGAAGGCACCTCTCATAGTTGTTTGCATGTTGAAAGAGGGAAAATTCATAAGGGAAATGAAAACCCAAGACAAGGATTTCAGTATGGAGTTTGTTTTGGGTGTGAGCAGACGATCCCTGCCCCGTTATTTCTGCTGAGATAAAGAGGCTGGAGTCAGGACCTAGAAGCTCTTAAGAAGACTTGAAATACACTGTTTCTCTGTAGAGGGGTCCTTTTCTATGGCCCCCTGTTGTTTGAAACACCTCTTCCTTCTGTTGACACTGGGTTGTCATCTATCTGACTTAAGGACATTCTCTGTATGCTAATGACCAGGATGGTACCGATTAAAAAGTGATGCTCAATTTGAAAGGCATGAACGTGTATATGTAAACAATACAAAACACAGTATTTGCATATGGATTATTTCCTCAGCACCATTTAGAAAATTCCTGTCAACTCTTCTTGGCCACTTCTTAAAATGACCAGTAGGGGGCACTGCAGGGTGAGATTCCTAGCTCTGTCTCGATCTACCCATACTAAAAAAAAATCATGAACTATGGGGTATAATATACCTAGTTTAGACACAATGATGCTTGCTGAGAGATTATAAATGTACGTGCTGTCTTTTTTGGGGACATGATTAGCTAAAGAAGGAATTTTCAGCCTTGATCGTGGGCTACATTCTCACCGCACATTACAAGGCTGTGAAGTCCTTGGCCCTGAAGATTGGTCCTGGGAAAACGATTCAGACATGACCCCTGTGCGACTCTGTTACCTTTGGGTAGGCACTGAAGGAAGAACCTGGCAGCTGTACACTGTAGGATGTGAAAGAAGGCAGGGACATGGGAACTGAGTGTTTTAAAGCATCAGGAAACAGCTATCTTCCCTGCTGACTGGGGTGTTTTATTGGATATTAGACAAGTGAGGTTAAAGCCAGCAGCGAGTTTATTATAAAATCCGAATGAAGGGACACACAGTTCTTTATTGTCAAGAAATGGAAATTGAGGTGCCCATGGAAAATAAAGAGACAAGGAGAGATTTTTAAAGAGCTGTAGATATGTAGATATAAATGCAAAAACCCAAGGCAGATTTTGAAGCCGAGGCTATCATATTTAAAACAAAATTATTATTATATTTACTTACTTAATCCATCCTCCTCTCTGTCTCTGTCTGTGTGCACCACAGCATGTGTCTGTGTGGTGGTTAGAGGACAACTTTTGTGAGTTGGTTTTCTCGTTCTACAATGTGGGTCCCAGGGATCAAACTTCAATCATCAGGCTTGGCAGCAAGCCCCTTTGCTCACTAAGCCGTCTTGCTGACCCAGTTTCTTAACTGGAGAATATACTCATGCGATGCACATAGAGACGTTAAGAGGCTTGTGAGAAAAGGTGTGCTACTCCTTTTAGCATGGTACCAGCTTCCCATCCCCTTAGCGTGCTTGAGACATATTTTGTGTATATTCGTAAATATGAATGAACCACTGTCCTAATTTTATGTTTTTATATGACTGTAATCTGTGAATAGCATCGTTAGGCATCCCTGAGAAGAAAATCAGGGGGTCCTGCAGCCCTCACCTCAGTATTGGGCCGAGACACCCACAGAGAGGATACATCGACAGAAACCTGAAAACAGAAACAACTGAAAGGCTGTGATCTGAGGTCTCAGCTCAAAGCTAAGTCAGTTTTACTTACGTTCTGTTGGGAATATATCATTTACCAGCTTCAAGATGGATTATGAAACTAGACTTTTTTCTAGAAGGAACATGATCTAAGACATGAATAGTCTGGATGAGGTGCAAGGAACGAGAGAAACCGTGAGTAAGGATTAGGGATTAGGATGAAAGATATTCACATGAATTTTTGATTCATGCTCTAAGCAGTGCCTTTTCTGAGCTGATTCCTGGGTACGAGTGTCTTTGAGGTAAAAGGGATGGTAGACAGAACAGGGTACATGTATTGAGGACCGGTCCTCAGTGTAGTCATGTGACCGGTCCTCAGTGTGGTCATGTGACCTGCAATAGGCTATGAGATGCCTTAAGAGGCGGAGCATAGTGAAGGCACACAGGTGCTAGGGGTCATGCTTTAGAAAAGGAATGAAATTAGTTCTTGTAAGGTTGGGTTGTCACAAATAGCTAAGCCTCACTCCCAACTCTCTGTGGCTTCTTACCTCATGAGGTGATCTACTGTTCCAACTTGTGCTCTTGTGTAGGGCCATTCACTATGAGGCATTCACCAGAGGCTGAAACAATGAGGCTGTCTGATGTGGAGTTTTAGCTTCTAAGACAGTGAGCTAAATAACCCCTTTTCTTTACGGCTTCAGCTGTTTTGTTGTAACGGGCTCCCAGACCTTGGCACAGCTGAGGTGGTGCTAGAGGTACCGCTCTGACCTTAAAACCCAGCATGTAGGCCCCAGCACCTGCCAAAAAAAGAAACTAAGACCTTATCCATCAGAGGCCTAGAACATAGTTTCAGGAAAGCCCCTAAATTTAATTTTTGGCTTCTGTAGTTCTGCTTCTTGCTAACTGAAGTATACCAACCAGGATGTAGATTTGTGCATAAAAGACAAAAGGCTATAAAGCTCAGGGCAGCATGATTTAGGCAAGTTCTCTGTGCAGCCGCTGGCCAACAGTAAAGACTTTTTCTTCAGCTTCAAGAATGTCTGTGTGGTGGTCTCTGGTAGGCTGACCTTAAAACCTTGCTATGTAGTATTGTGGGTTAGATCTGTGATACCCAAGAAGACTCCTGTGTTGAGGGCATGGTTTCTAATCCAGCAATGTTAAGGGGTGGGCTTTTTTTTTTTTTAAATGAGTGCTCCAACTTCAGCAGTGGGGAGGGGTATATCTTTTCTCAGCCTCCCTGTTTTCTTTTGATCTCCTCACGACCCAGTTTCGTGAGGGGAATTGCTGTCTTTGATCATGACCTCTGCCACGCACTCTGTCTCCAGAGGCCCAGAAACAACAAAGCCAAGCAACTGAACTAGACTTCTGAAATTTTGAGTGAGCATAATAAATATTTTCTCTTTTAAGGCTTTTTTTTTGTTTGTGTTTTGAGACAGGTCTCACTGTGTAGCCTTGGCTTGTCTGGAACTCACTCTTCAGACTAAGCTGGCTTTGTATTCATAGATCTGCCTGCTTCTGCCTCTCAAGCGCTAAGATTAAAAGTGTGTGCCACCATGTTGGGCCCTGTTTTAATTTTTTTAAAAATAATTGTTTCATTGGAAATTCATAGTTAAATGACTTACCAAACTAATCATGTCTCATTTGAGAAATGTCTTAGGATGGTTCTGTATTAGTTACTTTTCTTGTGATAGAACACCCAATAGAAGCAGTGGATGGAGGGCTGGGGAAGTCAGTGTGATGGACTGGCGTCTGTCCATGTCAGCAGAGTTGTAAGGTAAGTGGTTATGTTGTGGTTGAGGATAGGAAGCTGAGAGAGCTTGGGCTAGAAGTCAGGCAGGCTATAATCTTCAAAGGCTCACCTGCTGTGACCCACGTCTGTCAGTTATGCTTGTTCAAAGTTCTACTACCTCTCAAAATGGCATACCTGCTGAAGTCAAGCCTATGAGCCAGTGGGAGACATTTCACACTTAAATCAAAGGGTTAAGTAATTATGAGCAAGCAAATCATATGGTGTCCACTTGATAACATAGTCTACAGCTCCGGATAGGGCAGGAGAGGAACCTGAGGATGCAGGGTGAGGATCCATATGCCATCAAATCCCTGTGGGCTGAAAAGAGTCTCTTCTTAGGGGAATGCAGCATCTTAAGATGAACGCGTCAAGGAGCTCTTTGGAGAGGTGGTAAGCACATTAAAGGACAGGCTAGGTCTTTGCTTTTTATCTTTCCCGTTCAGCCCTTTCAGGTGTGGTCCGTTCAGTGGAATGAACACTGCATAGTGAGGCTGACACAGTCACATTTAACATTCAGCTATCTGAAATGAGATTTCCTAAAACCTGAAAGGAAGCCATGACTTCTAGAAAGTGTAGGAGGAAGTGTCCTAGAGGAAATGGAGACTCTGAGACTATTTATAGGAAAGGAAAAAAAAATATACTAAAGAGATCTTGGACCAATTTCATCTAACAGGGTTGTCACATCATCCCTTAGCTGTGTGATTTGTGGACAAATTGCTTAAACTCTGTTATCTGACTGGCAGTACAATAATGATAATGATAATAATAATAATAATAATAATAATAATAATAATAATAATAAAATCTGTAATACAGAGTTGTTTCAACAATCGAGTGAGCTAACAACTGAGAACAGTAACAGTAACAATAGTTGCTTATCAAATATTAACCATTGTCATTATTAGTAAAGACCCAGGAAGAGGAGATGACGTGTTAGCTTCTCCTTCCCATATAAAAAATTTAGTATAATTTAAACATGACATTTTTTTTTTAACTTTGGGGAAAGCATGGGCTGAAAAGATGGCTCAGAGGTTAAGAGCACTGGCTGCTCTTCTAGAGTTCAATTCCCAGCAACCACATGGTGGCTCACAACCATCTGTGATAGGATCTGATGCCCTCTTCTGACATGCAGGAATACACCCAGAACACTCAAACATAAAGTGTAAATAAAATAAAATAAATCTTTGTGGAGAGGAATTTTTTTATTTTTACATATATTGTTCTCTTTTCCTTTTTTCTTCACTAGATTAGTTTTATTTCTAAAAATATGCTACAAACGCAGAAAATGAAGTTGGGCACATTTTTTTCACAAGTATGAAAGAGGCATTGAGAATGCATCACTAAGAATAGAAAGAATGATTTCTTCTTTTTCTTTTTTTGAAGAGCTTATGTGTTTCTTTAGAGTTGATGTACATCATTGTCCTCAATATTGGAAGAGAAAACCAAGTTTAAATATTTTGTGAGAGATTACATAATATGCTCGGATGAGAGCCAGAGTCAGAGCCTTGTCTTTGGATTCTCATTCATTTTGACTCTGCTTTCTGAAAGCTGATGCACACTTATTAGCTATCTGTTGCTGTGCTATCAACTCTGCCAAACATATAAATAGGCACAGTTTATACCCTTGAGAAATAAAGTGGACGTTCAGGGAATGTGGTTGTAACTCTGTGGTAGAGCATTTGCCTAGCATATACCAGGTTTTGGGTTCCATCTCCAGCACTACAGAAATAAGTAAGTAAGTAAATAAATTCAAATTAAGACCTTAAAAAGAGTGACTTCGGTATAGATCAATTACAAAAAGAAAATGACAAATCAAACCTCAAGATCCGACTCTGGCTGGGTATGATGACACACGTTTGTAATTTCAGCATTCAGGATGTTGAGGGAAAAGGATAGAGTTTGAAGTCAGCCTAGATTATTCAGTGAGATCCTATCTCAACAAAAGGATGCAACAAACAACAGCAGCAAACAAGAAGAAAATGATCAGCTCACTAGCCTTACATTAAAAGTCCTGATAGGAGACCTTTCCTCTGTATCCCAGTTAAGGGTTTCGAAGCATTCCTTACTGTCTCTTCTCAGTCCCGAGTTTGATTATTTCCTGCATCTACTCCTCTTGCTTCTTTTGGTTGTAGAGCTTTCGGGTGTGCTGTCAAGCTGCTAACGTATGCTCAGGAAGGGCAATTTCTGTGAACATTGTAGAACAGTGATTTGCTGGTATTGAGAGTCTGTTATGCTTTCCCGTCTCATCAGTGTCCTTGTTCTTGGGCTGTGGATCTCTGGTCTGGTTTGCTCTACATACTGTGAGTCAGTGTTGTCTGGTGGCAGAAACTCTCGAGGGACGGCAGAAACCTGTTTCCAGTTCTGTCTCTGCTATTTCCCTGACAGGAGTAAACCACGCTATTGTTATTTAGATTGCACATTTGTCCAAATTGACAAACTGTCCTACTAATGTCCTTGTCATGCTGTGACTTCCATGTTGACTCCATGCATTTCAAATGAATATTTACCTGTTTGCATTACACGGATCTGACATCTGATACTTTAGAATTAGAGAGATTTAGTTAGTGGATGGAAAGTCTAATAGGCCATGTGTCAGTTAAAGGTGAGGGCCTTCTGGACACACCACGATGATGGCAGTGATGAGTAGGAAGTCTAGAAAATGATTACAGTATGGGACAGGAGGCGAGAGACTTAGGGTAGGGCAGAGCTTACTCTTTTATTAAAGCTCACTGGCACAGGAAACAACTCACTCTTTTCAGACCAGCATCAATCACTCCATGAGGGTGGTGCCTTAATGCCTTAGACCACACTTTAAAGTATTATTTATTAAATATTAAAAAATAAAATATAATTTCATACAATTAAAATATAACTAAATCACTTCTCTCCTTCCCTTTTCTTCCTCCAGTACTTCCATGATCTCTCCCTCCTAACCCTTCCTCTCCTCTCCCATTTCCTCTCAAATTATGACCTCTTTCCTTTGATTGTTACTGTTACACACACACACCCCCACACCCACACACATGTACACACATATCTATAAATATATAAATACCACCTGCAGAATCTGTTTAGTGTGGCTTGGGTGCACATGATTTCAGGGTTGACCACTTTGTATTGCATGCCAATTAGGGGCTGTGTCCCTGAAGAGGCTCATTTTCCCTCTCTTAGTTCCAGGCATGATTTCCCTCCTATTGAGGGGCAGGCCACATTTCTTAGAGGGTTTTCTGTCTCTCTATTACCACAGTAGTGCCCAAGATTCCAGCAACTGAGCTATGGAGGTGGGGGGGGGGGCGGGAGGAGAAACACATCATAATAATTATATCTAATTTTCTCACTTTTCTCAGTCTGGATCAGTTCCTTGGTATTTACATTCTCTGATCTGGATTCTGATATTATTGATGAGGATTGTCCAGCTATTTTGTAGACTGTCTTTCAGTTTTGATCTGTCTAGTAAATCTCATAGTTTATTAAAGTGCACTTAAATAAGAATATAATAGGTAAGATGTTATGTTCTCATAAATGCATTATGTTGGGAGGTTCAGTTAGTATTTTAACTAAATATCAATTTTGTAAAATTTGCTTACTCAGTAAAAGTGAAATCTGCTAGACTTTTCTGATATAAAGTTACCACTTTTGACTTGGTCCATAAGGACTTTATAGAGAGATAGTTTGAGACTATATAAATATATTCATTGTCATACCTCTCTAATTTAACATAGTACTTGACTTTACAATGAGTTTATCAGGGTATTAAATGCATCTTATACAGGATGTTTTCAGCTCATAATGTCGATCAAGATATATTTCTACTGTGGGTTGAAGAACATTTGTATAGTTGTTTAACCATTCTTATATGGGCTTAGTTTTTCTGTACCATATATTTAGATATTTAAAGATGAAATAGACACAGCCATGTGGTTTCAATACAAGTAAGCGCAATGCAAACTCTAATGGGAGGAGGTTCACTGGTCTAGCAATTTACCCATTCTATGCATGGAATTTGTCATGTACTGTAATTTGGATCTTATGTATTTGACAACATATGAAGAACACTGAGCCAGTGTTGAAGGGTTCGTGGCTAAGTCCTATATCAGAAATATTACACAGGTATGCTTTAGAATGAGTAGGGATTGTGGTAGTTTGAATAAGAGTGACTTCCATAGGCTCATGTCCTTGCTTAGTCATGAGAAAGTGTGTTGGACAGTTTTGTGTTAGTTCACTAACTGGTGGGTTTCTGTGAGGCTGTTCTATACAGCCTTAGTTTTGGTTAACCTGCTTTTTATCTCTCACTCTTTCCCTTTCCCCACCCTCCTTTTGTTAAGTTTCTAACCCTCAGTACCCGATCTTGTGTTTTTTCATATAACACATATTTTACTATCTTCTCTAATTATATTTTAAAGAGAAGCTCTGCGAGTATAAGTTTTCATATGGACTTTTCATGCACCTTCCCCTTTGTGAACTCATTCTCTCACTCTGATGTCCCCATCCCTTTCATCCCCAGAATTCCACTTCTTTATATTCATGTATAATCTGCTATCTCCATCCTTAATAGACCACCCAATGGCCCACAGTTCTAGTTTTCTGGTTTCCACTTGGCTCCAAGTGAAATAAATGCACACACAGGATTTGAAGCTGGGATCCACATATGAAAGTGAACGTGGTCATGTGGCATTTGTTTTTCTGAGCATGAGTTTTACAGGCTATGAACATTGCTCTTTGTTACTTAGCGTAACCACATGGTAAGATTCTGTTTCTGCAGACACTACATTTTTGGCTGTAGGCCATAGAGAAATTAATATGAAACTGACTAAGAAGCTTCTTTCCTCCCCACTGGGTAGCTTTCATAGTGCCAGACATGGATTTATGCAGTGTTAGACCCTGCATGCCAACATACCGATCTTGTAGGCAAGATGTGGCCATTGGTGGAAAAGTGGCACGACTCTTATGGAGTAATCAACCATATTCTGGTTGGATCTGAGACCTTCTCCATAGGAGGTAATTCATACTTGGTACTGTAAACCTGCTCAAAAATTCATGGCTGGGTGATAGAGCCTAGACAAGTCTACTATTATTATTTTGCCAAGTGGCTGTGTTGTCAAATTGCCTTCTAAATATTTATTATGTTTATACTCTCATAATATTATATATTATGGTATGCTCTCAGCCTTGGTTAGAGAAACATTTTTTATATTGATACTGCAGATGTGAGAACTAGAATGTGCAGCTAGAGGACTCTATATCTCTGTGTGTCAGCATGTACTTCTCTGAAATCCTCTTTTCCTGAATCAGTAGCCATGGAAATCCAGCACTGTGCATATCTATAAAATGAAGAGTTCAGTGGGGATTTGGAACACGATTTAGGGTAGTGGTGTCATAGGACTTGCCAGATAGTGAGGCCTCTGAGAGACCAGAGAAAGATGGTGTGCCAGTTCAGCTTGGTGAAGCAATGAGTTTATTGGAATTATTTATTGGCACATGGTGACTCCAAGGTAGTACATAATTGGGAAGTTCTCTGGGTAGGTAACCTGAAAGCAGCTACAGTACTGATGAGTCCCACCCACAGCATGGGTGACGTACAGGGAGCTGAACTATCAAAAAGTCCCCTGGGTGACTTATGAGCAGTGACATTTCTCAAGAGTCCTGGCCCTATGGTCAACCTTTTACTGCCCACATAAACTAGGGGAGAAAAAGGATTGAGTGAAGACTTCATGAGCCTTGAGAGTCTTTCTTCCTTCCATGAGGCCATGTTAGTAGTATCCATTAAGGCCTCCTGCAGGTGCTCACATGATTCAAGATGGTACTTTTCAGGCATGTAAAGTTAAGAGGATGCCTGCAAAGGCAGATGTTTAATAGGTTTAGCCAGCCAGCATATGTTTGCATTTTGTTCTAGTTTGCTTTTCTGATGCTGTGATAAAACACTTACCACCACCACCACCACCACCACCACCACCACCACCACCACCACCACCACCAC
>JANHMN010000004.1:122806178-122880030 GCA_030674055.1 Rhabdomys pumilio
TATATCTCAACTTACAAGTTATAGGCCATTATTGTGGGCAGCCAGGGCAGGAACTGAAAGCAGGAACCTGGAGGCAGGAACTGATGGAGAAACCATGAAAGAGCACTGTTTACTGGCTTGCTTCCCCTGGCTTGCTTGGCTAGCTTTCTTATATAGCCCAAGCCCATGTTGGCATGGCATGGCCCAGAGTGGCTGGACTGTCTGACTTAATTACCAATCAAGATCATGTTCCCATCATGCTCAGAGGCCACCCTGATGGGTACAGTTTTTTCAGTGGGGAGTCTCTCTTCCCATGCATGTCAAGTTGGCAACCAAGAGTAGCCGTCTTGCTTGTCATATCTTCCTAGAAACATACATTTTGTTTGAGGAGAAGCTTCTTCTCCTTGGCTAGATATAGTAAGCTGTATTACCCCGCACAGGTATTCATAAAAAACAAACCACAATCTGTCATGTATCACAATAGTTAATTTTTTCACAGTATTAGGGGCCAGAAAGATTAAAGATCCTGAGGGCATGGGTTTCTGGCTAGTTTGTAAATATCCATATTTTGGATTCATATAGACAAAAAACCTTCTATGCATGAGGAGACATGGAGGAGACACAGTATTTAACTTTCTGGTGTCTCTTCTTGTAAGAATCTCAATCTTTTCTGACCCTCCATCTCATTTAAACTTAATTATTCTCTTTACAGACAATATAACCATGTTAGAAGTTTGAACTTCAAAACGTGAATTTTGGGGAGGATAACATAAAAACGTTTAGTCATACCAAAGTCATTTTCTTGTGTTTGCAAATTAATAACTCTGACTTTTTAAAGTCTACTGTGTTGGTCAAAATAGCAGTCTATTTACAAAAATAAGGTCCCTTTGGTCACCATCAGTTTCCTGCACCCTCTCTCTTAGCCTCTGTGGCATTTCTTGAGTGACCCTGTCAGGCATGCAGGTGACTCACTGATGTTCTCCACACGGATGTCAGATGCCAACCTGAGGACTAGCTGTGTGGAAAATGATTGGTGCTTGCCCTCTGAGGCTCATGCACAGCCAGTTGGCAGTTCTGCTTCTAAGGCTATACCACTCACCACCTTAAAACTTCATAATCTGCCTGTCACACCAGACAAAGGGACAGTGACAAAGTATACTAAGCCAAAGATCTCCGACCTAGAGATTGATACTCATGGAATCTGTTAGGTGGGAATTTGCATAAAACAATCTAAAAGATAAGCCTGTTCTCTAACAGGCTGCAGTGAGCACCACACGCAAGCTTTACATGCGAAGAGTCACCAGCTAGCCAGGCAAGAGGGGCATAGAAATATTACTGTAAAAAACGTTGGGCTCACACTTATTTCGTTTTTTGTTCTGCCCCGATATTCCCCTCTGCACCTGGAACTCACTCAGGATGAAGTAAACCACAGCACTTTCTAGAACTGTTTTTGTGCTTTTTTCAACTGCAGATGTCCGGGAAACAGTAAACTCTTGTTTTGAAGCTTTTTCAAATAGAGCTTTTGATTCCAAGCAATTGAAATGGTTCCTGTTTATGTTTCTTATTGGTGATAGTTTAACTAGCTGGGTTTTGTTTTTTCTGGAATTATGTTTTTTAAAAAAATGTTTTTATGGTCTTCCTTTAGGTGTTTACCAGTCCCTGGAGTACATTGGTAGTAGAGAAAAAAGGTGTCCAGAGAAATTGAATTTCTTTAATGTCTACATAAAAAGTGGCCAGTTGCCATTGTAAGATAAATCTAGGGCTTTTCTTCTACAGGGCTCATGGGCTATTAAAATTTGAGCAATACTAATCTTTTCTTATTTTTGCAAAAACAGAATATATTTTAAAATGTGTCTATAAAATTAAGTCTAGATAGCCACCTAATTCTGGCATTTGTTGTGGGATCATTACCCTAATATTTCTTTGCTCTTGTAATCTACCAAACGGGATATTATGTTTACTCTTGAGTTAGTTGGTTAGGCATGACAATAGTTGCTGAAGTGTAGATGACATTGACATGCCTGTCATTCCAGCAGGTAGATGTTACCACCTGGCAACACTATGTCAGCTTTTCTTACACTGTGTAAATAGCACTGTATCAGCAGAGAATGGAAATTCACAGTATGTATACCCTTGAGTTCTGTATGAGGGCTGAAGGGACAGTATGATAAAAATAAATACCTAGAGATAGTATAGTATTTAATCTAGACCATTGTGGTGAACAAGCAATCAGACTCCTCTTGAACTCTATAAAAGGAAACCCCAAATACTAATTGGAGCCCTTGAGTGGTGGGCCATCACTAAATCTTAATAAAACATTCCCCCTTTAATCTGTATTATTCTGTATTTAATCTGTATCATTCTGAATGAAGTTATCATATTGTTTCTACAAATATGTGTGGGCCTTTTTGTTTCAATTCTTTGCAGAAGAGACCAGGAAGTTGGAGACATTTGACCCTGATCCTGATTACTCTGTAAAATATTTGGTACAAATTTTATAGAAATAAAAAAAGTGGGAACAAGGCAGTTTTTTTGAACAGTTTGCTTCTTAGTAGTGGGTGGGAAGTAATAATTACAAGCTGGAAGCTGGCTGAGGAGAGATGTGTCTGAGAAAGACAAGCAGGTATCAAAACTAATCATTGTGAGTGGTGTATGTTGGTCTATCTATATCTATCTATGTATCTATGTATCTATGTATCTATGTATCTATCTATCTATCTATCTATCTATCTATCTATCTATCTATCTATCTATCTATCTATTTTTCATTGTGTCTAAATACCATACAGAAGCAGCTTAAAGGAGAAAAGGTTTGCTTTGGCTCTCAGTTCCTGGTGGAAAAGACACAGTAGCATGAGCAGTTTGTGGCTGTGGCAGTAGGAACTTGAGATTGTGTACTCACATCTCCCGGGCAGGAAGTCAGGCCAGGCAATAAACTTCAAGACTTTCGCCGCTGAGATACACTTCCTGCAGCAAGACCTCACTTCTCTGAGGTCCCAAGGCCTCCCTGAAACTGCACTACCACTTGGGGAGCAGGTGTTTAAACACATGAGCCTGTCAGGATGTTTTCCCATCCCCGTTGTAATCTGTAGTCACAGGTGTTTTGTCGAATGCAGAGACAGAATCTTCTTTATTAATTTATAATGTGCAACAAGTTTCCTCTTTTTAATTAAGCAATTAAAACATTAACTTAGCTTTCGAGACAGGGCCTCGCTAGCCAAGGCAGGCCTCAATGGCACTGTGTAGCTGCAGATGTCTTGAGCTTTGGATCATCCTGCCTTTCCCGGCTAAGCGCTGAGGTTACAGATGTGAGCTACCACGGTCAGCATTCTCCGTTTCTTTTCGAGAAGAAGCTCAAGACTGGGGTTCCACAGACAGTAGGCTCTGCAGTTGTTAATCTAGTTGAGCTCACTTGACTTCAAAGAGTAATAGTTGGGAGGACTGGCTTGGGAGGTCGCTCCCTGTCCAGAAGCCAGTGGCTGCTCTGAGGAGGAACAAGAGAGAAAGTCAAGTAATCAGAGTGTGGTGATGATGCACACTCATGCCTCATGGGAAATGTAAGCCAAGGGTTTTGTATGTTTCTAGCAGTCCAGTATTATGTGCGAATGGTAACAGGGTTTCTCTTTCCTTATAGTCTACTGTTTATGAGCATTTTGGTTGTTTCAGTGTCAGGCTACTACCGTGTAGTTCTAGTAACCTTCTTATTAAAAAAATGACTATTTCTCTTTCTTGAGAAAAATGCTGGGTGAGACACCGACACATGTGCCTTGATACGCACTGCTAAGCGTTTCCCTGTGATGGTTGCAGCCATTACCTCCTCAGGTGGTGTAGGAGAGTTCCATCCCGGCTAACTTTCATGCGACATGCGACATGGCTTTGGACGGGACCGAATGCAACAAGGGACATTGTTCTACCAACCACAGGGACTGGCCCGAGACGGGAATGTTACTCATGCAAAGCAACTCCATTATTTGGAAGGCCACCAAAAATCAGGTCGTCTCAGCTGTAAAAAGAGGACAAGAAAATCGAGATCATCCAGTTCCTGACAAAGGAAACAGTACTATTCACTCCTGCCAGACACCACTTGAAAACCTTATCCCATCCTTTACCATTCAACATCAGGATATTATCCAAAGGTGAGCCAAACGATGCTCTCATCTTCTGAGCCAAAAAGCCAGTTTAAATGGTAGTCTTCTCTAGGCAGTAATCTTTTTATTTGAGAACAATAAACTTGCTTGTCTTGGATGATGGGACAGTCTTCTAAGCAACAACTGTACCATTGTTCCTAACTTTGTAGGTTTAGGTAAGAGACTGAAAACTATCTGTTACGTTCACTTCTATTTTGAAGGATAATAGCAGAGTTGAGTCTGGTAGCACAGGCCTATAATTCTAGCTATTCATAAGCCTCAGGCAGGAAAATCACAAGTTCAAGGTCAGCCTTGGCAACTTACTGAGACACAGTCTCACAGTAAACTATAAAGAACACTGGGAACCTGGCTCAGTGAGGCAGTGCTCACCTGTCATGTTGATGCTCTCTGTACAGGAGAAGACAGGAAAAAGCAAGCTTTTGATAATTGGTTTTGTTTCCACTTGACTGGGTAAAGGAATCCCCAGATGGCTATTAAAACCCTTTCTGCACCCGTCTGTGAGGGTGTTTCTCAAGAAATTCACACTGATGACCGTACTTAACGATTTATCCTCACCAACGTAAGCATATATAATCTAATATATGGAGCCTGAAAAAACGTAAAGGTGGAAAGAGGTCATATTTATCTTCACGAGTTAGGACAACCATTTATTGCTTGTCCTCAGACATCAGAGCCTGGCTGTCTGACCTTTGGTCTCTGAGACTCGAACTAGTAGCCAACAGCAGTGCCTTAGGCTGGACTCACATGGAATTACCTCCTCTAGTCTCTAGGTCTGCTGGGCACACCTGTATTTCTAATACTTGGGTAGAGAACAGAAATAGAAGGGTCATGGGCTTGCTGGCCATGAACTTTGCCAGAGAACAGTGAGTTCCAGAAACCCTTCTCAAGGGAATAAGGTAAAGAATTACAGAAGACTCAATGTCCTCCTCCGTCTGTGTACACAGATGGGTACATACACTTGCACACACATGTCCACACGTATGTATAACACATATACCCAGGAATACATCAAAAAGTTCTCTCCCTTTTTTAAAATTTCCTGGTGACACTGTGATAATTAATATCATTATTGGTTTGGGAGTCTGATTTAGGTGAACCCTTGGAAATTGGCCACGAGCAAGCTGTTGGCATGGGCAAGTTTCTTAACCATACTATGCCAGGTTCCTTTTTTGTAAGTGGTTAGTGGTCATGGGGCCCACATTATAGTATATAGTAAGGCTTACATATGATGACAGTTGCAAATCTTTTACTTAGAGGATCTGCATAATAGTAGGCAAATGTATTTATCTTTTTTCCATAGAAGAATTGACTTTACTATCCCACACTTCCCAGAATTTTAGACAAAGAGGTTCAAGATGAACAGTGTTTAATGCTGGGGAAGACTTGCATTTTTCTTATTTGAAGGAGAATGGAAATGTTGCCTACGAGGAGGAGGACAAGCTCACTAGGCTGGTGAACCGTGCAAGAAACACAAGACTCAGGACACTCTGGAAACAGACACTTCTGAGACCTCTCCTGGAAGTGATGTAGTGGTGAACGATGCTGAGGTAGATGAGACTCTTCTGCTGCGTGGCTGCCTTCATTGTGGTGGGAACCGCAGCCACACAGCTTTCTGGGTGTTTTGGAGCTGCCGGAGCCACTCATGCTCCTGTGAGGAAATGTACCAACCTGTCACTTCACTGAGCTGGACTCATGTGGACTAACTTTTTGTGGTCTGCCATTGTTCTATCTAGGTGGTGAAAATAGAATGTTTCACCATAAAACATTATACAGTAGTAGATCAAGTATTTACATGTTGGAATAGAAGCCGTTTTGTTAGAAATCACTTTCAGTGATTTATGTCACTTTATGTTACAGAGGAACTACTAATTTCTTGAAATTGTGGTTGTACGTTTAAGTCCTATGTTTTATTTCTTTTGGAATTGCACATACAAAATGTGGTATTGGCATTGGTAGTGTTGGATTTCTGAGAGTCCTGTGGAGTGTTGGACTTGGTGGGTTTTCTAGTTCTTAACTTCCTCCAGGGCAGATTTAGGGGGCAGTGGCTACCTGCATTGTCCTTTGTTTTATTTTCTTACTGTGGACACATGATTTTTCTTTTATTAAAATTGTAAATAAATTATGTTTTCATACAATACATCCTGATTATAATTTTGTTCCCCTCTACTCTTCCCAGTTCTTTCTTACTTCCCCTCCCTCCAGATCCGCTCCCTTTATGTCTCTGATTAGAAAAGAAAAGGCTTCTAAGAAGTAACAACCAAACACGACAAAAATAAAATATAATAAGATGAAACAAAAACGTTCATTTTGTGGTTGGACATGACAACCCAACAGGAGGAAAGATTCCCAAGAGCAGGCATAAGAGTCAGAGCCCACTTGTCCTCACTGTTAGGAATCCCATAAAGACACTAAACTAAATGCTATGATATACACTCAGAGGACCTGGAGACCCATGTAGGCCCCGTGGTGGCTGTGTCAGTCTCTGTGAGCTCATATGAGCCTTCTCTGGTGTCCTCCATCCCCTCTGGCTCATATACATTTTCAGCCTCCTCTTCCTCAGGATTCCCTGAATTCAGGGGAGGACAGTAAGGCAACTGAAGGAGATTAAACAGATGCAAATTGAAATGGTAGAAGTCAAAGTATTGTCATCTGCAGATGGTGTGATAGTATACATAAGTGAACCTAAAGATTTCTGCCAGGGAGTTTGTGCAATAAATACATTCAGGGAAGTGGCAGGATACGAGATTAACTTAAAAAAGTCAGAAATCATGGAAACAATACCTTTCACAATAGCCTCACATAATATAAAACAGCTTGAGGTAACTCTAACTAAGCAAGTGAAAGACTTGTATAATAAAAACTTCAAGCTTTAAAGAAAGAAAATGAAGAAGAAGATGGAAAGATCTCCCATGTTCATTAATTGATAAGATTAAGATAATAAAAAATGGTCATCCCATCAAAGCAATCTACAGATTCAACGCAATCTCCCATCAAAGTCTCAATGCAATTTTCACAGACTTTAAAAGGAAAATTCTCGACTTTATGTGGAAAAACAACAACAACAACAACAACAACAACAAAAAAAAAACCCAGGATAGGTAAAACAATCTCAAACAATAAAAAAACTATTGGAGTTATCACCATCCCTGACTTCAAGCTGTACTGTGGAATTATAGTAATAAAAACAGTATTGTATGGGCATAAAAACAGATTGATTGATCAATGGAATAGAATTGAAGACCCAGACATAAACCTGCATGCCTATTGGCACCTGTTTTTTTTTTTTTATAAAGAAGTCAGATATCATCATCATCATCATCATCATCATTGTCGTCGTCGTCGTCGTCATCATCATCATCATCATCATCATCATCATCATCACCACCACCACCACCACCACCACCATCATCATCATCATCTTAGGTTTGGTCTTTTCACACTGTCCCAGGTTCCTGGATGTTTTGTGTCAGGAATTTCTTTCATTTAACATTTTCTTTGACAGACATATCTATTTTTAATTGTATCTTCAATGTCTGAGAGTCTCTCTTCCATCTCTTGTATTCTGTTGGTAAAACTTGTCTCTGTAGATCCTGTTCAAATTCCCAAATTTTTAATTTCCAGAATTCCCTCAGTTTATGTTTTCTTTATTGCTTCTGTTTCCATTTTCAGGACTTGCACAGTTTTGTCATTTCCTTTAACTCTTTTATTTTCTTTAATTTCTTTAAGGGATTTATTAATTTTCTCCAATTGCTTCTGTTTACCTGAATTTCCTTAAGGTAAGTACTCATTTCTTTTTAAAGACTCTCTATCATCTTTACATACTTGGTTTTAAGGTCTTTTCATTGTGCTTCAGCTGTGTTGAATATTTAGGATCTACTGTGGTAGGACAGCTGGAGTCTGGTGGGAACATACTGTCCTGGCTGTTGTTGGTTGTGTTCTTACACTGGCATCTAAGCATCTGGGTTCGGTACGACTATAGGTCTAGGTGCTAATTTCTGGGTTTGTCTTTGTTGGGTGGATGTTTTGTTTCTTGGTTTCTGTTTCCTCTCTAGATTTGTTTTTAGAGAGTATAGTAGCTGTGTGTTGCCTGTTTTACTGACTTGCTCAGCTGGTGTGTTCATAGGGAATGCCTGCTGGTGCTGGATGCTAGGATACAGTGATAACAAGGGAGAGAGGAGGTGAGAAGAAGGTGGTCTGTGGAATCCACAGGAGATGTGCACAGCAGGGAAGGAAGGATGCTTCATGCTCCAGAAAAGGCAGGGGATTGGATCTAGGGGAAAGGGACAAAAGAGGATGACTGTGGACAGCTGACCCGGTTTTCTGGCAGGTATGATGCACTTAGATTTTTTTTTTTGAGGTGCTGAAACAGTTTTGTTTTGAGAGGGATATAATGGTCTGAACTGTTTTCTAGAATTTACACATTGATGTTCTAATTGTCGAATGACAGTGTTTGAAGATAAGGTCATTAAGGACGTATTAAGGTTCAGTGAGGCCACCAGGGGTCCTAATCTAACAGGATTGTGTTCCTATAAGACAAAGGTGATACCAGAGAGGCAGAGATAATTAATGAGGCACATTCACATCTCAGGACTATGTAGAAAGGCTCTCCTTTATATGACTGATTAAAATGCCTATGTTCAAGAATAAGGCCATTATTAATATATTTTATCATACTTATTTTTATTTTGTAAGAAAACATATTTTTAGACTATTCAGATTCATGTGAGAATGAGTTTTTTTTTTAAATAAAAGAAAATGTTTAGTGGACTTATAATTTCAATGTGTTCAAGCCCATAATGTTGGAGGAACAGGTAAGGGCTCACAAACAGAAATCAGAGAGTATGCTGGGATTGGCTCAAGTCTTTTGAAATTTCAAAATCCATCTCCCCAGTGACACATCTCTCCTAACAAGATCACACCATATACTCCCTCACAAAGAGTGTCACCAACTGGGGACCAAGTGTTCAAACACATGAGCCTTTGAAGGCAATTTGAGGATGAGTAATTTTTATGATGAAAATCTATGATACTGGTTTTCTCTATGTTTTTGCTCCGTGGAGCACACCATATATTAGATGTTCTCCAAATAATGTTTTGTGCTAAAATTTAATTGAGTTGAGCACACAGTGCGCCAGTTTTGGAGTCTCAGAATGCAGGTTATTACTTCCAATTCTATAGAGTTCTTTAAAGCAATCTTTAATTAATTAATTAATTAATTAATTTATTTATTTTTGTTTTTCGAGACAGGGTTTCTTTGAGTAGCCCTGGCTGTCCTGGAACTCACTCTATAGACCAGGCTGGCCTCGAACTCAGAAATCTGCCTGCCTCTGCCTCCCAAGTGCTGGGATTAAAGGCATGTGTTACCACTGCCCTAAAGCAATCTTTAACTTAAAAAGAGATCTTAATACAAGTTTTCTAGAAAATGGAGCTTGAAGTGAAAATTATGTTTTAAGGATTGACTGGAAGATGCTGACTTAGGTCAGCAAAGATGAAGCCATGTTGGGAATGAGACAGAAGGAAAGCAAATGGCCACCATTGTAAAAGAAAGGGCTCTTCAAAACTAAGGGTTGTATGCTCCCGGCAAGCCAGCATACTGTTCGATCATTTGAGTCATTTTTTTTTAATCACTGGAATTTATTTTTATTTTATGTATATGGATGTTTTTCAAGTCTGTATATCTGTGTACATTGTGTGTGCCTGGTGCCCATATGGTGAGAGAGGGATCGGATTCCTTGACATTAGAGTTACAGGAGGTTTGAGCTACCATGTGGGTGCTGAAGAGCAGGAGGTGCGTTTAAGCTCCGAGCCATCTCTCCAGCCCCATCATTCCACCATTGACATTTTAACCGTGTTTTGTTAATGTGGCTGCACTAAGGGACTGTGTTACTCAGCCTCTCTGCAGAGCTGCTGGGTTAGGCAGATTTCATGTTGTTAACATAGACTTAAACCCTTGGATTAAATCAGGACTTCAGAGTGCCTGCACAATTTTTGCAGAGGACATAGTGGCAATTTGTTGAAGCCTTCTCTTCATCCCAGGAGAGGCTGGAACAGCATGGGCCATGAGTGTTCTAGGAGATGAGGCCATGGTGAGTAATGGCACAAGAGATGAATGAGCTGAGCAAGTACAGAGACCCAGAAGGTGGGCCATCACTGCTTATTGTGCACCATCTGTCTTTGCAAATTCACTGTTTCCTTTCTAAAAATGACATCCATCCTCATCCACTATGCTAGTGATTGAGGACAGTTTTAGAGGTGTGTTCATAGGGAGGAAGAAATTGGTGACTGGTTTCAGTGATGTTTTTAGGTGGACTTAATGACACTCATCGTTTTGGAGGTCTTTGATTGCAGTGAAGATGGTCTAATTTAAGTTAGGGTCAATGGCTTCTGAGCTAGGCACATGGTCCATACTACCTGGTATTCCATTTCAAAGGGTTGGTCCAAGAAATTCCCTGGGAGCATCTTTGCTTCCTCCTTCTATCAATTCTCCAACCTTTATTTGTTATTGATTCCTTTGACTTTTAAAAAATGCTTTCCTTAGATTTATAGGTATCTAAAAAGCATTTAAGAAGTTTTTAATACCATATTTTGATTTCATTGCCATTGCAAGCTTATAGGAAAGTTGAGGGAGGGGCTCAGAGAATGCTCAGATATACTTCGCCCTGAGACTTTATTCATGTTTTGCCAGCTGTCCTCATAATATTCTTTTAGGAGAAAGGTCCAGGATAAAATGGTGTGTTCCTTTGAGCCATCATCTTTCTAGTCAGTCTGGAACAGTTTCTTCGTCTTTCTATGATTCTCATGATCTTGACATTTTTAAAGATCAAAGGCCAGTCATAGGATAGGTAGGATTTTACTCAGTCTGACTTTGGCCAGTAGTTTTTTGTTTATTTGTTTCCGTTTAATGGCTAGATTCACATTATTTGTTTGGGTTGGATGTCACAGAAGTGAATCTTTGTTCTTCATCTTGGGCCACAGCATTATGCATGGGGTGAGTTTGCCCCTTTACTGGTGTTATTAACATGAATGTTAACATGGATGATCTGGGGAAGACTGTACCTGCCAAGTTTCAAGTACACATTTTCTTCCTTTTTACAGTTAATAGGAAATTTATAAACAGAAGCTTAGAGACACAGTAAACCGTGTTCCTCAAGTTACTTTTATTGACTGCTTTTCTGATGTTTGTTCCTTCAATCAGTTATTGCTATTGTGGTTGCCAGATGGTGATTGTATAACTCCACAGCTTTTTTTCAATACTTAGTTGCCATCCTGCTGCAGACAAGGTGTTTTTTTTTTTTTTTTTTTTTTTTTTTTTTAATTTCTCTGTATTTTCTCACTTATTTATGTGGATGTGGCCTCCTCAGTTCCTGTCTTACTCACTGACTCATCGATCATTATTTGTTCTGATGCTCAAAGTATTCCAGACTTAAGTGGCTTCACTGGATAACTCTTTACTTACTTACTTACTTTATTTATTTATTTATTTTACTTGCTTTATAAAACTAGATGTTCCAGAGTCTTCTTGTTTTTCTCCTATTTAGACTTAGGGTCATCTACTTCTCTCAGAAGTTCTTGCTTCTTCTTCTGCTTCTTCTTCTTCTTCTTCTTTTTCTTCTTCTTCTTCTTCTCTCTCTCTCTCTCTCTCTCTCTCTCTCTCTCTCTCTTTCTCTCTCTCTCTCCCTCTCCCTCTCTCTCCATAGAAATTAATATCCGAACACTATATATTCTATCGTTGTTTCCAAGTCCTTTGATAAGACAGAGCTAGAAACATGTTTCGTAAACACATATGCACATGATTATACTGGATTTACTTCTAAACACACACTTTTATATTGAAAACAACCAATTCCCATGCTGCCTTCAATTCCATTTGTGTCCTATAGAGCTCATGCTAGCTTTCCCCTGTGCACATTATGTGAAAGGTCTAATATCCATGACCTTTAATGTATTTATTTAGTTGATCTCTCTGAATGTCATGGATCTCCTGGATGCTGTCCTCTTCCTTACACAACCTCACGTACCCGGACTGACAGCCACACTGTGTGGAATTCCTCTCCATAGAAGGAGGGTTTGAAATATAAAACTTAGTTACAGCTTAGATTTTCCTCACAGCTATTTCTGGCTTGGTCATTCATAATTTATTTTTCAAATCCTTTGGGACATAATTTATATTTTCCCCTTTTACCACTTTCTTGTAATGAATTCTATGAATTTAATATTTATTTTGTGAAATAGTACTTCCTTTTATTTTCCCTAAGCACAGGTTCCTAAGGCTTAAAACGTACCCAGGAATCTTGTATTTCACTATGTGGTGTATATTTCTTCTAGTTCAAGTTCAGCTCTAAACTCAACCACCATGAGACTCAGCAGGACTCATTCATTTTTTTTTTCACATGATTCATGATTTTTATGGATTTTGGTCATGGCCTTTTTGAGTTTATGTTATTCCTTTATGATCAATCAAATTTGCATGCATAGTACTCACTTTCATAATTATCATCTTCCCTTTATGAGAGTCCATGGTCTTTTCTGTGAGCTTCAGAGTGTGTTTGTCTGAGTTTTATGCAGCATCTCAGCAGTTTACATCCGAGCAGAGCTAATGTCTCTGTCCTGTTTGGATACGTCTGATTCTCCTTGGGTCCCTGCTGACAGTTGCTCTTTGAGGGACGTGGGGGGCTGTGGAACCCAATCAGAAGTAGCAGTTGTCCAAAGTGTTCAGTATGAGGTGAGTCAGTTGAAATGGGAGAGAAGCTTGGAAGCAAGGTGATTAGAGAAGCTTTCTAGCAGTGCTGATTGTGTTTGTGGATTTGTGGATTGTGTTTACATCTTCTCTCCATGTTGGGCTTATTTTAATTGTTAATGTCCCCCAGGTTGTCTCTGTTGTATCTCATCCTTTCTTAAGAATGAGTAATAGAGCCCAACACATGTGCAGACATGTTTCTGTGATATGACTGCTGTGAAGGTGCCTTGCTGGAGAGCATGCTTATCTTTAAGAGGTGATGGTTTTGTTTTCTTATGCGTAACACTGAGAGGGGAATGGCTGGGCCACTTCATAGTTATATTTCTAATTTCTCTAGGTGTCTTTATATTGTTTTCCATAATGGAGTAACAATTTACATCCTCAACAACATACAAGGGATTGGACCTGTTTTGAGCATTAACTAGACTATATGCATGATTTGCTTCTATGTGTGTGCTTACTCTCCTCTTCTGAGAAGTAAAGTGATCACCTGTCCAGCAGCTGTCGTGTGTTACTTCTGCCCGGTGCATCTCAATCTTTGTTGGATTTGGCAACATTTTCGAATTGTCGCCACCATCATCTCATTACAACCCAAATTACATTTATTACCATAAATTATCATTTTTTTCAAAGAGGTCCTCAGGCACTGTGTCTCATCCAAGAATCTTATGAAAAATGCATATTCTAGGGCCTCCATCAGATAGGCAGAGGCAGACTTTTGGAATTAGGTTCACAAATTTAGACCTCAGCGTTCCACAGAAGATTCTTGGCAAAGGTCTTATTCTACCTTCTCCTGCTCTCCTTTTCCCATAATTTTAAGCCTAAATGTATTTTATGAGGAATTTAGTCTGTATGTTTCTGATCAATTTGGAAGAGCTATCTGATGTCAACTGTGGGTGTCTGATACCTCCTCATCCCATCCATGGGTTGAAATTTAGGAACTACTCTGTACCATATTTCAAACCATTGACAGATATTATACCTTTAATTTTAAGATGGCTACAAATCACATTTTTTACTTTATAGTTAAGGGGGTCAAAGAAAATGGTTTGTTTAGGATCAGATAGCCAGCTAATAAGTTACAAAGCTGTGTGTGAAAGCCACATGGTCAATGCAAATGTGACCATAAATGGTGAGGTCCAAACCTTTAGCTTTTCTTTGAGGACTGAATATGTTAGTGGATCAACGACTTAACTCAAGAGTCTTTCTGGTAGCTGACTGTAGACATAGGCTAAACTGTGAGTTAAGTGTTTGGCAATGAAACTCAACTACCATTCCATTTCTGTGATAAGAAATATTTCACTGGGAGCCTTGAAGGAAGGAACCTGTGATGAGTTCATTACATCTGGGTCAGCTGTAGATGATCCGTGTAGATTAGCAAGGAGGATACTCCGGGCAGATCCTGTCAGTGCTGCAGTTGGGACTGAATTTGAATTCTAGGGCATCTAAGCTTATTTTCTGCTGGCAAAACATCTCTAAGTGAAAGTCCTTAAAAGGCTTATAAAAACTTAAAAGGCCCTTTGACATCAAATAGCTCTTATGAATTAATCAGAAACATACGCATTAAATTTCTCATAAAATACATTTAGGTTTAAAATTATGGGAAAAAGCACAGGGCAAAATATCTTTTAGGTTTGTCCAAATCCAACTCCAAATTCTTCGTAAAAATTGGAAATACTTTACCAGTAACAGGATGGCATTGAGCACACATGTAGACAGGGAGAGCAGGGAGCAGGGAGGCTCCAGTCTCCTACAGTGGGTGGGGCTTGACTTTATGTGGCTTATGGATAGAGGTGCTGGATTTCTGAAATGCTGGGTGGTGGGATGGGAGTGGAGGAGGAGATGGTAAATAAGGATGGTTTGGTGATGAGGAGGTAGTCTTTCCTCTCTACAGATAGGTTGGCTGGTGATATTTCTTTTTCTTCAGCACTGGACCTTTCTCACCTTTGTAGAGTGTTCTAGAAACAACCTTATTGTAGAGAGGTCTGGCTGATGACTAGAAGACCTGTATTTTAATTGTTCTCTCTTGCATTTCTTGCATCATTCTATACTCAAATGCCTCTCTGACTCACCTAAGCCTCATGTTCTCACTCACTTCAAGTGAAGAAGCACCAACTTTGCAGTTTTGTTAGGTAGATTTAGGTGAGGTAGTGAGGTAACTCACTTAATACAGGACCGGGTACCTTTGTGGTGCTCAGGAGATGACTATGGCTGTCTTTGACAGAATCCTAATGATGTCCTGAGCTTTGTGAGTGAGAAAGGAGGTAGTTGCCAATCTGAACACACCAGTCAAGAGTAACATAGAAGAGAAGGAAGAATTTTTCATGCATCTGAACTGAGGATAATTTTCAGAACTGAATTTGAAATTACACATGGAAATGAATGTTTCTTATATGAAGAACCTAGTTACTAAATCCTTTGATAACAAACAACTTTTTGGATATATATATATATATATATATCTATATCTATATATATCTATATATATCTATATATATATCCAAATTATATATATATAATTTTATAGGTGCCCAGATGGCTATTTAATCTTTTTAATTTGTTTGGAAATAATCTGAGTTTTAGATAATTTTGAATAATTTGGGGTGCATGCAAGCTTGCATGGTATATGTGCAAGTGTGTGTGTGTGCAAGCACACAGCCACAGGAGGATGTCTGTGGTTTGATTTCTATATCCTTGAGACAGGGTTTCTCCATGAAACTGGAGCTAGGCTGGTAGCCAGCAAGCTCAGCAACCCTCCAGCTTCCACTGTCCACAGTGCTAGGGTTTCAGGTGCACATGTAGCCATATGTGTCTTTATATGTGGGCACCAGGGATTTGAACTACTGTTCAGTAAGTACTCTCACCTACTAAGGTATCTCCCAACCTCCTGGGATAGTTTTTGTTTCTTAAAGATATTTAAATTAGTGAGTGCAAAATCCCACCTAGAAATAGGTAATTTTTCTGTATGTGTGCGGAAAACATCTTCCATATATTTTGATCAGTTTCTTCTATCCTCTCCTATATAGGTGTCTACATTAGCTATTATGTCCCTAGAGAGCATGACGCTCCATTAAGAACAACTTAAAGCTATATAAGTCTCCAGAAGTGGCTCATCTTCCCTTTCCCCTCAACTATCCCATCTGCTTGAACACCTTGTAGAGTGGTCAAAGTTCAGGGAGACTGTCTCTAACTCAGTTTGTTCATTTGCAGGGAGGTCTACCCTCAAAGACGTTTTGAAACTTAAATATTTTGGATGTTATCTAGATACTACAAAAGAGGAGCTTTAATCAAAGTTTATGACTCTCGCAGTCGTAGAGTCCACTGGTACTTTTGTACCATAGTGTTACTCAGGTATTTGAACTGATCAGGGGGTTCCAAATGGAGGAGTTAGAGAGAAGAATGAAGGAGCTGAAAGTGTTTGTGGCCCCATGGGGAGAGCAACAATACCAACCAACCAGAGCTCCCAGGGTCTAAGTCACCAGCCTGGGAGCACATAGGGAGGGACCCATTGCTTCAGCTGTATATGTAGGGGAGGATGGCCTTGTTGGGCATAGGTGGGAGAGGAGGTCCTTGGTCCCATGGAGGCCGGATGCCCCAGTGTGGGGGAATTTGAGGGCAGGGAGGTAGGAGTGGGTGGGTGGAGGCACACCCTCATAGAAGCAGGAGGAGGGGAGATGGGATAGGGGCTGTTGAGGGGGGGATGGGGAAAGGGGATAACATCTGAAATGTACATAAATAAAATATCCAATAAAAAAAAGAAAAACCAACCAACCAACCAAAAAAAAAAAAAAAGGTTATCATCAAGTGTGTGTTCTGTGAGTGATTTCCATCTGTAGCTCCTTTACATTCACATTTGTGTTCACAGGTATTTATGTGACCTTGAGTACCATGTGTCAAATAGAACACATCTGTCATGCCCGAGAAACCAAGTGTGAATCTCTTCTGTTATTAATTGCATAGCCATTTGTTCACTGATATGACTGTATACATATTTTACCTAATTATGGATTTTAAATGAAAGAGAGAGGGCTAAAAGGCAGTAATTTAATGTTACCATGAGAATTCAATTTGTTTTATTGTTTCCAAATTTATGGCTTGCTGTAATGTTGCATATACCTCACAGTATTACATATTTTGGGGGACATAGCTGCAATGCAAAAAAGCTATCCACAGCTAAAAAAACCTTTTGTTAAAACTGGATTGTATAAGCTCAGAGCAGTGTGTTGTGTAATAAGACAATTTACAGTTGACACGATAACAGAGGCTGTTGCTGGAAAGAAAAGATAGCAATATCTGTAAAACTGCACCTGCAAGGGGGCTATGATTTCTGTGTGGCTGTCATAGACAATGTGAGTCATGGACTATTACCTTTTTAAGGGCTGCATGCATTTCACATTATTCATTATAGCTCCTGTAGGACTTACTCAAGTATACTCACATGGATTGAGACGAATGTGTGTTTAGACACACAGATGTTTATATAGTAGTAGACTTATACACATATATTATGTGCACACACATTGTGCTTGTAATTTATTGCAAAGAAAATAAACAAGCTCAATGGCTAAAACCTTGCAAACACCCAAACACAGACAAAAGGACCCTTTACGTCTGTCTGTTAAACTCAAAATGAATCCCTGGAAGGATTCTCAAAGCTGCTGCCCAGGCCTTCAAGAAGAAACCTCAATCTTGTTAATGAACCATAGCCAAAGGCCAGAATTCCCCTTGTGTATAAGCACTCAGTTGTCCCATTTGTCATTTTGCTCTGGGCTGTGCTTGGCTACAGCCAGCCCCAAGTGCCCTTGGATGTGACTGATTCCAGATGAAGCAAATGGGGCTCTTTTTTGAGTTTTCCTGTTGTCATTACAAGTTGTCATAACCCTGTTCTCTTGGTGCCAAATGACCCCCTGCTGCAAATGAGTCACTTCTGCGATTCACTCAAATACCTATAGCCCAATCAATAGGATGTTTAAAAGCTCCACATAGCAACAGTTAGACTGACCTAGGGCAAACAATAAAAATGTGTCATTTGATTGTCCCCTCTTGACACCATCTCAACCATTCACAACATCCCCAGCCCCATTATTCTTTCTCTATTTGTTACCTATCGCTGAAATTATACTCAGAAATACCAATTATATAACATGTGTGCCATATTTAGTAGTTGTCCGCCAGTTTTGTAAAGTTAGCTGGGTATAGTTTAGAGGGCAATCTTGGTTGGGCTTTTTCCTTTTCTTTTTTAATTACTAGGTTTTTTCCCCCCCCCCCCCCCGTTTTTAATAACTTTATTTGTGTAAGTACACTGTAACTGTCTTCAGACACACCAGAAGAGGGCATCAGATTCCATTACAGATGGTTGTGAACTACCATGTGGTTGTTGGGACTTGAACTCAGGACCTCTGGAAAAGAGCAGTCAGTGTTCTTAACCACTGAGCCATCTCTCCAGTCTAGCTGGGTTTTTTCTAAACCTCTTTGGTCAGCTGGGTGGTTCATGATCTGAGGTATGGATAATGCTTGTGCCAGGAACCCTAATCTTCTATCAGTGAGCAGGACCGAGTGTGGAGTTGGCAGACTTACAAGAGGAAAGGGCAGCTTTCCTGTGAAAGTCTTTCAAGCCTTATTACACAGTGGTTTGCTAGCATCTCACTGTCCAAGGCAACTCACATGGATGAGCTCAAAATTAGAGTGGAGGATGTTGTCAAATCACGTGAAAAAGCACATGGATATGGAAAGGCATGGCAAACTGGCACTACATATATGACAAACTCCTCTTCCTATAGAGCTTCCCTTTATGGAAGGAGCTACACCTCTACAGTGATGGTTTTATTTAGAGCTAATGCATCATCACTAATGTGAGTCTACACTTCTGTATGTGTAAGAAAATACAGGAGAAAAAAATGCCATTCTGTGTGGAGTAGATACTACACGCTTTTTGTTGCTCCTCTCACTATGGTAGGTTTATTTCTCTACACCCTTGAGTCTGAGTTGAGCCGGTTGTACAGATGGACAGAATGCAGGAGAGAGTATGCTTGCTCTAGGCTAGCTTTCTCTGGCTTCTTCCTTGGAATACTTGCTCTCAAGATGCCTCCACTTGGAATGTAGTGCGGTGAGATGTCAAGGTAGGTTCTTTGGTTGAATGATGACTTCAGCTGCCGGCCATATGACATTGACATCTCTGCTCACTTGGGCTCCAGATAATCACAGCCCCAGCTGGAGTCATGTGGACAAGAAGCCTTTCTCAGCTTAGTTATAATCATGGCCGATGAAAAATGATTAAGGTTTTTAAAGTCGTGAGTAATTACAATAGTGTATTATATAATCATAAACAATAGAGGCACATGCATGATTAGCAGTCTAGGCACCGGGGCAGGGAGAAAGGTCAGTATTTCTAGAGATGTTGAAAATGAAATGGCTTATTTTTACTGAAACTCAACCAACTTTGTAAATTGTTACTTGAAAAGGTAAATCCCAGTTTGTTAAGGGCTCTAACTTGCAAGTCAAGAGCCACAGAAACTTTGAAAGGTCTTAACCCTTTTTGGCTTTCTTGTATCAGCACCTTGGGCTCTGTTCTCTATTCTGAACTCCAGAGGGCACTGCAGAGAGATTTTTCAGAGCAAGAAGTGGATAACTTCTCTCTTTTGCTTGTAATGCAAACACGTGTCCTTTCAAGCTGTGTGGGAAGACAGATATACACATGTTACTATTTTAAAAACTCAGATGTGATTTTTCTGTGGCTAATCTCATTCGTTCGTGGTACCTGGCATGGTTCACCATCTGAGTATCATGCATCCATTGTTGAAAAGTCATTTCTGTTTATGACATTGGATTTACATGTAAAAGAGTCTTTCTGTTGTGTCTGACGATTTGCCCTTTATCTTTCCAGGTTAAATGGCATCTCCATTTGTGTCACCAGATTGCACTGGCTCTCCTCGTTCTGTTCTTGTCTCTGCTGCAGATGGTTGGTGAAGTTTACACGAGTCTAGCTGTAAATTCCTATCTTATCACTCAGATAAGCCACACAAGAACCTTGCTACAGTTTGCAAGCCTGGTGTGATGATAGCTCTGGATAGCTTAAGGAAATAGTACCAACTACAGGATGCCCACGGACCACTGCAACTTCTCTGGGCCTCACTCTCCTCATCTGTAAAGTAGGCCCTACAGTAACCCCGGTGGGTTAGAGACAACAGTCCTGTGAAGCCTCATTTCTACTCCACACTTGCAAGAGGTTACAGAAAATGTGAGGACACGAATGGAAACTTTTGGAAACTCCTTTAAGGGGTCTTTGCACCTTGAAGGAAGAGGAGGGTGGGTTGTCATTGGGCAACGAGCACATTTCGGGTCGATCTCTCCTGATCTCCCTGCTTGATTGATTTAAGAACTAGACTGATGGTTTTACAGTGCTTCTTTAATTTGTGACCAATATTGGTGGAAGCAAACCAAATGAGGAGTTTTGGTTGGAATAAAGGGGGACAACTGACAAAAACTGTCACATTAAGAAGTGCATAGAAATCCTACTTTCCCTCTCATGGTGGGGAAGGGGTGTTCCAAGAGACTTCCGAGGTGAGGAGGGCTGAGGTACTCTTGTGGCATGTACTTCTCTACCTTCTGAACAGTTAGCCAGGTCTCTCAGGCCAGCTCTGGCATTAGCACATCTTGTTCTGGATCCATTCCCTGAGGAGGGAGTGGGCCTCCTAGGGTTCAGGGTTCAGGCTGAGGGGAGCATAGCCACCAGGCAGTGGAAGTTCCTTTTGGCACTTGTTTCTGTGGCTCTGGACTGATGAGTGGCTCAGTTAGATGAGGAACGTCATGTCAGAAACTTGGAAAGGTGTGTTTACATACTGGTGGCAACCTTGGTGACCATTTGAAGGCACAAAAGTACTTCTCATGTACTTTGGGGTGAGCAAAGCATATCCAAGTCCCTCCTCCCCCAGGTATATTTCCTCATAATTTTAAATCCATGTACATTTTAATCGAAATTTAATCATATGTTTCAGATTGATTTATCTATAACTCATCAAAATGTTGTTTTGTGAGAGGGGTTCATTGTCCAAGGAACTTTTGGAGTTTTTAAAATAAGCGTTTTAAGGACTTTTTTCTTGTAAACAGGAAACCATGTTTCACTGAGCACAAACCCAGTTTAGCCCCAAAAGTTCAAGTTTGGTTTGAAACTCTGAACTCATGAATGTTGGGACTATTCTGTGAAGAAATGGAGTTCCCATGGTTATTCCTCAGAAATGTATAGAAAAACAACTGGGAATTCCAGAAGTACTGTCTGTGTTTCTAAAATTATCGAATACCCTGAAGTATAGTATACAAATTAGAAATGCTGTAGTCTTCTTGCTTGTTAAAGATCACTTGCTTTTTATATATTTTCAATGATTTTTTACATCGTAAACAACGACATCATTTCATGTCAAGATTCTTCTTAGTACTAAAGCCACACTGACCAACCAGCCAGCCAACCAACCAACCAACCAACCAACCAACCAAACAACCAAAATAAATAAAATGGTTGTGCGACTAGAAGGAGCCATTTACAAGAAAAAAACAGACTAACTTTCCCTAGTTACTCCATTTGAACTACTAGCTATGTCTTTACAGTTACGGCTTGCAGGGCAAGCCACTGCAGCAGTCTCAGGCCTCCTGACTTTACTAAGGAACTGAAGCACTTTTCACAAAACATGCAAATACTGAATCTAAACACTAGGATTAAACGTGGAAGAATTAAGTTTTAAAACGATTTCCTTCCTCATTTTATGTATGAGGGTTTGCCTGCATGAATTTCTGTGTACTGTGTTTTGCCTGGTACCAGCAGAAGCCAGAAGAGGACATCAGAATCCCTGGAACTGAGGTCACCCTGTGATGCTGGGAAGCAAACCTGGGTCTTCTGCAAGGGTGACTGTGCTCTTAGCTGCTCCACCATCTCTCTGGCTCCAGAACAAATTGTTTCAAACATTTATATGTTGTTTTATATTTAAACTCATGCTTTACTCATATTCTCTATTTCTATCATTGCCTTGTCACTTTCTAAGCGTATGCATTTACATGCCTTTGACTCTTTTACTTAGATTTCCTTTAGTACTTTATACAAGTCTTTTAACTTCTATATGTTCATGCTTAAAAAACATTTAAATTTAGTTTTTGCTTATGTGCTTTATTTATTTACATGACTGAATAATCTAGCTAGTATTTCTATTAAAATTCATTTATATGGTGTGCAAAGATATGCTATACATACTTCAGCATCGTCTTGTGTCATAAATTGGAAGGCTTTATATAAACAAAATGACCTGACTTTTACATTAAGAACTGATCTCATTGTGTCTTATTCTCTGTGATGTTTGGGGAAACATCTAGATGGAAGTTACATCTGTAGACTGTGGGAAGTTTTCCCAGTTTGCTGAGATGTATATTATAAGTTGGGCTTCTGTAACAGAGCCATTTTCTCTTCTGAGGTTAAAGTGCTCCGTATGTATGAATGTATGTATGTATGTATGTATGTATGTATGTATGTATGTATGTATCTACTATCTATCTACTATCTATCTATCTATCTATCTATCTATCTATCTATCTATCTATCTATCTATCTATCTGTGTGTGATTACCTAATAACATTTTATGCAATTTCTGTGATTGTACTATTTTAATTAGGATTCAAGATAAGATTGATATTTTTTAAAAAAACAATCCTGATATAAAAGCAATTCTTTCACCTGTGTTCCCACAGCTTCTGCATAACAACTGTCTGAAATAACTGCCTGAAGACTATTTTCAGCAATATTTCATACACTACACTAATGGATTATTGTTTTATTACTCATATTTAGCTATGGACTAGATAGAAGTACCAATATTAAGCAAATGTACCTTTTAGAAAAATGGTTATTTAAAAAGACTGTGTAGCCTGGGGAGGTAACTCAGTGGTGGAGTACCTTCCATAAGGACTCTGGGTGCAACTCTAAACACCCCCGCCACACCCATGCGAAATAAAAATAAAATTTATCAATGGCACAATCATAGCCTTATGAAGTAACTGACTACAAATTTTCCCAGGTTCACATCCTTCCTGCCTGTTTAGAAGAACTCTATCAGGTCTTCCTGGGAGAGCAGTAAAGACTTGGTGGCAAAATATAACACAAATAATTGCTCATCCTGTGTGAAATGCCTCCCATCCGCTCTGGGAAACCCTCCTTGTGGCAGGAAGCAGCCAGGTAGCATGGAATAAAAGGGTCAGTGACTTCTGCCAAGCAGGTACCCAAGAGCCAGCTGGCTCTTCCCGAGCCTGGTGGGCAGTGACCCAGAGTTGGATGTCAAAAGCCAAAGGAAAAACAAGATTGCACTAGCTTCAGAAAGAAGCACTTAATAGCTCCAGAGAGAGGAGGTAAGGGAATTTAGCACATAAATAAAACACAAACAAACTTAAAAACAGGCTTTACAGGCCCAGTGTAGTGCGCTAGCTGTTTCGGGGCCTCTATGGTGTGCAGGGATGTGTCACTGAGGGTGGTTATGGCTTTTGGAAAGATGTAGAGCTGAGCTGGGGTGGTGCAGGCAAGGTGGTAGATTTTATGTAGGAGGCTGAGAGCTTTTGATGATCCACTTGCAAAACGGGTCAAACTGTGCCCTCTGTGTGCAGGTCACAGCATTCTGCATTCTGGAGCAAATCAACCCTTGTGATCAGCATTGCTTAGCTGTTACAAAACATCTCATTTGAGCATTTCAGAGACCACATATGACATAGTAACAGACTCTGTGGCTGTAATTCCCCAGTGTGATCTGCCGCCCACACATCACTATGTGCTAGCTATTTTTGAATGTGGATGGAGTCTTATTTTATTTTCACCTTTATATTTATGATAGAGGTATTTTGAGTGATAGTGTGGATCTCATGTGGGGAGAGCGCTTCTGCACAGGTTAGCAGGAAATGAGTCTTACAGACATATTTTCAATTTGGAAACTTTGTTAAATAATTTTCATTAATTTTAGCTTGGCTTCTTGATCACAGTAAACTTAAAAATCTGCTTTTAATTTATCTTTGCATAGCTAGGACCAAGCCCAGGGCTTTGTGTACTAGCGGCTGCTCTGCCATTGAGCTACATCTCCAGCCTCTTCCCTTTTCTTCCTCCTCCTCGATTCTTCTTTTAAGTTTTATATTAATTTAAATCATTGTGTGTGTATGTGTGCATGTGTGTGTGTGTCTGTATGTATGTAGGTCTGTGCATGTGAGTGCAGGTGCCAGTAGAAGCCTAGGGACCGTCAGATCCCTTGGAACTAGAGTGACAGGTGGTTGTGAGCTGTCTGATGTGGGTGCTGGGAACCATGTTCTTGTTCTTTGCAAGCAGTAGGCATTCTTTAACTGCAGAGACGTCTTTCCAGCCTCCAGGCCTGTTCAATCTGAGAAAAATTCTTCTCCCCCAAATCTAAATACATCTGTCTTTGTTCTTCACCGAATAGGCGATTCCTGCTTGAGACTTTTTGTTTAACATGTAATTAATAGTTTGGCATTTCCCCGGGGCCTTCCTTGGGACTCTCTCTATATCTGTTTTGCATTACAGATTCCCTTGCTAAATATTTCCAGATCATATAGATTTAGATAAGACAAGTTCAAGAACTTACAGTATTTGTTTAATTTTAACTTTTACACTATTTATTATTGGTGTGAAAAATAATACTTGGACAAGTCTCTGAGGAATAGATGACAACTATGTTCAAGGTTGGGTAGTTTATTCAGTGGGTAGTGAGCACTTGATACCCAACTGCTCCCTCTTAGACATGTCAGCAAATTTGAAATATCTTTTAGATTGCTTTCTCGAATTGTTAATTGTGCCCCTCCCCTGCCAATCTTTATGGCAGCTTTGGCATATGACCTATCTTTCTTCCACCTTTATTGGTAAGAATTAGAGAGCATGTGGAGGAGGAGAACTGGTCACATCCTCAGCATGGGCATCCCGGAGCTGTGGCATGTTCAGAGGGATCAGCTGTTTAACACAGACCAAGTCCATGAAGCCTGAGGATGGTATGAATCACTGCGAGTATCAGGAGACATGATTTAAGCGGAACAAATATTTCCAACTTAACCTAGGATTTAATTAGGGTTCAGTTGGATGTCTTCAGTGAGGTGAATTGGGTGGGCTATATTTTTTGTCACTGGATCTTTTTTTGAATAGAATTCCTCTGTTTTTTTTTCCCCAAGACAGAGTTTCTCTGTGTAGCCCTGGCTGTCCTGGAACTCATTCTGTAGACCAGACTGGCCTCGAACTCAGAAATCCACCTGCCTCTGCCTCCCAAGTGCTGGGATTAAAGGTGTGTGCCACCACTGCCCGGCGAGAATTCCTCTGAAATATATGCCTCTTTGTACTAGTTTTGAGCTTAGGAGGGAACTACTTTTTTCTTTTATACACAGCTTCATTTTTTTTTTTTTAAAAAATGGAGTCCATGAATCTACTCCTCCCTCTTTCATTCTACTCCTTCTGTGTTGCTTCCCTTATTTCTCATCTCCATGTCCTTTTCCACATGGTGTACTTATATATACATATACATATATATATATATATATGTATATGTATATATGTATATTACATATATATAATATATATCATATATATGTATATATATGTACACATATATATGTACACACACACATATATATGGATATATGTGTGTACATATATATATACGTATATATGTTATATAATATATATGTATATACATATATGTGCACACACACATATGCAAGGTTACTGTGTCCAATTAGTATTCCCTGCATGCATATAGGTTTAAGGCTGTCCCTCTGTAACTTGTGAGAAGCCCCACCTCCAAAGAAAGCTGACAACTGTCACTAATGTTTCAATTACTTGGGCTTTGTGGGCACCCCACCATCCAGGCTGAGTTGGTTGGAAGCAAAGAAATGGGCAAAATGACTGACTGACATTTGGTTTGTGGAGTGTTCCTAGTATGGCCAGGGTCTGGTATGATCTGAAAGAGCTAATTTAGAACTTCCTGAAGACCAACTCAAAATTTCTCTTAGATTTATTTATTTATTTATTTATTTATTTATTTATTTATTCATTTAAATTTCTAGGAGACTCTTGTTAAGTGTATTTATAAAAATTACTTAGGTAATAGGTAAGCGTCCCAGATACATATCTGTGGGTTGTTTGGACAACATCTTGGGCTACCCTCAACAGTGAATGACCAAGAGAGAGGGTAGCTAAGTTTTGAGAGAGAAAGAGACACAAAGGTTGTGGAAGATGGAGACTGTGGGAAATGCATTTGGAGTGGGGTACTATGGTAGGGTTTTGGTTTCCACATTTGCTCCCACAGGGCACTGCCACTTGGGGAGGCGGGATGCAGGAAGTTTGACTGCATTTACCCCACGCTGCTGGTGGGACCAGGTGCCTTGTGTAGAGAAATCTCAGGTCCTCTCAGGGGTGGGAAAGCGCAGTCTGAGGCGCAGTTGGCTCTGGAGTCCCTGGGCCTGCAAAGAGGCTGGGGCTGTGGAGTTCCCAGGCTCTTGAACACTAGGCACCACTGGAAGTGATCTAGCCTGGGGTTGGGGGAGGGAGGCATTCTGACTGGTCCCACAGGGAGAGTTCTTGGCTTGGTGGCTGTCGTGGCTGGGAGTGCAGAGAGGCTTCTACGAGAGATTAGACAGTGGCTCTGTAGGCAAAGGCCTCCTCTATAGCTCCTTATGATGGATCCTGATGAAAAGAGACAGTCTGGTTCCAAATAATTTATTGCAATGGTGTAAAACCATATCTTACTTTTCAGGGTGGATCTGAGATTAAATAACTTTTGCAGGGAGAAGTGTCTGACAAGAAAAGCTTATTGGCTAAGTCCTCCAGGCCTCTAAGAACCTTTTTTCTTTTCCTCATCTAAATGTGGAGGGGCTTGGGGTGTTGTCCTTACATGACTGTTGGCCACAAATCTACGGGGAGCTGCAGCTAGTGACAAGGGCCTGGTGTCCAGGAGCCGGTGAAGCTCCTACTGTCCCTTCAGGGTCTCCAGGACTTCTAGACTTAGTTTAACTGGAGACCAGGCTACCTCTCACAGTCCCACAGTACTAGACTAGTGGTGGATGAGAAATATGTGCCACTTAAAGGTTAAAATGAGCGTTGTGGGTACTAGAAAATAATGAGAAGATGGCACTAGCTGGCACAGTTGTAGAACAGGGCAGGTGGTTTCTTTCCTACTCTCATTTGTGGCACCACTGGGGGGTCGTCGTCGTCGTCATCGTCATCGTCATCGTCATCATCATCATCACTTACAAAGTGTCTTCGGTCCTCAACTTGAGTCTGCTACTCATATCTGAACATGAGTAAAGTAGTGACTTGGCTTTTCTAGGCTCCAGTTCTTTAAATACCAAATAAGAACAATATAGTAGACAATTAGATATCTAACTACGTTACTTGGTGACTCAGAAGATCTTGTGTCTGTACTTCATGGGTGGGAATAGTTAAGCAGACAATGTTTGGCCTTTCCCCTTTACCACAGTCACTATGGCAGCTCAGTTACATATATTTTATATAGAACTTCCATAGACAGTTTTTGTTTGAAGGGCAGGTTCTATGTCTAAAAGGAAAGTTGGAAAAGCAGTCAGTCTAGACTATTTCTAGAATCTAAAATTTTGGGAGTCTGTAGTTGGTATTCAAAGCCTTTTGATTTCTTAGGCTAAAGACAGTGAAATAATTATCTGTCTCATATTATCTGTCCTCCGAGAGTTGTTACTAAAATGTGATGAGAATTTGGACAATAATTGCCTGGAGTATACTATCGAAGGCATGATAAGAAGGGAACATTTATTATTAAGGTCTATTAAGTCTCTGGCTCCATTCTCAATAATTTAAATAATTAAATATTTGTGTCCTCCAGAAATAAGCTAAATGTTATTATTATCATTGGTACCACCTGAAAAATAAAAGTAAGATTTGGAGACAAGGCAATCTTGCTTTAAATAATCAGGGTTAGAACCAGAATGCATGGTAAACCTCTGTTTTCTGGTGGTAAGAGCCTGTTGCTGAAGACTCCACACACTTTGGTTATAGGATGTGAAGAAATCTGTTACTGGCAAGGAAGCATCCTTCATGCTGGTTGGCTTTTATACTACTGGATGGATACTATGCAGCCTTCTGGGAAGGAAGAGTTATCAATATTCTTACCCAGCTATGAACCTGTGAGCTACAACAATGACTGACAAGACAAGGTGTGCCCATGGTTATTATAATTGTATTGATATATAACATACAATGTATACTATATGATATGTAATATATAATGTATAATATACCATGTACAATATAGAATACAATTTATAATATATATGTATAATATATAATTATACTTTAACATATAACATAATATGCAATGTATAAATAACTATAATTGTAATGATAGTGGGTAATCAATTGTTTGATGATTGAATATAAAGCCTGCTCCACAGGAGGAAACACATACCTTGCACTGTAAATCTAGTGAAGACCTCATGGAAGGGGAGCTTATAGTTCCCAGAGGTGAACCTACTGTCATTACTTTGATAAGTGGCCTCAGTATCAAACTGCTTTCTAAATACATATCTCTCTACTCATAGATTAATGAAGCTTCCAGTCTTCATTAGAGAAGCATATCTTAAGTGGACAGCAGTTAATACAGAAAGTCAGAAATGGCCCAAGTGCAGAGACTAAGTATCTGTGGCTTGCTCTACCATAAATGAAACAGAGATATCATCCTCTTTCCCAATAGGCTCGGGAATCACTGAGAAATAAGGAGCAGAAAGACTGTAAAAGCTGGAAATTTAGAAGGACTATGGTGAAGCAGTGTTTTCTGGACACGATAGGACAAGTGCACTCATGAACTCAAAACAGCCGTAGATATCTGCACAGGACTCTCGCAGGATCAAGCCAGTTAGCATTCTATTTAGCATGGAGAGGGGAAGGGCTCATGAGCTCCCACCCCTAGATGAGCAGCTGTTGACAGTTGATGGCTGCTGGGGAAGGAGTCAGTTGCCTTTTAAATATGTGCTTCCTGACAGGTCCACCATTCTCTAGTAAATGACCCTACAACCATGTCTATACAGGCAGTGCAGATTAGACTCAGTAGTTTTTTCTTTTTGGGAATGAGTGGATTTGGTAGGAGTTACGAGAAAGAGTGGGGAGGTGAATATGATAAAACTGCATTAAATTCATATATGAAATTCTAAAATAATTAATAAAATGTAGTATTCAATAATGAATACTAAAATAAAATCTGGGCTAGGATTATAAATTGACCAATTTCCAGGATTCATAGTCTTGATGGTCCTATTTTTGACTTTTCCAGTCTTCCTATAGCCCATTGATGCCCTGGGCTCCTCCCAGTGGAGATAAAATTTTCCATTATGAGTAGTGTACAGGTAGGTGGGTTCCTGGCTGTCCAAACAACTTCAGTGCTTAGCTGGGCTACACATCTCTCTCCAGGCACAGTGGCATGGGATGGAGCAATGTCTGGAGGACGCAGGATGCACAGGTCACCAGGATTGCAGCCTTTCTGAGTGCAGTGAACCTCATTAAGACAGGGAAGCTGAGTTGTTCTGAGGAGATGGTATAGTTGTTACGTAATACTGATTTTATTACATAGTTATTATATAGTGTTAAGATTCAGATTTAGGTATGGAGAAGCCATTGATATACCCACATGCCCTTTAAATATTTTTAAAAAACCATATACTAGGAATTACTTGGATTTTTCTCAAGAATTCTCAATTTCCCCAGATTTTTGCTTCTATCGTCTGTCTGTCTGTCTGTCTGTCTATCTGCCTGTCTGCCTGTCTGTCTGTCTGTCTGTCTATATCAACTTTCTTACTACATAATTTAGGTTGTTTTCAAAGTCACTGAGTAATCCTGGCTGATCTAAAACTCTTGGTCTTCTGACTCAGCCACAGTTCCAAGATGAGAGGCATGGACAACTCTCCTGAGCTTTTTCAATATGTTTTTTTAAAAATAGATTTGCTACTCTTAGTAGTGTTAGTAAATGCTAGCTAGTTGTCTAGGAACAAAATAAAACTGGCAATGTGCTTGTAACCTGCCCTACCTTGTGTAAGCTTTGAAGCTTAGCCTGTCTCCCTGTGGTTGCTCTTTGCACAACATAACCTTGGTGATGAATTCCAGATGTTGTTCCCTGGAGTGCTCCAGGGGCTTACACATTATATTTCTGAGCAAATAAATGTATTTCCCCCCTTGTGACTGAAAGGCTAAATAGAAGGTCATGTGTACCTGTGCATGTGAAAGGGCATTTATATTTTGATCAGGTGAAATGCACCTGGGCGCTGTAAATATTGCAGATTGGCGTGATGTGATTGAACCAAAAGTCTAAGGGCTCGAAAGGCCAGCTTGGCTCTAGGACCTCTCCTTTTACTTTCCCTCCCATCTTTCACTTTCTGAGATGTGAAGAGAACCTTAGGTGCTGGGATTTGTTAAAAAGGCCCATGCAATACCTCTCAGGATGGCTCATGAACTCACATGACTCTCCTGACTCCCACCTCGGACAGTGTGGACTTTCCACAATGCATTCTGATCCCTGTGCTTGGTAGGGGTGTGGAAAAACCCTAAGGTTTCACATTACTGAGTGAAGAGATGAACTGGAGGGATACTGATGGTCTCTTTCTCCTTCACAACTCCTTCAGCTTGGAGAACTCCAGAGAAGTGGTGGAGCAGAGAGGCCAGGGTAGCTTTCTTTCTATGAACTATTTGAAGTAGCATCTTCATCTGCTTATGGTCTGGTAGGGAGCCTGGGATTTTGGCACAAGCTCAGTTCTGTAGAAAGCCTATGGTATATGTACACAGACACATACATGTTATGTAAATATAGCTTTACTAATAACAAGGCTGATACTTTAATCTTTAACAACCTCCACATGACATTCTCTCAAGTAGTTTAGAGCATAGAATCTATAGATAGACCAAGTTTAGTCACTAAACCAATATATGTGCATGAAAAAAAAAAACACCCAGAAGATTAGAAAAAAGAACACAGATAAAAGTAAGTTATCCATAATTATGTTGGGATAATCCTCTTAGCTAATTTTTTTTGGTGTTGTTAATCTTTCAAGTCTCCTTTCTACCTGGTTTTCCTCCCCTTTCTGCATCAGAATGTACACCCAATCTTCTAAACAAGCTTTAGAATATGTGTATAGTAAACATACATATACCCACACATATTTCTTTCATCACAAGTTAAGGTCATTAGTAGTAACAGTTGCTATCCTGCATTCTCTCCCCTCTTCATAATGAAACACTCTGACATTCCTCTGTGAAGTGAGAACTATGTTAAATCCAGTTTTGCGGATGAAGGAGTCAAGTCCGAGAGTTTAACCCCTCGTCCGAGTTTACACAGAGAATTAAATGGCAGAGTAACCGTTAAACTCAGAGTGAGTTTCAGTCACTGTGCTGTAATATGGAGGCACCGAGGGATACGTTCTATTTTGGGATCTGTCCCTTTCACTCAATATTTCATTAAAAGGGTCCCCAGGTAATTAAACATCCCACTAACTAGAATCTTAACAGTTATGAAGAATCTCACCTCAAAGTTATGCAAGTTACTTTATCTCTTCTTAAAGTCCATTTTTGGTTACACATTTTCTCTATCATACAAGACAGAAAGGTGAACATCACTGGACTGGGCTCTGTGTGTAGGTCTGTTGGTTTCCTCAGGTCCTTAGGCAGGAATTGCTGAGGTGGCATGGTCTGCCTGAGAAACAGAGAAGACTTTGGCTCTTTTATTGAGTTCTAACCTGCAGGTCCCCTCAGTCAGTACTTTGATAGACGTGGAACAAGGTCTGGGACACTCAGTCCTCCATCCGTACTATGGAATATGTTGGTTAATCTGAATTTTATTCTGTTTGCTTCCTAGCTTGACATTTTGATTTATAATAATCTTACTTTGGTAAAAGATGTTTGGTTTGTGCTCTTCGAAAATATTTTGAATTCTTGGCTCTTTAACGTGATGTCTAGGTCTGACAGCTTACCTGTCATGGGCTGTGGAGGTTATTTTCCCACAGTTCCGTGGGTGCTGAGGTCTGTGATCATGGTACCAGCAGCTGGCAAGGGCCTTCTTGCTGCATGGCAATATGAGAGAAAGTAACATGACAGAAAGATGTAAGGAATGAGAGAGGTAAGAAAAGGGAAGAGACATGATGTGTCCTTTAATAGGGAATTCCATACTGTGTGCATTATTAGTTCCTCCATGGCAGTGGAGCCCTCATGGCCCAATCACTTCTTATGGGTCCCACTTCTCAACACTTAAAATGGTGATTAAATTTCAATGTGAGCCTGGGCTAAGATAAACATTCCAAGAGTAGCACATGGTAAATGCCAGTTCTTCTGTGCTGTGTCATTGACAGGGGCTGATCTCAGTCACATGGCCCTTCACATTTCTGTCACCCAGGCTTTTGCTCTTCTACCTGCCTTACACAGAAAGTCCTGAACTTTGCAATGTTTAATGCCACCTGTTCTCAAGGGTCAGCAAAATCTTACCAAGTGCCATAGCCATGTTTGTCTAACTTTGCTCAGAATTATAAACACTATGCTTTCACCTTCTTGACTGTTTTCCCTAAAAGCTAGATTTCCATTTACCATTGCATTTCATGTATTTTCCAGCTAATTTATTTATTCAAAATTTTAAGTACTTTGTTGAATGAATAACTTGAGGAGTGCCATAAACACGTGAGTGAGCCATTTCCATATGCTCAGTGGGGAAGGAAGATGTGTGGGATCTTTCACAGTATGATAAACGTTGTAACAGGAGACTGTCCTATACCTAAAGGTGGAGCAAAGGAGGGAGAATGTGAAAACAGGAAGATGGTGGGATAGGAGGTGATTAGCTGATGGAGAGTGCAGAGTGGGAGGAAACATGAACAGCATGAGAAAAGAACAGGGGAAACATAGGAGCTCTCTGGTTACCTGAGCAGAGTTGGCTCAGTGTGTGTGTGTGTGTGTGTGTGTGTGTGTGTGTGTGTGTGTGTATGTGTGTGTATGTATGTATGTATGTGTGTGTATGTGTGTGTGTATGTATGTGTGTGTGTGTATGTATGTGTGTATGTATGTGTGTGTATGTGTGTATGTGTGTGTGTGTGTGTGTGTATGTGTGTATGTGTGTGTCTGTGTGTGTGTGTGTGTGTGTGTATGTGTGTGTGTGAAATGAGAACTCTGTATTGATCCTAATTTGACATCAGTGTGGCCACTATGACTTCTCATGTTTGTGTCTAACCAGCCCCTCTATCATAATGCAGCTCTTTTGAGAGTACTTCCACTTCTCTGAGTGTTGTGTGAACTGAGCACCAAGTGTAGAACTTGCTGCAGAGTGGATGGATAAAGAAGGAGAATCAGAATGCCAGGTAGCAGGGGCAGTTGCAGAGCTGTCACCCCAAATGTATGTCATACACCCATAAATAAGGCTTCTTTGGTATGACACAGCTTTGTAAGCAAGCTACCATTGTAGACTGACTGTGTGCCTTCCTGGATGCCTTTTCATTTCCTCTCACTGGTCACCACCCTGGCTACTTGTTTCCTTCTCTAGAGGCTGACTCATCAATCAAGTCCATCAGTTTCTGGGAGAGTCACTTTAGCCCTCAAGGGCAGAATGCCTTTGATTGGGGTTTCAGCCCTGTCTTAATCTTCCTTCCTAGTGTTCACTGTGTTATGATCATGATGGCTTTTTCTCTCTTAAGACAATAGATATTATTGCTCACATAGTGTTATTCCTTTATTGCATGATATATATTATCATATATAATGAATATGACCTGATATTGATATGATATAATGAATATATTCATTATAAAATTGTGTCTTTAGTTTTACCTCTGCACATCTAGAGTGTTAGCTAAGTAGTCCAGACTTGCTCTCCTTGATATTGGTGTCTAGCTCAGTGCTTACATGCTCAAACTAGGAATGTAAGTGGATTAAACAAACTGTAAACGTAGCAGCCATTAAACACACTGTGGTAGCTGCTTGTTCACTGTACCCAGATTTCAGATCCTATGGGAATGAGCTTTCCATCCTGCCATAGTAATGCAAAGGGCTAAATTCTCCTGGACTCAGTGATGAGGGACTACCAGTTTTGCGGTTACAATTTGTGTTATTTTGAGTTTTCTCAAGCACCCCTCCAAGATCTTTAAGTTCGAGATTGCTGTGCTGTGGTCTTGCAGGGTCCAAGAGGGCTAAAACATCTTGGATACTCCTCTTTTTTAGGATGGCTGACATCAGTCCATCAGAAAATACCCTCTCCTTTTCAATTGCTGACTACTGAGGTTTGTCCTCAGCTACACAGACCAGCTCTTCTGTTGCCTATCTTCTAATATGTAATTAATGACAAACCAAAGCTGCTCACATGTTCAGTTTTTCTATGCATGATCTCACCAGCAGTAAGTCATGCCTTACTGCTGAGGGGCCCCATGTGGCTGTAGGGAAAGTCTCTCATCCACTAGTCTGATGTTCAATAATGTGATCAGACTAGTGAAAGTTCCTGAATTCACACAGTCATTCCTACTGGGTCCAGGCCCCAGGACTTGGTGTCATGTGTGTGAAATATACACACACTGATTTCAAAGACTAAAAACCCCCTTGTATTTCTCTTTCTCAGTTTACCAGTCCAGACACCGCATGCCACCATATGTCTCTCCTTCATCAATAAACGTACCCCAGGATTCTCCTTCTCAGGGAGAAAAGAGGGCTGGGTATGTCCATGCCATATCACCAGTCATCAGCTGAGAGCTCCTGTAGGAGACCCTAGAGCACAAAACCCAGGCATATACAGGCAGTTGGATATTGTCTAGGATGCTCTGAAGTGCAGAGGCCCGAGGCACACAGGAGGTTCTCACAGGGTCTGCTTCTGTCTGTCCATGTGCTCTAGACATGTGTTTTCTCTGCAGCCCATCTTTCTCTTCTCTGTTTACATGATGGAATATGACTCTCTACTCCTCCAAGTCACACATATGAATCCCATCAATCCTTAAATGCTGGTTCCAAATCCCTTGGACAGACAATGTGATTGGTCTAGTTTCAGAGGGTTATATTTGTTCCTAGCCAATCAGCTGTGTCTATATGCTGTAACACAAATACAGCCAGTTAGGACTCTACTCCTGTTTCAGTTCATGGCAAATGGGTAGCAGCTGGCTTAGGCAGAGGTGGATAGTGATTTCTGCCAACATTTATCAGGCCTTTCCTGTGTATGAGACTTTGTAAAGGGCATGTAGATAAATGGCTTGTCAGAGTGCTCAGAAAGGGCAAGACCATAGAATTTAAAGATGAAGCGATGCTTGGAGATTAACCTGTGCAGAACCCTTTCTCTTTAGTACCTAGGTGAGAAACTGCTTTAGGGAGAGTAGGAAGAAAAGTTGAGATCATTTTCTTTCACTTACACATAAAATAAAACAACAACCTGGGCATTTAGGTGGGTGGGAGTAGTTTTTTAGCCAGATTTCGAGATGGATTTAGACCTTGCTACCAAGTTCTGCCTGAGAACGAAGTTGTGAGACTTAACACTAGGTTGACTGCCAGGGTAAAGGACTGGAGGACATTGCGGGGTTGAGAAGGAAGAAAGATCTGTATCGGACAGCCTGCTCTGTTATTCTGCTGTTTTAAAGAGGAGCAGGACCATGGGGACATTGTATTGCCAGATCTCTTCTATTTTGAGATCAAGTACTAAAGGCAAACAAAAATAGGGAACAGAATAGTCCTTTATCAGACTTTGGCAGAAGGGCCTTTTGTCCTTGGGGAGGCTGCTTGCCTGGGAAATGCAGCGAGGACAGGTTGTTCTGCACGTTGTGGGTCTTGAAGATCCCTCTGTGCTGTAGGGTATCTAGTACAAGACAACTCAGGCATGGGTTTAAATCAGTAGAAAGTCTTCATTAGCTAGCAAGTGACTACACCCAGTATTTGGGATTCCAGTGTTAGCCCAAACCTTTCGTAGGTTGAGCTTTTAAGAACAAAGCCATTCTGGGTTGACACATTTCAGTTAGCAAGAACAGTTATCTAGAAAGAGAACTACAAAAGCCAACAAGCAAGGCATTGCACATTTACACACATAGTACATTTAGAGAGTTTTCCAAAACTATGGACTTTGATGGTTTATGTCTTTGTTTTTGTTTCAGCAGTTAGTGCTGCCTGTGTGCTAGGTTCCATGGCCTGAAGGGTACTTCCACCATGGCATCAGGTGTGCTAAGGTATCCTCACTGGTCCATCAGCATGAGTCAAGTCATAGTCAAATCATCTGAGGACAGGGGGTTATCTAGTCTTTTTAGCTTAAAAGAATTTAGTCTCTGTTTTACATAGATAAGTAGGCTGCAGAGTGAGCAGGGTCTACAGGGTCCTATAGCAAGAGCTTTGGTTGGTGAGTTATTGCCTGGGAACTCTAGGGGGTCCAGTTAGTTGATATTGTTGTTCTTTCTATGGGGTTGCAATCCCCTTCAGGTTCTTCATTCCTTCCCCTAACTCTCCCATGGGGGTTCCTGGGCTCAGTCCGATGGTTGGCTGTGAGTATCTATATCTGTATTAGTCAGGTGCTGGCAGAGCCTCTCAGGGGATAGCTACACCAGGCTCCTGTCAGCAAGCACTTCTTGGTACCAGCAACAGTGTCGAGGTTTGGTGTTTGCAGATGGGATGGGTTCTTAGGGGTGGTCTCTGGTGGCCTTTCCTTCAGTCTCTGCTCCATTTTTCGTACTTTCATTTCCTTTAGACAGGAACAATTTTGGGTTACTGTTCAAAACATTTTGAAGCAGCTGGTGCTACTAGCTTTTTGACAAAACTGCTCTTGCTACAAGTGAGCTAGGAAACAGTACAGTGCAATGAAAAAAATTACTTGAATAAACAGATGCCTGGTTTATCCTTCTAGCTTTTCCTTGGCCCATGATGCCTGAACAAAATTGAGCTGAAAATGATGGCTGGGCTAAGATGAGGCCAGTAAATATCTCACCCGATCAAGCTGAGACCTCAGGGGATGGAAAGGCATTTCGATCCAAGCTCAGCCTTGGTGCTGCAATGAGACAGGGCCCATGGCTCTGGGAGGCAGATCCTCAATTCTCCTCCTCCTCCTCCTCCTCCTCCTCCACCACACCCGCTTCCCCCTCCTCCTCCTCCTCTTCTTCTTCTTCTTCCTCCTCCTCTTCCTCCTCCTCCTCCTCTTCCTCCTCCTCCTCTTCTTCCTCCTCCTCTTCTTCCTCCTCTTCCTCTTCCTCCTCTTCCTCTTCACATGATTCAATCTCACGGCATTTGCAATCTTAAGACAAAGGAATAGTCCAAATTCCAGACTCCCATCCTGAAGCAGGTTTTGTAAGCCCAGGGAAGGAGGCCAACAGCCTGACATCCTCTGGCCATCAGGAGCTGAATGCTGATGCTTATTACAGAACTGCCCTGTTTTCAATGTTTAACCTCAGTGTGTACAAAGTCTCTTGACCTTGGGAGTGGAGACAGTTTCAAGAGTTAAGAAATAATTAAAGATCTTTTCCTAATCTGTTGGTTGCCGTTTTGTCCTATTGGCAGTGTCCTTTGCCTTACAGAAGCTTTACAATTTTATGAGGTCCCATTTGTTGATTCTTGATCTCAGAGCATCAGCCATTGGTGTTCTGTTCAAAAAAAAATTTTCCCTGTGCCCATGAGTTCAAGACTCTTCCCCACTTTCTCTTCTATTAGTTTCAGTGTATCTGGTTTTATATGGAGGTTCTTGATTTACTTGGACTTGAGCTTTGTACAAAGAGATAAGAATGGGTCAATTTGCATTCTTCTACATGCTGACCTCCAGTTGAACCTGCACCATTTGTTGAAGATGCTGTCTTTTTTCCACTGGATGGTTTTGGCTCCTTTGTCAAAGATCAAGTGACCATAGGTGTGTGGGTTCATTTCTGGGTCTTCTATTCTATTCCATTGATCCTGACTGTCTCTGTACAAATACCATGCAGTTTTTATCATTATTGCTCTGTAATACAGCTTGAGGTCAGAGATGGTAATTCTGCCATAAGGTCTTTTATTGTTGAGAATAGTTTTTGCTATTCTGGGTTTTTTTGTTATTCCAAATGAATTTGAGAATTGCTCTATCTAACTCTATGACAAAACGGCAACCAACAGATTAGGAAAAGATCTTTACCAATCTTACATCTGATAGAGGGCTAATATCCAATATATACACAGAACTCAAGAAGTTAGACTCCAGAGAATCATATAATCCTATTAAAAATGGGGTACAAAACTAAACAAAGAATTCTCAACTGAGTAATACCAAATGACTGAGAAGCACCTAAAGAAATGTACACCATCATTAGTCATCAGGGAAATACAAATCAAAACAACCCCAGGATTCCACCTTACACCAGTCAGAATGGCTAGAATCAAAAACTTAGGTGACAGTAGATGTTGGTGAGAATGTGGAAAAAGAGGAACATGCCTCCATTGCTGGTGGGATTGTAAGCTGGTGCAACCACTCTGGAAATCAGTTTGGTGGTTCCTCAGAAAATTGGACATAGTATTACCTGAGGACCCAGCTATACCACGCAAAAGATTCTCTAACATATAAAGGACACATGCTCCACTATGTTCCTAGCAGCCTTATTTATAATAGCCAGAAGCTGGAAAGAACCCAGATGTCCTTCAACAAAGGAATGGATACAGAAAATGTGGTACATTTACACAATGGAGTACTATTCAGCTATTAAAAACAATGAATTCATGAAATTCTTAGGCAAATGGATGGAATTAGAAAATATCATCCTGAGTGAGGTAACCCAATCACAAAAGAACACACATGGTATGCACTTACTGATAAGTGGATATTAGCCCAAATGCTTGGAAAACCCAGGATACAATTCATAGACCACATGAAGCTCAAGAAGAAGGAAGACCAAAGTGGGAGTGCTTCCGTCCTTCTTAGAAAAGGAAACAAAATACTCATGGGAGCAAATACAGAGACAAAGTGTGGAGCAGAGACTGAAGGAAAGGTCATCCAGAGACTGCCCCACCTGGGAACCATTCCCTATATAGTCACAAAACGCAGATACTTTTGTGGATGCCAAGAAGTGAATGCTGACAGGAACCTGATATAGCTGTCTCCTGAGAGGCTGTTCCAGAGCCTGATAAATACAGAAGCAGATGTTCACAGCCAACCATTGGACTGAGCACAGGGTTCCCAATGGTGTTCCCAATATAGGAGTTAGAGAAAGGACTGAAGGAGCTGAAGGAGTTTGTGACCCCATAGGAAGAATGATAATATCAACCAACAATAGCTGCCAGAGTTCCCAGAAATGAAGCCACCAACCAAGGAGTACACATGGAGGGACCCATGACTCCAGCTGCATATGTAGCAGAGGATGGCCTTGTGGAGCATCAGTGGGAGGAGAGGCCTTTGGTTCTGTGAAGGCTTGGTGTCCCAGTGTAGGGGAATTCGAGGACGGGGAGGTGTGAGTGGGTGGGTTGGTGGGTGGAGGAATACCCTCATAGAAGCTGGGGAGGGGAGATGGGATAGGGGGCTTGTGGGGGGACTGGGAAAGGAGATAACATTTGAAATGTAAATAAAGAAAATATCCAATTAAAAAAAGAAAAAGAAAAAAATAAAGAAAAAGAAAAATCACTGTGCCAGATCCTTCAAATATAGCTAGCATCTCTCCCATGCTTCTGTACGTCACTCATTTTTATTAAAAAAAATTAATGCTCAGAATCAGAAACTAAAATAAATAAATGAATAAATGAATAAATAAATAAATAAATAGAAAAACAGCACTCATTTGTTTCAGCTTCCCAATTTCACTCTAGGCATGCTGGGATTGTGTATCCATATTACCACATCTGGGTTTACGTTTGTTCTACTGATCTGAACATTGGGTCTTTATGCTTGGACAACAAGAACTTTTTTCATTGGGACATCTACCCTGCTATGTTTTTACCTCTTCTGTTGTAGAGCAGCTACCTTCTTTGCATTGGTTTTCATTTATGTGAGTCCTGGCTAGAAGTGGTCCTATGATACCTGAGTCCTATCGTCACAACTAGGCAGCATTTCTTGTAGAAATTTAGTGGTTCCCCCTCTCCCCACCCAACAGGTTCATCTCTTGGTAATAATTGGAGATAGAAAAAAATATGTTTTTCTATAGTCTAAAGACATTTTAAGATGGGGTTATAGCTTGCACTAAGGACTTACATCTAAATGAAGTAGTACCATATTGTCAGAGTGGGAATTTAATTTCATGTATGTAGGGGTGGTTCTGGTGCTAAGGTCCTGTTCTCCAGTTGGTTCTTGATCTATCAGTAAAGGTACCATGGGCCAATTGCTTGGTGGAAGGAATAGGCAGGACTTCCAGATCCCCAAAGGTAAGCTGGCAGACACAAGAGAGAGGGATAGAGTTTGCCATGCTTCAGAGGGACAAAAGATGACTAGCCAGGTGAGATCTCTGATGGAGCAGCCACAGGCCGCCTTTACAGATGGGAGGTAAGGGATGCTGAGCTGGGACTGACAGAGGCTGAGTAACTGAAATTGAGTGCAGATTTAGAGTGCTGAGCTGGGAGTTCTGGGAAAGGCACGCTAGTCAAGGTAGATTGGAGGCACCCAGCAGTTGTGCCAATAAGACAAGTTGAAATTGAACAACTGTGTGTGTCTGTGTTTTTCGTCCATTGATCCAATAATCTCTGTGTAGGGGCTGGTAGTGTGGTCTGTTTCTGGAGCTTAGGCAGGGTACCAAAAGCTACATGCAACACATGTAGATGGTTTTCTTGGCACCATAAGATCTTTCTTTCTTTCTTTCTTTCTTTCTTTCTTTCTTTCTTTCTTTCTTTCTTTCTTTCCTTCTTTTTTAAACAGAGGGTACATATAGGAGCACAGAGGGGTACCTAAAGAGCATAGGAAACTAGCCACTGAAACACATAGGTGTCTGCACCACTGAGAATTCTCACCCCAGCATGTGCAATGACTCACAAAAGCAAAGTCATTGGAGCTTCAGTCAACTTTCTACCATGTACATAGCATCATCCAAGGCCACATGCAGCTTGGGGCATGAGCAGGAAGGGGTGAGGCCTGGAATCTCAGGTGAGGATCTGATGGATCCTTTCCTTCTTCCTCCTAAAAGGGACAATTGAGAGCCATAGATCTGATGTCATTATATTGTTTGCTTATTTTGTTGCTGTGACTGCAAGCTAGGTGGCCATGTCTCATCCAGGGAGATAGTTCTATTGACCACAGGATCTGGCTGGTATGTATATTACTTCTTTCATTGCTATGACCAAACACCAAACAGAAACAACTTACAGGAGGAAAGATTTCTTTTGGCTCACAGTTTAGCAGATGCACCTCATTGTGGTGGGAAAGGCATGATGGCTGGAGCAGCTCAGTGTGTGATGGCAGTACCTTAAAGTGGAAGGTCACATCACCAGAGTAGAAAAGGAGCCGAGCTCTCTGGCTGGGAACAAGGCTGGGTTATAACCCTCAAAGGCTATCCCCAATAGCTCATCTCTACCAGTCATGGCTCCCAACCCACAACATCCACAGTCCCTCAAGTTAGCATCATCTACATACATGAGCCTGTGGTGGACACTTCAAAATAGAATTGTCATAGAGAACCAAAAAGTAGTATGTAGCCTAAGAAACTTTGTGAAGGTGAGAGAAAAGGAAGGGTATGTCTTTTCCCTGTGAAGAAAAACAAGCATGAGAACATTTTCCTTCCATCAGTGGAACTCAATATCACTCTTGTGGATTATCGTCGCTTATCAATAGCTAGTAACCACCATCTGACAGCAACAAAAATGGACAAAGTTCTATGAAAGCTTTAGGTTCTTAGCTTATATTTGTATCTAAATACTTGACTAAATCCCTTCAGAGGACAGCCTCACATTCACACCTCACTATCATGTGCAGTGGGATACCCCTCAGCTTGAGCAAAAACTCAGACTGCTGCTTTTTCAGCTGGCCTATGCCTGCAAGTGATATGGCCTCTGATGAGCAGTGCTCAGGTAATATTATCCCTTCAGGTATTCAAAAATAGACTGCTATAAGCAGCTTGCAAAAGTGAGGTGGAAAATCAGTATTGGAAGAAAAACCTGTCAAAAGTCACTGCTCTAAGCCATCAATGGACGATGATCTTAAATGAAGCAGACAGAGGAAAGTCGCATGGATGGGTGGGCCATTTTTTTCAAATAGGGACACAAAGAGGTTAGAGGTTCTAGGCTCCACCAGAGGTGTGCAAAATGGAAATTTCTAGAGGGTGGGGTCTTCTAAATTACATACCCCTTGTTACAATGGCAAATTACTCACTAACTGCCCTTTCCATAGCTCCCTCCCCAATAATAACATTTTTTATTGATTTTCTGGGAATTTCACATCATGCACCCCAATCTCACTCACTTTCTAGTCCTTCCATGTCCAACCCCCACCATTCTGACTCCCTATAAAAGAAGTAAAAATAAAAACAAGAAGAAAACAAACAAACAGATCAACCAAGTCCACTTTGTATTGTCTATATACTCACTGGAGTATAGGTCAAACTCTCAGTGGCCTTCTCCTTAAATAGAACTGAGATCTTCCCCTCCCACACTCCTGCCTGACGTCATCAATTGTGGAGACTACACTATAGCATCCCCATCACACATTTGAAGAGTTCTCATTGAGGACTTCCTGTCTAGGTTGTTAATTTCTTTCGGGGGTAGTAGGGCTGGGGTAGATGTTGAAAGTTGTCACAGAAGCCTTTCATGTCCCCGCTCAGCTGTGTATTTATAATCATAGAGATCACAGCAAAAGCAACTCCTTGTTCTTCATGGTCAGCGGTCAGCAGAAACATGGATTCTGGGCCTCCACACAGTTTCTGGTGACAGCACAGAGCACAAACACAGCCCACAGCTGCAGTAGGACCATAGACTAAACAAGTCTTTGAGCAGCAGCCTGGACTATGGACACCCACATGGCCTTCAGCATCACAAGATTTCAGCCCTAACCCTGCAGTTCAAGACAAAAATGAGAGACAAGAAAGGGAAACAGGGAATTCAAGCTGCTTTAAAAATTCTCCTATCTTATAGAAAGAGATGCTACAGGTAGAGGAGGAAATTATTATTTTTAAGTGTAAAGATAGCAGTGGAAAGCTAAATAATGAGAAGGAAAGCTTATTTTTGTTTATCTCACCCCTTTCTTCTTTCCAGTTAGTGAATCAAACTCAGTTGAAGTAGAAGAGAACATAATGTGGCAAGAAATAAATTATTTTTAAGAAAGAATGCTGTTTATCACCTGTCTTAGTCATTGTTTTATAAGAGACACCATGACCAAATCAACTCTTAGAAAGAGTTAAATTGTGGGCTTGCTTATAGTTTCAGAGGTTAGCCCACTATCATCATGGCAGGGGCATGATGGGAGCATGGCAGCACTCATGACACTGGAACCGTAGCTGAGAGCTACATCTTGATTTGCAGGTAGAGAGAGTAACACTGGGGCTACTGTGGGCTTTTGAAACCTTAAAGCCCACCACCAGTGAAACACTTCCTCCAACAAGGCCACATCTCCTAATCTTTCTCAAATAGTACTATTCTCTGATGACTAAGCATACATAGACCCATGTATTCAAGTATATAGGCTCATGGGGGGGGGGCATCCTTACTTAAATCACCACACTATCTGTGACAATTAGCTTTGCCAACTTGACATGATTTAGAAATTACCTGAGAAGAAGGTCCTTAATGAGGGATTGTTTACATTGGGTAGTTTGGTGAGCTTGTTTATGGGAGTGCTTTACATAAGTTAATCCAGCCCACTGTGGACAGTGTCATTCCCTAGGCAAGGGCGGTGGTGGTCCTGAACTGTGTAAGTGTGAGCAAGTAAACAAGCAGGTATGATAGATTCATTTCTCTCTACTCTTGACTGTGGCTGTGACCAACTCCTCAAGTCCCGCTGCCTTAACTTCCCTGTATGATGGACTGTAACCTGTAATTGTAAGACAAATATAGGACCCCGAAGGGCGGCCATGCCCTGGCTGAGACTTTCTGTGTGCTGCTGTCTGCCAAGTAACATTCTGCAGTTTTTCTAAGAACAAAACACCCTGTTGAAGGTGTGATGTCCTGGGCAGGGCCTTTCCCCTATACAAACCCTTGCCCTCCCCCCCCCCCCCCCCCCCCAGTTAAGTTCCTGTTTGTGTTTTTTTCCTCCCTGGTTTGGTGTATATATTGAACCTGCTCAGTAAAAGCTTCAGCGTTCTCTCATAATGAACAACCCGAGTCTGTGTCTTCCTTTACTCCCCCAGGCCTACTCCCGAGCTTGGTATTGTGGCAGCACTGGCACTGTCAGACAAACAAACCCTTTCTTCCCTAAGCTGCTTTTTATGATAGCAACAGAAATGAAACTAGAATACTATCCATAGATCCTGTCTTCTAGCCTAATAACAGACTTTATTAAGACACGGCAGTAGAGCAATGGGTAGAAGCATTCAAGATGGGTGAATCAACAATAGAGATAATAGTTGGAGACAAAGAAGAGGATATAGGTTGTGAATTTGCAGAAGTCAGTGAAAACTGAAGACAGCAAACATGGGGAATTTCAGGGAAGAATATGAGGAGGGAAACAAGACCAAACTAGAGCTTTGGAGAGAAACATTCAATTTGGGTTTTTATTAAATTTTACTGGATAACATGTGAGTTAACCTTCTACATAGTCCCACCAGATTTTCAGTAAAAATCTACCATGGTTGCTAATACTTGGTAGAATGGAATTTGTTTTAGGAACTTCAAAGCAAGTAGGAAGACTGTTCCATAGGAGGCCTTTGGCTTCAAGTGACAGGAAGATTGACAAGTGGTGAACTAGGGGTGGTGACAGGATAATTTATTATTAATAAGAAGTTTGGAGTCATCTCCGGTATTCTCTTTGTCTCCCATACTTGCAAGATATTTCTCTTCACCCAGGTGACTAGTAGTGATCTCAGTACTTTCTTAACTGAAGGGGAAGCTTGGAAATTGAGTGTCTTCCTTTTTTTTTACCCTCTATATTGGGAATTGCAAAAGATGAAAATAGGGGATAAACATTGTGGAACTATTGTTGTGGATTGAGTAGGTCTTTGAAGATACTGTCACTTCTTACAAAGCCAGATATGGTGGTGCATATTTTTTATTCCAGCAATTAGGAAGTTGAAGAGAAAGAATTGTGAGGGAGAAAAAAATATAGTTTTTTAAATAAAAAAGAACCATTTTTCTCTTACTAAATATGAAATTTCTAGCTATATGGATCTTTTAAAGACAGCCACCTGCCAATAAGAACATGTACAATGTAGTTCAACAATACATTCTGAGGAATCTTCCAGCCCTTAGAAGACTGAATGTTGTATTTAATGACCATCTTCAGAAATCTCTGACTTATGTTCTTATGACTAACCCTGAACTTTAGTGAGTCACATAACTTTCGTGGCTTTCCCACATCTGCTGGAAAGCATAAATCTTGATGACAGTATCTATCTTTTGTTTTCAACATTTGCGTTATGATCATGGAAGTGAATACCTACTCTTGTCTTCTGAATGCTCTTGAACTAGGTAGACGTTTACCTCTAGCACAAAGAATGGACCAAATGAACTCAGGTTGTACTCTTCACTATTATTTGGAGAAGCTATGAGTTTTTAGAAACTCTAGGCATAACTGAGTGTAAAGACGTTTGGAGGGAGGGGAGGTGGGAAGTGCCAGCTCTTCTAGATAGTTCTAGTTCTGTGCACCATGGAGAGGCAGAGGTGATGCTTATGCTCTGGGTCTTCACTGAACTCCACTTGCACGGTGTGGTGGTTTGAATAGGTTTGACCCCCATAGACTCATGTGTTTGAATGTTTGACCTATAAGGAGGGGCACTATTTAGAGCTGTGGCCTTGTTGGAGTAGGTATGGTCTTGTTGGAGGAAGTGTGTCACTGTGTAGCTGGGTTTTGAAGCCTTCCTATGCTCGGGTTTGGTCAGTGTGGAGTCCAGTTTCCTGATTGTCTGTGGAAGGCAATCTCCTTCTGCTACCTGCAGATCAAGATGTAGAACAGTCAGTTCCTCCAGCACCATGACTGCCTGAAAACTGCCATGTTTCCTGTCATGATGATAATGGACTGAACCTTTGAGACTGTAAATCAGCCCCCCATTATATGTTTTCCATTATAAGAGTTTCCCTGGTCATGGTGTCTCTTCACAGCAATGAAACCCTAACTAAGATAGATGGTACAAGGGGAAATGGCCAGTCTGCTTTGGCTACTGTTCTTCAGATGAACCACTGGACAAACACTGTGGTTCCATATTTGCCAGGTTCCTGGAAATACAAGGATGAGGTAAGCCAGCTGTAGAGAAAAACACCTCTCACAAGAGATTGATTCCATCATCTTCCAACTCAGGGCTTAGAAGTTTGTGTCTATTAAGGATGGGGCCTGTGCCTTAGTTATCCCATTGTGTATTTGTCCAGAACACATATGTTTTTGTTAACTTCATTGACTCCATGAAATTTCTCTTAATAAGGTTTTTGAATTAGCTACTTTTCTTATTTCTAAAGGGAAAAAAATAATATCTATCACAGAGAGGAATAAGTGCAGTATTTACATAGGGTGGTTTATTATAGTGAGAATTTTATCTCCTTGGCTTTTTTCTGTTCTACCTCCTATTTGCTGCCTTTCCTCTCTTTGGCATAGTGTTCCACTAGATTTCTCATATCCTTGAGAGCATTCTGTTCTGTCCCTGGTTTTATTGGTCTTTTATTTGAAAAAGCACCTGCCATGTATCCACACAAAGCTGTCTGTCTCTGAATATGGTTTAACTTGTGTTGTGGGAAGTGTAAAATTAGTTTGGGGCATAGATAGGAGGAGCAGGGGTGAAGCAGAAAAGTGATTTCTTTTGATGCATGGGAAGTGAGAAATCACAGGTATTTGTCTTTCTCAAATACTTTGGGGCATCAGGCATGGCCACCCAGTTCCTGCTTTAGGAGAAAAACATTATGAACAATTTAGGCCCTAAATACACAAATTTAGAAAGGTCAGGACTACGTAGTCTGTAAGGTAAAGGATGGAGGGACATGAAGTCAAGATTCTGAAAAATCAGGCAAATCTGTGATGGGAGCTTTAATGTGATTTTGTTGCCTGTGTACTCACAGAGTATATATGTATTCACAAGATGGTCTAGGATTATGCTATTGGCAGGTTTTAGAAACATATTTATTCATGAAAGAAGATTCATAAGTTAAAGGACTAAAGTTTTTGGCTTTCCCTCATGGAGGATGTAGTGGAATATCCCCCCCATTACATTTTACAATAAACTTGGTAATTTGAGAGGAGCTATTGTGGGAGGAGAGGAGAGGAAAAGAAGAAGGAAGAGAAGGAGCTGGGAAGGAGAGATGGAGGAGCCATGGAGGACCATGCATGTATCTAGAGCAGTCCTGGATAACAACTTATATCATAAGGTTAGATATTGGGAAACACCTCTAATTGTGTGGGCGTCTTATTAATTGAGCATTACCAAACATATAAAGCCTTTGGATAATCTTTAAGCATTAGAGTCTCATTTCTACCCGGTACTGCATGGATGGAGGGATGATCTGGGCTTGGCCTAGCCTTGTGGAGACAGTGTGGTAGATTGGCAGAGCCATCTCCTATGCTGGTCTCCCATGGGTAGCAGGGCCAGTGTTTCTGGCTGGCCATTTCTAGCTGTGGCACACGTGTGGCCTCTGGCCAGGGAACATGGCGGCAGAGCTAAGCAGAGCTGCTTAGATAGTCAGTCCAAGAAATAGCCTTTTTAAAATATTACCTTAACATTTCTTCTTATACATTAAACTTGCTACTCTGCCACAAACAATTTAAGGCTATACGGAAAATAACTTGCCTTGATACATAGAAGAAAAAGATTTGAATTCTGTCTACTTATTTTTAAGTGAATTCTATTTATTTATAATTTTCTAATAGCTAATAAAATTTATTTTTGCACCTTTTATGATCTATAATCTTCTAATACAGGTTTTCTAATATGCAGTGTATTAGAACCCAGGGTGTGAGTGGAGAGGTAATGGAACAGGAGGTAGATAAGGCTCCTCTCAACTGGGAAGAAAAGAAGGAAGAGTGGCAGACAAGGAAAATACAAATATACATTTTGAGTAGGTTGAAATAGAATCTTGAGTTTCTAAATTCAACTAGGAATTTCAGAAGAATTGAGACTCATCTACAGGTCAGCTATGGAGAAAATGGTACTGTGATGTACCAGCAGAAGCAGGGACTTTTCTACATGGATGGAAAGGATTCAGGGAGTTTACTTGTCTATTAAAAACCATGTGTTGAATTCTTGCTGTGTACAGTAACTTGCTCTAAATACTAGAGATATAGTAGTAAGCATAGCAGATATTGATTTAGGAGACTGAGGTAGGGTGAGGAGTGGGAAAGAACTCAGACAGATATGATAAGTGACAAGAAAGGTATGGAAGGTGACAAAGCTATGCCAAGATAGAGATGCAGAACAGAGGGAGGGGACTGGTGAGGATCAGAGGACTTGGTTTGTATTAAGTGAACAGGAGAGGCTGCATAGAGAGATGAGGGGTAAACAAGGCAGGAAAGAGAAGCATTTCACTAAGTGATCTTTGAGAGAGAGTGATTTGGAAGAGGGACCAAAGTAATAGTATGCCTCTCTCACGTCTGTCCCAGTCCACCATGAGATGTCTGTTGTTCTTCTCTTGCTGACTTTTTATTCCTTAGTTCTAATTGCCACTCCTTTTTTTTTTAAAAACTTTACAGCCCTAAGATAGACACAGCAGGGAGGCCTGTGGGGTGAGTAGAGTGAGCAAGTGTCAAAGAAGGCAGGAAGGAAGTTAGGGAGAGGGTGGTGTGGGCTGAGGGAATGCCACAGAACCCACTAAACCTGAGTGGGACCCACGGAAAGATTTTAAGTAAGGGGGTGCTAGGGTTTCAAACTTGTTTTCAAAAGATCACTTTGAAAGGCAGAAATGGGAAGACTTGTAGAGTCACATCAGGGACACATATAATGATCATTTAGACTGCAGCATACAGGAAGGGCTGGGAAGTGATTGGGATTTGTGCGTTTGGTGGGCATTAAGAAAATATAGGAAGGTTAAGAGTCAACTCTTCCCCTTGAGGTGACCATGGTGAGGAGACAAAGTGAGCCTCCAGAGGCTTTGTGGTAGCCATCTCATTGGGGAAAGGAAGTGTAGAGCTGATACTTGGAGGATCAATAGGACAACCAGAGCCACGGCAGAGCTGATTCAACTAATGGGTCCCTCTTGGATTCCAATCTTGGCCAAGGGGATGGACTGATATAGATTATATATCCAGATGTGAATAGTTGAGAAGAATTTTTAGTAGAAGCTAAAGTCCAGATATTGGGAGCCATCGCAGAGATCAGCAGATAGGGAGTTTTAGGATGTCCTTGCTTTTGGCATTACAAGGACGTAGAAGAGTCACCTTTTACCCATGGACTGTCTTTTCTATTTTAGGGAAAGGAGAAAAACCTGAACATGAATTTGAATCTTAGCAAAATATTTACCCCAAATGAAGTCACTTTAAATAGGAAGAAACTGAACAAAGAAACTCAACTGGAAAGTTTACTGTCACCCTTTTCTGTGTATGGAAGTGGGAGTGTTCAAGCCGTCTCTGTGTAGGTATAGGAAAAGTGAAGAATGGCAACTTCCGCATGTTGGAGCATGTATGTAAAATTCAGACCTCTGTCTAGATGTTACCAGTTGGAAAACGTAACTAGGACCCTTTTTGATAATAATTATGAGTTTTGAATCCTGATTGGCTTTCTTACCTGAAAGAGTGACCTGAGATAGATATTTCTAACAAAAGGAAGAGTGGGCTGTCATGAGGGGAAAGGAAGGGTATATCACACCCTGTCATACCTAGAGTCTTGACTGCCCTGAACACAGACAGGGCTTACCTTAAAGTATCTGATGGCGTTTAAGAGAGGAGGCACACAAAGTTTAGTAAGGACTGGTCTAAAAGCAACAATTGTATCACTGTTTTGGTTTTGTCATCAAAAGTAAAACCACCACAGGTAAAGCTGGAATAATTTTAAGTACTGAAAAATGAGGGGTTCTCTTTTCTGAAAAATACAAATTCCCTATCCTGATCACCACAGCACTTGGACATGGAGTTGATTCTGTTTAGGGTCCTGAATGGAAATCAGTTTGGAGCTTGAACAGATTACTGACAGTCTTGAAACTGTCTCAGAGGGTCCATGGCCCTTTTTCAGGATGCTTGAAGGGGGATTGGGGGAGGGGGTCCAGTGAGGGATAAAGACACTTTCTTGGCATATGGCCACATGTGACTTCACACTCTGGGCATGCTGTGATGTCAGGTTCTACTCTAAAGCCTTGCAAAGGGATGAAGCCAGACCTAGGAAGCCTAGGAGGCTAGGGGAGATCTGGACAATTGTAGGGATTTCAGAAAAGGCCCAAAGGCAAAGGCTGCATTTTTGATCTTTGTGGAACACAATCCAGCACCTTCTGTTAGTGTCCTGGTTGATGGCAGTAGTTGCCCACATCTGCTGTGATTGGGATGGAGGTGACCCCTCCACAGTCCAGTGTAACCTGAGAAGCGTGATGCTGGCAGCTTGCTCAGGCGGGCCTGGGAGGAGGGTGGGCGCTGTAGCTCTGCCAGAGAGGTGGGTTGGACCTGGTCCTCGGAGTGTGCCTGGATATGATTTGCTTCCCTTAGCACCAGACCTCAGGCTTTGTGTGAACTGACAGAGAATAAGAAACCACCAGCAGAAAGCATCTTGTCTGGATCTTTTCCAGACCCTATTCTTGTGAGCCCAATGGGGCTTTGACATATTACTGGTTTGTGGATTAGAAGAAAAGTCAGGGCGCACCCTACTTGTTCCACAAAGAATGTAAGATCATTTGGAAAGACACCATGACCCAATAAGATGACAGAGGATTTTCCTTAAGTATTTGAAGATGGTGAATACAGGGGGAGACATGGGGATAAACAGACACTGACAGGAGTCAAAATGAAGGGGGCCAAGGAAATACTCTCTTTTTTAAAATAAGTGTCATAAAATGGGATAATTGTGGTCCACACCTCAAAGTGTTGTTACAAGGATGGCAGGAGTTTACATGTGAGCATACTTTATACATATCTTAGTTGGGGTTTTATTGCTGTGAAGAGACAACATGACCAAAGATTGCTGTTCATCACCAAAGGAAGTCAAGACAGGAACTCAAACAGGGCAGGAACCTGAAGGCAAGAACTGATGCAGAGGGGTGATGCTTACTGGCTTGCTCATCATAGCTTGTTCAGCCTGCTTTCTTATAGAACCTAGGTCCACCAGCCCAGGGATGGCACCACCCACAATGAGGTGACTCACTCATAATGGGATGGGCCCACCCTTCACTGATCACTAATTGACAAAATGCCTTACAGCTGGATTTCACAGAGGCATTTTCTCAACTGAGGCTCCTTCCTTTCTGATGACTATAACTTGTGTCAAATTGACACATGAAACCAGCCAGTACACATGTTGCCATTGATTATTGCTGTATTGATGACTCTACTGTAAGACACCTTTAGCTGGCAGTCTTTTCCAGTAGAGTCATTGGATAAAGGCTGAAAGCTAACTCTGGATTTGTTGCCTTAGTTAACCATGGACTAAGTGATCACTCTAAATCTCAGTTTTCATTTGTATTACTCAGAGATGAGAGTACCTAACTTTCAGCCTTGAGAGAAGTTGGGGGATATGATACTATCAGCTCAGACCTCAATTTCAAGTACCAAATATGAAGTGACTCAAATGATAGACTTTAATTTCTTGCAGTTCTTGAGACAAGAAATTCAAGATCTAAGTGCTAGTCAGGTGGATTTCATCCTGAGATGACTCTGCTGGAGTAAATGCGTATATGCTGCCATTTTGCTGTTTGTTTGCATGGTGCCTTTGTGCGTGGGCTGGGGTCAGGGAAGAGAGAGCAAGAGAACTTTTTGATGAGGACTGACACCAATTCCATCATATCCTCATTCTTATGCTATGAGGCTTGGATGTGAGTTTGGTGAGAGGATAGCAGAAAGATCCCGGCTATAACAGAGCCTTTATATCAACCAGCAATGCTTCCAGATCTTATATGGTATCTTAAAATTTGGTTAGTCTTATGGCCTTGCTGTGCATACAGTAAGTGCTCAATAGTTCCTTGAATACAGCTTAGTTAAGCATGCCAGGGTCTATGCACCACTATTGTAACTAGGACATCCTGCAGAGGTAAAAATTTTTACTTCTTCTAAAATCTATTCATTTTATTTTAAAATAACAAACCAGTCAATAAATAATAATGTCTGTGCCTGAGAGTGCTGGTGTTTTTAGAAGCCCAGAGGCATTGGATAACCTGGATCTGGAGTTATAAAGAGTTGTGAGGAGTCTGATATTGGTGCTGAGAACAGAACTCGGGTCTTCTGCAAGTGCAATGAGTGCTTTTATCTTCTGAGCCATCTCCTCAGATCCTGAGTGTTTATTTCTCTGGGTGCACCCTCAACTCTAACTTCTTAGTAGAATACAGACCCCTGCCTGGAACTCTGGCATGCAGCATTTTTCTGAGGTCTCTCCTAGGTGTTGTGAAATGCACACACCTAACCATGGAGCTAGATGCCTGGAGGGACTGAGTCTCTTAAACCTACCTAACCTTCTTCTGGACTGTCTAACGTGTTTAAGTCATTTCTGTTGGTATCCAGGGTTAGCTTCTGAACCATCAGAAAGCAAAGAGATGCTTTTCACATGTCAGAAGTCAGACTGACCAAAGAAGAAAGTGCTCCTCTATGAACTCTTACGATTTCCCCCTTGCCTGAGGGTTCCTTTCAGAGCCAGTTTCTCTCCCATGCTTTAGTCTTTTCCTGATTAAGAAACAAAATAAAACTAGGCTCTAAGAGAGGAAGACAATCATTCTAATTGGTTAGAAAGCCAAGGGACCAAGCCAAGTGAACTCCCAGAGAACTCACAGGGCTGAATAGACTTCTTAACAACACATTTTTCTTTGGCATAGAGCTTTAGACGATCAAATCACTTTCAGATCTGCTATCTCATTTATCTTAATGGTATCCTGATGTGAAGGGCAGAGACATTTAGGAACAGAGGTCTAAGGAGGTTGTACTTTTTAAAGAAGGACTAACAGTGAACGGGCCACCAGAGGATCTAGGGATGTGGGTGCTGTAGTGGGACAGTCTGTGAGCCTGGGACAGCAGGGAGACTCTTCCAGGCATAGGCTGATGGTACTGTTTCCTTTGTCCTGGCTAGTCAGGGAGTCTGAAAGAGCAGGGGAAGCTCGTGGGAAGAGATGATACCCTGAGTATGAATGAAATGAGCATCACAGATGCCTTAGAATTGCCGAAGCATTTGCTTTCCATCATTGACAGCAGCACAGAACAGCCCCCAAGTGCTAACTCTGTGAGGTCTACACCAGGGAACAAGGAGAAGATACAGTACTTGCAGCTCATGAGGAGAGGCAGGTCATGGAGGGCTAAAGTAATACAAACACCAAGACAAGATGATGTTTATGGCTGCTGAGCATGCAGGACAGAAACAAGAACTCAGGACCTGCAAGTGGGAGATAGTCTGGGGAGATTTCTAGAGAAAAGATCTCAAAGGTATGAAAAGGGAGAGGGGTCACATTTATATTGGAGGCAATGGGAGGGTAGACAGAGACAAGGAGGTAGAAGGCACAGAGAGCCGATTCAGGGAAAGGGAGGGGAACAACACTTCAAAGAGAACTAGAACAGGGCTGCAATGCCAGGATAAGAACGACTCTGGGCTTCAAACTGTGGGTCATGAAGAATGAAGGGAAGTATGACTTCCCTTGAATGACAGGTGAAGCACAGGAGAGGGACTGGCAGGGCTTGTAAGAAGGCTGTCCTCTGAGTCCTGGCTTTCTAGTGGGGATTTCACAAATTGGATTGCTGCAGTTCCAGACACTGTGCTCATTGTGGGATGCAAAGGTGAAAAATAGTACATGTATTCAAGGAGGTTTTGGTTCAGGGCCAGGTGCTAGGATCAGAGCAAAGTCGTCTTCCGATAGATGCTGCTGCTGCTGCTGCTGCAGGTCGGACCTTTTTCCATTACCTGCTTTTCCTATCAACTTTCCCTTAATTTTTTCTTTTTCTTGTACAATTTTCTTCCTTTTTGTTGCAATTAAATTCTACTGTCTCTTCAAGGTCACATCTTAGCTCATCTTAGCTCTACCATTGTTTGTTGATATTGGACAACCTTCTACTAAAGAATTCTTCACTAGGGCTCAGTGCTTAAGAGCTCCTGCTGTTCTTGCAGAGGAACCAGATTTTGTTCTCAGCACCCAAGCAGCATCTTACAACCTCAGTTCTAGGTTTCTGATGGCTGTTTCTAGCCCCAGATGACACCGGGCACACTAGTAGTGTAAATGTAGTCAAGCCTGTAAAACATTCATATTGATAAAATAAACTAAATAAATCTAAAAAATTGAAGACAGTCACTGTGGTTTCTGAGTACTGTATGCTTACAAGCTTAGTCATAAAAGTTTGGAATTTGTAGAATGTATATTTTATTCTATTCTATATTTTTGAAATTTGCCTTTTAAGTTGCATGTTTCCAGTCTCTAATATTTCTTGATATTTCATATTCTGCTTTGGTAACTAACAGTGGACAGTTTTCTTGGTATTGGGTACAGCTTCTGTCTAAACCTTAGAGACTTGAAATTTATCTAAAGGTATTAAATGCTCTTCTGACTCCTTGATAGGATTTCAGTGTTTCCCCAACATCAGCACCACTGCCGTTTTGGGTTTTGAGTATCTTTTACCTAAAAACTCCACCAGGAGTCTAAAGTTTTAAAGTAAAGTATATAGCCCATTAAGAACTTTGTGATGTAGGTATTCACAAGCCCGTTTATACAGATAATGAAATTGGGGTCTGATTCTATGGTTTGTCAAGACCACATAGAGCCTATGTGTCGCTGCACCAGTCTGAGAGCAGATCTCTTCACCTTCAAAGCTAAGTCTGAGCCACAGAATCACAACCCCACTTTCATCTGTATTCTCCCTCTTTACAGATGTGTGTCACCAAGCGAGGAGCACTGAGTCCTTTCCCCTTGGACTTCATTTTTGTAGTGGTGACCAAAGAAGTCAGAGTGGTTGTGAAGACCTCATGATATTAGTATGAGTTGAAGATGATTCATATTACTTGAAGTCTTTGTTTCCGTGAAACAGGATGTGGTGACGTTTCTGAGGCACGTGTAGCTCAGGGCTTGAAATACTAGAAAGAGCTCAATTAAGAGGGCTCACATAGGGTCTGAGGGCCAATTCCATGTGGTTTCTTCTTATCTGCTTTCCCTGTCAAGTTTTCTAGCCACATCCTGACTTGGTTCTGATTTATCTCTGCCACAGAAACATTTTAACTTGCTTTTTGGACTTCTGTATCAGGCTGTTTCCTACTTTCTGTTTCACTAACTCAAGTGGCTTCTTGGTCTTTTAATTTACTCTTGCTTGAGAGTTACACCAAAGTGGTGGTGGGGTCAGGACATTTTTTTAAAAAGGCAAAAATAGGACCTATGGTAAGTCATTAGCACTGGCTCCTTGGTCTCTAGCCCTCTTGGGATACATGTGCATCATGTTTCCTTATTCCTGGGGTTTCTGTTCAGACTAGTCCAACATCATCTTGAAACCTGTAAGGAATATAAAGTCCTGGGGTTCACTCTAGGAGCTTGGGGTATGATCAGCTCTTTGTGCTAATAAGCCCTTAGTGAACTCTGATGGTCTTTTATGCTTGAGAAGTGCTGCAGAAATCATTGGACTCCCTCATGGAATGGGATCTTGATTGTGAATCCCCAGGATCACCCTGCTACTTCCTTGTTAGGGCTAGCATTAGTTACTGGCATTTGTCTTTGTGTTCTGATTCAAGAACTTGCGCTGAGATCCTTGCTCTGCTAACTCTGAGCAATGTACTCTTGGTGTAGACTAAATAGTTCTGTAGAATGTAGTGCTTTAGACAAACACACCATATCTGATGTGAATAAAATTGAGCTTGATTAGTTTTATTAGTGCTTCTTAAGAGATGAATAGCCCTTTTACATGAGTAGCCTTTTAATCACATAGCCAAAGCTATGTACCTTTCTTCATATATTACACAGTTCCAGTGCTCATTTACCTCTTAAGAAACACCTTTCTCTGACATACTTGCTGTGTGAGGATTGTTAGAAGTATAAGGAATGTCTTATATGAACTCTTACCTGAGTGATCTTAGATGACAAGGATATGAGTCACAGTGAGAAAAGGTACATTATATAGTCTCAACATCTTACAGGAATGGTTGTGGACCAAAATATGAAGACATTTCAAGAAAGGTTGGCTTCAACAGACAGTGGGCTCTCAAGGAGGGAGGGTGTGCCTCCCTCGCCTTTGTGTCCCACCATCTCACAATAATTACTCAATATTTACTCAGTGTCTTCTATGCTCAAGGATTTGTGGCTTATAGTGAAACCAGGACAGATGCAGTCACTACCTGTGTGTAGTTTATGTTCTTATGCTGTCTGATAAATAAATTATGACTTAATGGAAAATATATTTGGTATTATTAAAAGAGATAAGAATGTTTATTTCTTGGGCCTAGGAATCTGTGTTGGGGAGGATTCTTTAACAAACATGATAATGGCACTGAGTTCAGAAGGCACTGTAACAGACCTGAATAACTAACTCCTGCTTGAGCTTCTTTGAGAAGTCATCACTGTTGGGAAAAGACAAACATAAAGTCAGCACCTCGGGTAGCAGAATTCAAGATGACAGCAAAGGACAGTCCTAGATGGTGTCTAAGTATTCATGGTGGGATAGTGCTTATCCCCTAGCTCTAACTGTATTAGTCTCATGAGCAGTGGGCACAGAATCTCAGGGTCTCCTGTCAGGTCTGCTACTAGCCTGTGGTGACATTCCAGCAAACCACTTTGCTTCTCAGGATCTAAGTGCTCTTATTTGTAAAGTTTGGGGATTCAACTATACTTGCTTGTGATTCCCAACCCTATAATTCTACTCCTTTGTGTGACACATTAACAGTTATTAAAGAAGTTGTCTTTTAGAGGCATGTGTTTTAATTGGTCCCATTGCTCTTATGGGCAATTCTCTAGCACCATGTTTGAGCAAGGACACTGCACAGACTCTTCCAGGCTTGACTGGTGTTCTAGGGGTAAAGTATCTTCTAAGGTGTCTAAACAGTGCCTTGAGTTAGAAAGACATGTGCATGACTGTCTCTAGAATTATTCTGTTATTTTACTCGGAAGTACACCATCAGACAGTTTCTGGTTTTATGAATAGTAAAGTGATGTATATTACATTAAGAAAGTCTGTCCATGATATCACATTATTTTGCTAATAAATGAACTATAGACCTGATTCTAAATTTATGAGACGTGCAACAGAATGTTACAGCGTTCTTGAGCCACCACTGTTCTACAAATTTGGCATCTGTAGGCCTCAAAAGGCTGAAATGTTTTAAATTTATTTACACCCTGCAGTTTCCTTGGGGAACTGTTTTCCATAAGCTAATGAGGAGCTGGTGCAAGGCCTCTCTGTTATTCCTGGCAGGAACTCTGAGACACATCCCCTGCTGCCCTGCTTTTTCCCTCAGTAGTCCAGTGCAAATAATAAATACGGGGAAATACATCATCCCTTTGAATGTGGGAGCCAAGTGGCAGGACTGCCAAGGTTGAAACAAAGCAATTGCGAGCTTGGAGCTCATTCAGGTCCTTTACCTCATGTGCCCACATTTGAGGGACACCCTGGACGTGGACTTTATCATGTCCATTGGCTTATTCTGAACATGGAGGCAATCCTTAGATATCTACCTATAAAGTAGGTGTTTATTTTAGGAAATTGTTTTTTTTTTCATGGGTTAAATGCTATTCTGAGGACAGGGAACTTCTAAATTATGGGTCCCTTAGTGAGAGTTTTTCTTGTATCTACAAGGTACCCAGGCCAGAGTTGTGAAGTGGCAAGCAAATTTTGTGCCTTGCCTTAATGCATGGTCACAGTCAGAAAGGTTCAGTTCAACAGGCTTCCCTTGCTAGGGAAAGTGACTCTCATATCTCCACTCTGCTTCCCCAGGACATCAACATGGAGGTTTAGATGTACCCTGGGCATATTATAAGACCAGATGGATAGAGGTAGCTTCGTTTCTGGTCTCCCAGGACAGCAAAGCACAAGTCTCTGAACTCAGTTGTTGATGCCTGTGTATCTTCCCCACCCCCAGCCAGCCTCTGATGTTACCCTTGTCCAGTGTCACTCTACACTGGCAACTAAATCTTCCTTATTTAATTGGTTGTATCCCCCTTCCTTTCTTCTGTTTTGCTTTCTCTATTTGTCATCCAGAGCTGATTGAGGTCAACCCACTAGTGTTTCCTGAGTTAGGGGAGGTAGTCAAGAGAGTTTAGGAAGGTCATGAAGGCAGGTGCTGCTATTGTTTTTAATACTAAGATGATAAGGTAGAGATAAAGCCAGGAGTAGAAGACATACTTGAGACCTCTGGAAGCCCTGGGTCTTAAAAGAGCAGTACCAGACGACATGAATCCAAGTCAGACCTGCCAGTGATGATCAGAGATGGCCAAAGCTTCTTTGTCTGTTTACCACCTTTTATAGTATCTCACCTTCTTCATCTACTTAGTGTTCCTATTGCTGCTCCTGGCTGTGTTTAGCTCTGGCTGTGGCTGGCTGTACTTGAGGTGTTATTGGAGAGAATCAGGTATCAAGAAGTGCTAAAGGGAAATTGGTAAAGGACCAGCTAATGGGTGGATGCAGGAGCTGAAGCTCAGGCTCCATCATAGATTGGTTCATGTGACTGTGTCCTTAGCATTGCAGAAGGTATCTAGGAAACTGAAAAGAAAGATAGAAAGGCAGTTAACTTTTCTGTCATTCATAGTTTTGCTTCCTTTAGGAAACTGTCTCCCGAATCTGTGTTAGATGTTCCTTCTGTAAGCCCAATCGGTTTCTACCATCTTCTGTAGGCCACCTCAGAGCATTTGTTTTTTAATCATTATATATCTTGCAAAATGATTATTCCTTGAGCCTTAACATTATGCTCACCATACAGAATTGTTCATACACAATATCTGTTAATGGAGGAAATAGGGGAAAAACCATAGAGAGTATGTGCTCTAGTCCTGTGTGAAGAAGCTGCTGACTGTGGCAAACAAGTCAGGACACGGATTTTTATGGGATGGATTTGATGCTGCCTACCAAACCATTTAAATATGGGAAAGGATACCCAGATCCCAGATCCAGAGCTTCCCTTAGGTGTAGCCATGACTAGAAGCTGGTCACTTAGGGCAGATGAGTAAGGAAGAAGGAATGACACTTTAAAAATGTTTATGAGTATGAAAGTGTTTGGTCCATGAGGCCTGAGACCCATTAGACTGACAGAAGGACATCTGGATACCTTCTTTTGAATTTTCTTTAGAGGCTAGTGGGTAGAGCTCATCATTTTTATTGAGAATCATAGAGCAGTGAGCCTGCTGATTAGGAAGAGCAGAGTGGCTGTGAGGCTCAAACTGGGAGCTTCTTTCCTGGAAAGCAGCAGGAAGTGCAGACAGTTTTATCTCTGTTTAACATATTACAGTGTGTGTGTGTGTGTGTGTGTGTGTGTGTGTGTGTGTGTGTGTGTGTAGAATGAACATGCAGTCAGATGGCCCAAGTTCATGGGACATCTCTTACCTATGCTGGCTCATGACCTAATCTTCCTGACAATCCAAACCTTTGGATTCTCATTTTATGTGTAAAGTGGTAGCAATCTCATGGGCTTATTGAAAGGACAAAGTTAGTGCTGGATGATGGTAAAAAGCACATCAGCTGATGATTTTTAGTCATTGTGCAGGTTTTACTTAGTGGGAAGAAGTGATTCCTGTCACGGTGGATACTGTGGCTTGTTCTTCGGTGCTCTCTTGTATAATGAAGTCAGCTCTCAGACCCTTGCTGGCTTATCTGCAAATAGAAAAATAATATGGCCAAAGTAAACAAGAGTGGGAAGTTGCATTTGTGTAACTCGAAAATGGTTTATTTTCTAAAAATTCAAGTCATTTGTTTTTATTCAAGCCATTTCCTCTTGATTTCAGTGGATTATTGCTTTGTCGTTAATTACATTTTGCTTAGAGTTTCTCCTGTTCGATTAAAGACCAGATTCCTTCTCTTGTTGATATAACCACTGACCTTATTAAAATTTGGTCTAGATAAATCATGATTTTTAAGATAAGAGAGATGCTAACACAAACATGGAAAGCTGGTCACCACATGGAGGCTGGGATAAATAAATGCTCCATAGTTGGTTAATGGGGGACCAGTTCTGAGTTGCCTTATCAAACTCACTTACAGCCTTCCTAGGAAATGGTGAGGGGTTGTGAGTTTGTGTACAGATTTGCATGGAGTATTGCATTTTAAACAAAAATTCTAAATCATTTTGATTTAGACAAGCTTTTATTGGCTGAGAAACTATGTGATACACCCAGAGTACTTTAGTGGACTGTGGTGGTGAGTGCCATTTTTATTTTAAATTTAATATTTTTTTACTTATTCACTTTACATCCAGCTCGCTGTCCCTTTCCGACAGTCCTTTCCCAATGCCCCCTCTGTTGTTAGATGTTTGAGTTAGATGCCTGCGTGCAGCTTAGAACAGACCACTCCAGACCAAACAGTTCCAAGGGGGGGAGGGTTTATTCAGGAGATAGGGCAAAGGTGGGGGCAGAAGATGGAAGAAGAGAGAAAGAAGAGAGAGAAGGAAGAGAAGTAGAGGCTGGCCATGACCACATGGAGAGAGGGGGAAGGGAAGAGAGGAGGAGACAGAGAAGCTAGAGGCAAGAGAGCAAGAGATTAAGAGATTAAGAGAGTAAGAGAAGGGGCAAACAGCCCCTTTTATAGTGAGCCAGGCCTACCTGGCTGTTGCCAGGTAACTGTGGGGAGGAGCATACCTGGCTATCACCAGGTAACTGTGGAGGTGGAGTTTAGACAGAATACTAATATTCCCCCATTTTGGTTTAATTAAAAAGGAAAAATTAGAAAGAGGTGATGGTGAAGCAGGAATAGGGCCGTGATATCTGGCTACTTCCTACTGGCATTGGGGAGTGCCGTGTCTAGAAGAATGGATATGGGGTGTGTTTGTCCCTGTCCTAGTACAAGGTCATTTTCATGTCTGACGCCTACTTCCTTGTTTTAGCCTAAAATTTAGATTCCTGTCTGAAATTATTTCTTTGTTCTAGCCTAATATTTAGATTCCTGCCTGAGATTACTTTTTTGTTGTAGCCTAAGATTTAGATTCCTACCTGAAATTACTTTTTTGTTCTAGCCTAATGTTAGATTCCTGCTTGAAGCCTACTTCTTTGTCCTTAGCCAATGTCATATTCCTGCCAAGCAGTCCCAAACACTCTCCACCTCTCCCCATTTTTTATTTCATTAGCAAGACTGAGCCTGTCTTAGGCCATTCTCACAAGAATGCCTTCCTTACCCATCACGGAATATGCATTATCAAAAACAATGCACTTTGTCTTAGGTTGGTAAGGCTCTCTGCAGAATCGTACCCATCCTTGGCTTGCCAACCTATTAATTTAACAACTCTGTCTGAAGGTCCATTTTCAGTTTCAAGCCATGTACTTTGGGTGCCTACATGTTGATGTTGTTAAAGATAAGCTTTAATATGACGGGCAGGAATTAAAGTATTCCCAGGACAAGAAGGGCTAGCCTGATCAAGCTATAGGTTTTGAGGTTTGACCAAAATGGAGATACTGAACTCAGGCCATGAATAATTTTATTGGCATTATCTGCAGCATCAAAGCTCAACAGAGCAGCATTCTTTAAATTCATAATCTCACTATGCAAAGCTAACACACCCAGAGAGGTGTTAGGACTATGCCAGATATCCTACAGGTATTTTTAAACTTTTTCCTAATTATAATGACAATCATTGTGAATTTCAGAAGTAACACTACTCCAATGATATTTGTCATGACACTTGGGATGGCTCCTAACTCTTGAACCCTGAACCTCCTTCAGATAATTTGAATGGGTTATAGAGCATCATTCATTGTTCCAGATACCTATATAAACCCTTTTGTATACTGAATACATTAGTAACATTTTTTTTTTGCTAGATAGTTAACAAAAATAGTTGTCTTAACTCCTTGTGTCAATGCTATTGCAGAAGCAGTGGTGCTAGCAATTAATGAAATTAAAGCTGTTATACCAACAATAATCAAGCCCACTACCCTCTTGCTTCTGCTTAAAGCCTAACTCACTTCTTCTAGCACTTTTAAGCTTTTTTCAGTGAATCAAGGTTTTCTAATACTCAGGGCAGTAAGAAGAAAGCTGGTTGATAGACCCCCAGAACAGACATGCCAGGTTTCAACACACTAACACAATTGGAAATTATACAGTCAATGCAACTTATAATAAACACTGTAAAAGAGATAAAACCAATTTTAGCTTGACAATTAAGAGACAATTTTAAGACAATTAAAACATGCATTAACACTGGTTTGAAATCCAGATCCTGTCCCAACTTTATCTCTTGCTATTATAACATCGTAGTGAGCTACAGCTAACTTTCAAGTATGTCTCTGACAAAGTCCAGATCCAGTCTTCCAAAAGTAGACTGTCATTTCCAATATTGGATTGATTTCTAGACCAGTACATGATTGAGTCCTAATAGCTGGTCATCTTTAAGAAGAATACAAGAGACATTATAATTTATCATTTTGATTCTCTATACCACAAGTTCTAAAAACTTGAGGCAAGGCAGCTTGTCCTATCTGGGATATAGTCAAGCAAAGGTAGGTCAGGAACATATGTCCAATACAGCTCCCCAGTCACTCCTGTCAGGGCACTCAGCAAGCTCAAAGGTCAGCATCATTCTTTGTCTCAGCAACAGTATGCCTCACCAATCTTTTTAAAGTTCCATGGGCCTCTTCCACAATATAATCCTTGAGGATTATATGAAATCCCCAAAATAAATTGTTGACAAAAAGTCTGGACTGCTCAACTACAATTGCCAGACCCATTATCTGTTTTTTAATTGGATATTTTATTTATTTACCTTCCATTCCCTCCCAAAACTCCTTATCCCATCCCCTCTCCTCCTACTTCTATGAGGGTGTGCTCCTACCATCCTCCCATTCCTGCCTTCCTGCTCTTGAATTCCCCAACACTAGGGAATCCAAACTTTCAGGGACCAAGGCCCTCTTCTTCCACTGATGCCTGACAAGGCCATCCTCAACTACCTATACAGGTGGAGCCATGAGTCTCTCCCTTTGTGTTCTTAGGCTGGAGGTTTAGACCTTGGGAGCTCTGGTTGAGTATTTTGATGCTTCTTCTAAGAAGGACCAAAGCACCCACACTTTGGTCTTCTTTCTTTTTTTTGAGCTTCATGTGGTCTATGCATTGTATCTTAGGTATTGTGAGCTTTTGGGCTAATATTCACTTATGAGTGCATATTATGTGTGTTCTTTTGTGATTGGGTTACCTCACTCAGGATGTTATTTTCCAGTTCCATCCATTTGCCTTAGAATTTCACGAACTCATTGTTTTTAATAGCTGAGTAGTACTTCATTGTGTAAATGTACCACATTTTCTGTATTCATTCCTCTGTTGAAGGACATCTGGGTTATTTCCAGCTTCTGGCTATTATAAATAAGGCTGATATGAACATAGTGGAGCATGTGTCCCTGTTGTATGTTGAAACATCTTTTGGGTATATGCCCAAGAGTGGTATAGCTGGGTCCTCAGGTAATACTATGTTCAATTTTCTGAGGTACTGCCAGACTGCTTTCCATAGTGGTTGTACCACCTTGAGATCCCACCAACAATGGAGGAGTGTTCCTCTTTCTCTGAATCCTTGCCAGCATCTGCTATCACCTGAGTTTTTGATGTTAGCTATTCAGATTGGTGTGAGGTGGAATCTCAGGGTTGTTTTGATTTGTATTTCCCTGATGACTAAGGGTGTTGAACACTTCTTTAGGTGCTTTTTGGCCATTTGAGTTTCATTAGTTGAGAATTCTTTGTTTAGCTTGTACCACATTTTTAAATAGGGTTATTTGATTGTCTAGAGTCTAAGTTTTTCAGTTCTTTGTATACCTTGGATATTAGCCCTCTATCAGGTGTAGTATTGGTAAAGACCTTTTCCCAATCTGTTGGTTGCCACTTTGTCCTATTGATGGTGTCCTTTGCTTTGCAGAAGCTTTGCAGTTTTATGAGGTCCCATTTGTTAATTCTTGATCTTAGAGCATAAGCCATTGGTGTTCTGCTCAGGAAATAGTCCCCTGTGACCATGTGTTCGAGGCTTTTCCCCATTTTCTCTTCTATCAGTTTCAGTGTAGCTGGTTTTATGTGGAGGTCCTTGATCCACTTGGAGTTGAGCTTTGTACAAGGAGATAAGTATGGATCAATTTGCATTTCTCTACATGCTGACCTCCAGTTGAACCAGCACCATTTGTTGAAAATGCTGTCTTTTTTCCACCGGATGCTTTTAGCTCCTTTGTCAAAGATCAAGTGATCATAGATGTGAGGGTTCATTTCTGGGTCTTCTATTCCATTCCACTGATCTTCCTGCCTGTCTCTGTACCAGTACCATGCAGTTCTTTTCACTATTGCTTTGTAGTACAGCTTTAATTCAGGGATGGTGATTCCCCCAGAAGTTTTTATTGTTGAGAATAGTTTTTGCTATCCTGGGTTTTTTGTTATTCCAAATGAATTTGAGGACTGCTCTTTCTATCTCTGTGAAGAATTGAGTGGGAATTTTGATGGGGATTGCATTAAATATGTAGATTGCTCTCTGCAAGATAGCCATTTTTACTATATTAATCTTTCCAATCCATGAGCATGGGAGATATTTTCATTTTCTGAGATCTGCTTCAATTTCTTTCTTTAGAGACTTGAAGTTCTTGTCATACAGATCTTTTACTTGCTTGGTTAGATTCACACCAAGGTACTTTATATTATTTGTGACTATTCTGAAGGGTGTCATTTCCCTAATTTCTATCTCATCCTGTTTATCTTTAGAGTAGAGGAAGGTTACTGATTTGTTTGAGTTAATTTTATATCCAGCCACTTTGCTAAGGTTGTTTATCAGGTTTAGGTGTTCTCTGGTGGAAATTCTGGGGTCACATAAATACACTATCATATCATCTGCAAATAGTAAAATTTTGACTTCTTGCTTTCCAATTTGTATCCCTTTGACCTCTTTTTGTTGCCTAATCGCTCTAACTAGGACTTCCAGTACTATATTGAATGGGTAGAGTGAGAGTGGGCAGCCTTGTCTAGTCCCTGATCTTAGTGGGATTGCTTCAAGTTTCTCTCCATTTAGTTTGATGTTGGCTACTGGTTTGCTGTATATTGCTTTTAGTATGTTTAGGTATGGGCCTTGGATTCCTGATCTTTCCAAGACTTTTATCATGAAGGAGTGTTGAATTTTGTCAAATGCTTTCTCAGCATCTAGTGATATGATCATGTGGAATTTTCTTTGAGTTTGTTTATATAGTGAATTACATTGATGGATTTCCATATATTGAACTATCTCTGCATTCCTGGGATAAAGCCCACTTGATCTTGATGTGTTCTTGGATTCGGTTTGCAAGAATTTTATTGAGTATTTTTGCATCGATATTCATAAGGGAGATTGGTCTGAAGTTCTCTTTCTTTGTTGGGTCTTTGTGAGGTTTAGGTATGAGCAAAGTTGTGGCTTCATAGAATTAATTGTGTAGTGTTCCTTCTGTTTCTATTTTGTGGAACAGTTTGCAGAGAATTGGTATTAAGTCTTCTTTGAAGATCTGATAGAACTCTGCATTAAAACTGTCTGGACCCAGACATTTTTTGGTGGGGAGACTTTTAATGACTGCTTCTATTTCTTTTGGGGCCATGGGACTGTTTAGATGGTTTATCTGCTCCTGATTTAACACTGGTAACTGGTATTTGTCTAGAAAATTGTCCATTTCATCCAGATTTTCCAATTTTGTTGAGTATAGGCTTTTGTAGCAAGATCTGATGATTTTTTGAGTTTCCTTGGTTTCTGTCCTTATGTCACCCTATTTAGTTCTGATTTTATTAATTTGGATACTGTCTCTGTGCCCTCTGGTTAGTCTGGCTAAGGGTTTATCTATCTTGCTTATCTTCTCAAAGAACCACCTCCTGGTTTTGTTGATTCTTTGTATAGTTCTTTTTGTTTCTACCTGGCTGATTTTAGCCCTGAGTTTGATTATTTCCTGCTGTCTACTCCTCTTTGGTGTGTTTGCTTCTTTTTGTTTTAGAGCTTTCAGTTGTGTTGTCAAGCTGCCATTGTATGCTCTTTCCAGTTTCTTTTTGTAATCACTTAGAGCTATGAGCTTTCCTCTTTCATTGTGTCCCAAAAGTTTTGGTATGATGTGTCTTCATTTTCCTTAAATTGTAAAAAGTCTTTAATTTATTTCTTTATTTCTTTCCTGATCACATTATCATTGAGTAGAGTGTTGTTCAGTGTGGGCTTTCCATTGTTTTTGTCATTATTGAGACCAGACTTAGTCCATGGTGATCTGATAGGATGCATGGGATTATTTCAATTTTCTTGTGTCTGTTGAGGCCTGTTTTGTGACCAATTATATGGTCTATTTTAGAGAAGGTACCATCAGGTACTGAGAAAAAGGTATATTCTTCTTTTTTTTTAAGGATGAAATGTTCTATAGATATCTGTTAATTCCATTTGGTTCATAACTTCTGTTAGTTTCACTGTATCTCTGTTTAGTTTCTATTTCCATAATCTGTCCATTGCTAAGAGTGGGGTGTTGAAGTCTCCCACTATTATTGTGTGAGGTACAATGTATGCTTTGAACTTTAGTAAGGTTTCTTTTATGAAAGTGGATGCTCTTGTATTTGGTGCATAGATGTTCAGAATTGAGAGTTCATGTTGGTTGACTTTTCCTTTGATGAGTATGAAATGTCCTTCCTTATCCTTTTTGATAGCTTTAAGTTTAAAGTCGATTTTATTCAATATTAGAATGGCTACTCCAATTTGTTTCTCGGGGCATTTGCTTGGAAAATTGTTTTCCAGCCTTTTATTCTGAGGTAGTGTTTGTCTTTGTCACTGAGGTGCATTTCCTGTATACAGCAAAATTCTGGGTCCTGTTTACGTATCCTGTCTGTTAGCCTATGTCTTTTTATTGGGGAATTGAGTCCATTGATGTTAAGAGATATCAAGGAGAGGAGATTGTTGCTTCCTGTTATTTTTGTTATTATCAGTGGCATTGTTTGTGTGGTATCTTCTTTTGGATTTGTTGGAAGAGGATTACTTTCTTGCTCTTTCTAGGATATAATTTCCTTTCTTGTATTGGAACTTTCCTTCTATTATCCTTTGTAATGCCAGGTTTGTGGGAAGAGATTGTGTAAATTTGGTTTTGTCATGGAATATCTTGCTTTCTCCATCTATGGTAATTGAGACTTTTGCTGGGTACAGTAGCTTGGGCTGGTATTTGTGTTCTCTGTTGTCTGTATGACGTCTGTCCAGGATCTTCTAGCTTTTATAGTATCTGGTGAGAAGTCTGGTGTAATTCTGATAGATCTGCCTTTATATATTACTTGGCCTTTTTCTCTTACTGCGTTTAATATTCTTTCTTTGTTTTGTGCACTTGGTGTTTTGATTATTATGGGACGGGAGGTATTTCTTTTCTGGTCTAGTCTATTTGGTGTACTATAGGCTTCTTGTACGTTTATGGGCATCTCATTCTTTAGGTTAGGGAAGTTTTCTTCTATAATTTTGTTGAAGGTATTTATTGGCCCTTTAAGTTGGGAATCTTCACTCTCATCTATACCTATTATCCTTAGGTTTGGTCTTCTCATTGTGTCCTAGATTTCCTGGATGTTTTAGGTTAAGAACTTTTTGCATTTTGCGTTTTCTTTGACAGTTGTGTCAATATTTTCTATGGTATCTTCTGCATCTGAGATTCTCTCTTCTATCTCTTGTATTCTGTTGGCGATGCTTGTGTCTATGACTCCTGATCTTTTCCCTAGGTTTTCTATCACCAGGGTAGTCTCCCTTGTCATTTCTTTATTGTTTCTACTTCCATTTTTGTGTCCTGGATGGTTTTGTTCAATTCCTTCACCAGCTTGGTTGTGTTCTCTTGTAATTATTTAAGGGATTTTGTGTTTCCTCTTTAAGGGCTTCTACCTGTTTACCTGTCTTCTCCTCAATTTCTTTGAGAGTGTTACTTATGTCCTTAAAGTCCTCTATTATCATCATTAGAAGTGATTTTAAATCTGAATATTGCTTTCCTGGTGATATGAGGAATTCAGGACTTTCTAATGTGGGAGAACTAGGTTCTGATGATGCCACGCACCCTGGAATGCTTATGTTCTTGAGCTTGCCTTTTGCCATCTGAATCTTCTTAGTACTACCTGCACTGTCTCTGATTAGAGCCTCTCTTTCCTATTAAATTGGTTGTGTCAGAACTGTTTGGGGTGAGTGTTGCTGCTGGAGTTAGAGCTGAGGCCCAAGATCTGCTCAGTGCTTGGGCAGAGACTGGAAAGAAACCAGTGACCCCGGTCAGGAGTGAATTGCTGTGTCTCAGTGGGTCCCAGTTACTCCCTGTTTTGGGTTGGTGTTGCTGTCTCCTTACCTAAAATACTAACTGGGTTAGAGCTCCTGGGAGCCCTGCCTCCTCTGGGTTTTGTGAGATTGGGTGCAGCTTGTGAATACCTTCTAACAATTGTATTTACTTTCTTGAAAATGTAATTACCTTGCCAGTCTCATTTTCTCAGTGTGCAAGTTCAAGCGCCTTCCCTTCAACCCTTCCCTCCTCCCAGTTTTACTCCACACCTTTATTTTTAAGTGACAAAATCATAGACAGGCAGCTAGTACACAACCTGCTTTACATACTAGCAGAATGAAACTCATCCTGTTTTAATTGGTCAATTACTTGAATGACCATGCCTGGTAAAGTTTTTTCTTTCCTTTCCTTGGATTTGTATACATGTTGAATTCCTGACAGCAGTCTGCCAATGTGGACCCTGTCTCATCCATGACTGGATTAATTGCTCACCTGCCTAATGCAATTCATCACTGTCAAATTAATCCTCCTGATGTCCTGAGTGAGTGCTGATGTCTCCATCTGGTGTTTAAAGCTGCTCACACTGAAAGGCCACTGTGTGTCCATTGAAAAATATGCTCTATAGCATGATAATAGGTTCTAGGAACACGACAGCAAACAAAACAAAAAATGCTTCTGCTATCATAAATCTGATAGTTTAATGAGGGAGGCTGATGCTTAAGTAGCTTCTGAGGAAATCAATGGCTTCCTGAGAGAGCAGGCAAAATGAACTCCATAGGACGCTCTGGGCTATGAGAAAGTTAAACTCAGTGGTAAGGCTTGGGGAGAAGGCAAGTGCAGGAAAGGGTGTTTAATAAAATGAGGGGCAGGACAGAGTCTGGAGGGAAAATGGGCCCTGCAAGCCCGAGGAAGGTTGGATACCTGTTTTTCTAGGGGCTGGGGAACTGTAAATATTGTACCATGACCAGATCTGAACTTCAATGGTACTGCAGTGGTACAAAGGGGAAGAGACAGGGCTGTGTTCATATAAGGGCCCATCAGGAAGAATGTGCAAGAGCCCAGCCATTAGATGACCGGGGTTGTTGGTCTGACTGCACAGGCAAGAGAAGAAGGTCATATCTGTGAGAAGCTTTGTGATGAGACGGTCTGAACATGGTGGTGGTTTGAACTTGTGAGTCAGAGAGCAACAGAATGATCGTGGAAAGTGATGGTGACATTCTTCAAGCAAGGAAGGAAGACTGGATTTGAGGAGACAGGTTGTGTTTCACGGCCATTAAATAAGAATTGAATAAGCAAGGAAACTGAAATGCAGGGGTTTTACACGGCTTCTGGGACCCATGTGGTCACATGTGGTCAGCTGCTGTGAGAACTTGTGTGTGTCTTTTAAATTACTTTTTTTTTTCATTTTTCCTCTTTCTTTAGTCAGGATCTCATTATCACTATGTATCCCAGGCTGACTTTCAACTCCTGCTTTGAGTGCTGGGATCACAAGCGTGTGTCACTGTACTTGGCCCCTTAGTTTCACTAGCTGTAAAGTAAGGATGCCATTTAAAGTTCCTAGGAGATACAAATGAATTTCGAATATGTAAAGAACGGAATTTGTGTCTGGCATACAGTGTTACACAAACATATTTACAAAGCTCAAAAAAGTCTGAGTTGTTCAAATAAACATGGGGCTCATTAGTACATGCTCAGTGAAGCCACTTGAGATGCTAAGGTTGATTTGAGTGTGTGTATAAAGTGAAGGGCCAGGGAGAGCTCAGGGCTAGGAATCAGAGACGCCAAGAATGGCTAGGAGAAGAAGAGCAAGCCATGACACACAAGATTGAGTAGGGCAGAGAAGGAGAGGAAAGGGAGTCTCAGAAGCAGAGAAAAGGGCATGTTTGCAGTTCAGCCACTCAGTGTCAAGGCTGAAAAGTGCCCACTGGATCTGGCAGCTCATTGAGAAACTCTTCTAAGATTTAGATGGTATATCAGAGATTGAGATTGAACTTGAAACGTAGAAGGAAATGAGAAATATTTGGAGTTGGGAGAACATTATTTGAGGAGTTTAGCCTTGTGGAGAAGGTCATTTTATATAGGAGCATGGGGCTGCCTATTGGTCACATGTGAGACAATTTATAAGGACCAGCCCTATGGGTGTCTACATTCCCTTCTTCTTGCAAAGGACAGAGCCACACTTCCTTGGTTGTGACCTTCAATGGAGGAATTTTCTTCAGGGGCCTGGCCAAGTTCTGGCAGTGGTGGGAGTGGCCTGTATTGGCTGGGTCAGTGTAGGATTCGGTGCTCTTGACTTCAATGGTGGCCAATACAAGATGTCACCATTTGGGAAAAAAAGATGACATGCCAGGGCTGGGGCTGTTGGCCAGGCTCTACATGGAATGTGTGCTGTCTCTGAGCATAGAGAGGGGATGTTGAATCTGAACTCAAATGCTGTGTTTGGAAAGAACAGCTCTCATGTCTGATAGGGTGTAGAGGAGACTCCAGGTCAGAGTGACATGTTACCAAAGGTGTGCTTTTAAGATGGGGAAATTGGGGAGAGCAGCCAGGTCTGGGCTGAAAATAGACACTTTATGAGAACATGTTGCTTTCGGAAAAGCTTTCTTGTAATGTCTTTGACTGTGAAGGGGGAGCCTTTCACTGTAACATGCTGTGACTTGCTAATGATGATGAGATCTAGAGGTGAACCATCTCAGTCATTTGGCCATGATTATGGGCCACTAAGGCCTCACAGGAAACACACACAACTCTGGGATTAAAGATGTTTGTGTTATAAATGCTTGAGGGTATTGAGGTCAGGTTCGCTCAGTTTTAGTCAATGGCCTGGCCCCCCTAGCCCTTGGGGACCATTTTAAATGCAAAGCCAGTAACAAAGAACACTAACAATTCAAATCATGATCTGAAAACGTGCTTTAAAAAGATTCTTGTTTACAGTATAAGAACGGAGACAGGGCAGAATGTGCTCTTGTCTGTGCCTCAACTGGGAAGCTGTTTTATAAGCAACTCACACTTTCATCCTGCTCATACACACATATCTTGCAAATGGGCATGGCCTGGAGTCTGGTGTTAGAGATAAGCTTTACTGAGGAGAGAAATTCACAAATAGAGACTACATGAGTTAACGGCAGGTCTACATGTATTGTGCCTTAGGAACTGTCATGATTACTTTTAATTTGAATAATAAGGCAGATGCCAATGATTCTAAATACCATTTAATAACTCCTTCCTACTCCATGGTGGCAATAATATGATTGATTATCTTGAATGTCAAACGCTAACTAGGCCAAATGTCTTTGACTTTTATGTCTAAAACATAAGCTGGTGAGGATGTGTTTAAAAGACATGGAAAAGACACAGAAGGTCTGTCAGGGGCAGGCTATGTTTGCTCATGGGTGTGGTACTGTTGTGGTGGCTCTGAGTATCCTGTTCAGTGGGTGACACAGGAGGAACTTTTTCCTGTTTGTTAAGACAATGGTTTCCTGAAACATTCCAAGATGTTTCCTCATAAATCTTGTTGCTTAGGAATAGGTCTTATGTCTGTCCATTCCCCAGTAAGTTAGGCCATCTGCAGTTCACTCCCTGAACCTGGGGATAGACCCTCTTTCCTGAAGTATGTGGCTTGTAGAGAAGGTTATTTAGAGTGAAACTGGGTGTCAGTGGAGGAAAGGGTTGAGTTTGGATAACTAGCTAATAGTTTCTACCGTGCTTCCCAAAAGATTATGCTCTAATGAATGGAGAGAACTTTAAAAATTGATGGAGGAGGGGCTGGGGTGAGAGTTGGAAAGCATTCTCCTTGCCATCTTGAAGGCCTGAGCTTGATGCTCAGTTGTGAAAAAGCCAGAAAGAGTGGCATCACTCTCTCCCCAGAATGGTGGTCAAAAATAATGGTTGAATGAAAAGAAAAATGGCCATCTGGCTTTTGCTGTCCTCAGGATAGTTAATGAAAAAAAAAGAAAAGAAAAATTTATGCTTTACTTTTCCATGAATATGGTTTCAAACTTTAGCCCCCACTCTCTACTTTCAGAGAATCAAGAGAAAAAAAATCCTTAGGTTCCCAGAGTAGGGAGAGCATGTGCAGTCAGTCTGCCACCTGCCTCAGGGTTGCATAACACTTCATCTTCCTTCTTTCCAAGTCGGTTTTATTGCCTCTTTAACTTTCCTCCTGAAAGTCTCTAGAGAAAGAAAGCATTAACCCCAGCTTTTGTGACAAGTGAGTCACTGATATTAGTGAAAAAGAAAAAAGGGCAGTTTTTGTTATTTCAGATGCATAATGATTTTCATCTACTTAAACATATTTAAAAATTTATGTTATTACGAGATGAAGTCCACAATATTTTGGAACATTTTTTTTTCTGGTGGATGGCAGGATTCCCATATCTTGCATGGGTATTTATAACCATTCACAGATATAGCAAAGCCCCTACTTTGTGAGCACTGTGGCAGTTGTGGTTTAAATGTTAACTATCCCTCACAGGCTCATGGGTTTTACACTTGTTCCCTAGCTGGTGGACTTGTTTGCAAAGGTCATAAAACTTCTGGGAGGGAGCCTCTATGGGGGAATTGGTCACGGTAGGAGGGATCCTTTCTGGAGGAACATGTCAACAGCAGACTTGGTAACAAAAAATCCAAGAGAGCAATCCCATTTACAATAGGTATGAAAACGATGCATAGAATAGTGAATGTAGCCAAAGCAGTCCATATCTTATCTGGTCTCAGGGTCACAGTCTATCACTATGGCCCTGATTTTCTTCTTTGGCTGTTTGAGTGCTGTCTTCTGATGAGACTGGAAATTTTGTGGGCATTTGCTCTCTGTGCTAATCTTTGTGTTGTTTGCTCTACAGTGGTTTGTGGGTTGTTTTCTGTTCCCAGATCAACATGCTTTCCAGTGGTGTACCTAGACTTTAGCACTTTTAAGATCTTGCTATTGTTTTTCCATTTACCAGAGCTAACGAGTCTCGTTGTATGGATCAGACCAAACTTACACCATGCAGAACATTGTGTGGTTCTGACTCAAAGGTTTCTCCTCTAACTTGGAGTATTCTGAAGACATGGTCTCAGGGTATAGTTTCTTGACACTTTCCTTGGATCCCCAGGGTAGATCATTGAAGGAAGTAGCTTTAGAACCATGGCCACAGATTCAGCAAAAAATAGATCCTGGCCACTGCTCCAGCCCATGCTGAGAAGAAAGGATCCCTCCTGCACCTAAATGGTTGTGCACCAAGATTCCTGCAGACCTTCTCAGTGACGTGTCCAGTATTGATTGCACTTTCAAAGCTCTCTTCCCAACCCCTACACCCTCTCTTTTGTCATAGCATCTGTGACTTATGTTTCTCCATCTCCCTACCTTGTCCCTGCCTCCTTCCCTCCTTCCCTGCCTCTCTCCCTCTCTTAACCCCTCCATCCCTTCCTCTCTCTATGCTTCTCTCTTTCCCTCCATTCCTGTTCAACCATCTCTGGTTTAGAAAATGGATGGTGCAATCTGCCATCTTCTATTCTATTCTATTCTATTCTATTCTATTCTATTCTATTCTATT
>JANHMN010000004.1:122880040-122890275 GCA_030674055.1 Rhabdomys pumilio
CTATTCTATTCTATTCTATTCTATTCTATTCTATTCTATTCTATTCTGTTTTATTCTTGTTTTCCTGTTTTTTCCTTACTATGTTCATTATTTTAAATTTTTATTGTATATTTTTAGTAGCGTGTTCATTATTGTGAGTTTTTTTTTTGGTTTGTTTTAGTTTGTTTTTTATTCTGCACTTGTGTTCTGTCACTTTGCTAAAAGTTCTTATTAGATTTCAAGGGCTCTGGTAGAGTGTTTAAGGATTTGTAACTATTGGGTTATATTTTCTGAAAATATGAATAATTTGTCTTTTTCTTTTCCTATTTGTTCCTACTTTTCTCTATTGTTTAGGTTATCAAGTATATCAAGGTCTGTATTAAAGTAGTGGTTTTAAGTGTGATTTTTGGATTCACATCTAATTGTGGAAGAAATGCTTTTAGGTTTTCCTAATTTAATACAGTGTTGGACTTTGCTTGCTGCATATTGCCTTTATCATGTTGTAGTCTGTTTCTTCTGTTCTAGATTCTTTAGGGATTTTATCATAGGGGTTTTGAATTTTGTCAGAGTTTTTTTCCCTGTGTTTGTTGAGATGGTTGTATGAATTTGGACTCTGATTTTATTTATATGCTGTGTTATGGACATAGATTCACATATATTGAACCATCCTTGCATTCTAGAACTAAAATCAACTTGGTCATGATATATGATCTTTCTAATGTGCTTTGAATTTCATTTGTAAGTTTTCTGTTGAGGATTTTTTATATCTATGTTTATCTAGGAAATTGGTCTACACCTTCTGTTGTTGTGTTATTTCATTCTAATAACAGGATAATACTCATTTTGTAGAATAAATATTTTTTCACTTTCTGCTTTATGGACTATTTTAAGGAACAAACTATTGATATGTTTTAAAATATTAATAGTTATGATTAGTTCTGAGCTGATAGAACTCAGAAGTAAGAAGCTTTTATTAAATTAATAGTTTAATCTCATTGTTTATTATAGAATTGTTTAGAGTAATGTCTTCTTAATTCAGTTTTGGTTGATCTAAATATCCAAACATTTATCTACCTTCTTTTTATATTTTTTGTTTTATTAAAATACAAGTTTTCAAATTATTCTGTAATGATTCTTTGAACTTTATTAGTATTTGTTTAATATCTTTTGTTTCATCTGTAATTTTATTGATTTATATCATTTCTCTGGTTAGTTTAGCTAATTTTTATTTGGGTCTATAAAATTTTAAGTTTGTTTGCCTTCTCCAATAATCATTTAATTACTCTAAAGCATACTTTTCAATTTCCACATTTATTCTATAGTTTCCATTTTGTTGATTTTTATTTCATTATAATATGATCAGATAACATATAATAAAACATACAAATAAATATATAAGTATATACATATATTATATATATATATATATATAAATAAATTATATATATATATATTTATATATATATATATATATGTAAGATTTGTGGTATCCATAAATGTTGCTATTCTATGTTTCTATCTAGGAGGCTAACTTTCTCCTATTATCAGTTTTTTTAATAAACAACAACTTGAGTACTATTGCATGAAGGTCTACAAATACACATTAACCAAGCAGAATACAGATATTTTGTTTTAGGGAGGATTAGCTAGGATTTATGGCATAGCCATAACCTATTGGTAGAAATCTGTATAATTTAATATCAAGATGAAGTTATAATTTCTTAAATGGTACAAAATTCACTTGGATTTCAAATTTAAGGTTTTCATTGGTATGAGCTTCTTATTGATATGAAAGTGAAATAAATGTTGACACTGTCATGGTCATTGTGCCTGTATAACACATTTAGAAATACAAGGCTTAGACCCCGTCCTTCTTTAACTTTTTTAACTGATTTGGGATGATTAGCCTGTGAGTTAAGGGACTATAGCAAACTCATGACTTTGAGTTTACTGTTAGGGTGTTTTCTATATTTTATTTAGAAATAGCTGAGAGGAGTTAACAGACAACAGTCCAGGTTACCTTACATGGATAGTTGGATTTCAAAACGTCAGAAATCCATAGAATTGACATCATAAATATTTCTATATGAATGTTCATTTTGATTAGAGACCTGTCTGCTCCTGACAGCTTCCTGTCTTGGATTCTAAGAAGAAATTGAGCATCCTTGGAGTTACTCCAATTGTGGTGAGACAGCCACTAGGCAAGAATTGCCTCTCTCCATCTACAGACAAATTACTGTCCAGAAAAGGACACACTTGCAGAATAGTCGACTGATTATATCTGCCTAGACAGAGTAATCAGCCCTTAATAATTCTGCAGTACTAAAGTCTGTCAGATGAATTTGGGCCAGAAGGCTGAAGATTTGATGCTCCAATGTTGGGTAGTATAGGGGCTGTTCAGGTGTTCAGTGGTCTCTATAAATTGGCTAAGTTTTAGAAGCTATGCTTAGTGCTTCCCATAACTTCAGTTAATTTAGTCATTCTGGATTTCTGACAGCGTTGAAGACCTATAGTCTCATAGCCAATCCTGGCTATTTACCTTGAGAGAAAAGATCTGAGTGGATGGTTTTCAGCTGACATTCATTCTAAAGCCAAGAAAAAGCCAGCTTCAAAACTAAGTGTTTTAGTCAAGAGAGACGACAGAGGTTCTGGTTAGTCAACAAAAAGATGGACTGGGTATTAAGACTATCTTGTACCTCACTGGTACAAATAGGAATAATTATGCTCTAATTGTATTTTGAGAGAAAAGTTTAATTTTAACAGGAAGGGTAATATGTAGGAGGAGCTAAGGGGGAAGGAGCACCGAGAGGAAAAGATGGAGTAAGGAGAGGAGAAGATGAAGTAGATGAGAAGCTAGGTAATGAGCGAGAAAAAGAGAGAGAAAGAGAGAGGGAGCATGGAGGCAGACGTTCACGTGTCTCCACCAGTCAAAGATAGTTGACATAGCTAGGTTGGATATTGGGTTACACCTCTGATTGAGCATTACCATACTTATAAAGCCTTTGATTAACATTTAAAAAAATTGTATAAAAGCAAAATGGAAAAGGGGGCATGGGATAGGGGTTTTCTAGGAAGGGGAAATGGTATCTGAAATGTAAATAAAATATCCAATAAAAAATAAAATATATTAAATTTACAAAAAAACCCCAAATATTTTGTTTTACGACTTGCACCTAAAACCCAGTACACACAGCTGCTTCAGTAGCTTTTATGCCCTAAAGTATTATGTATTCAAAAAAAAGAACATTTCACATGTTTCTGAGAATAACATATTATGTAGTTGTTGAGTGGAGTAGTGTGAACATGTGTGTGAAATACAATTGGAATATAGTGCCATTTAAATGTGATGTTTGCTTATTGGTGGTCTTTGTATGGATGATGTATATGTCGGTGAGAATGAGGTATTGAAGTCATTAACATTATTATTTTGAGGCCTATCTCACCCTTCATGTCTAAAAGTGTTTTACACAATTTAGTGTATCAATATTTGGTGCATATATATTTACAGTTATAATCCATTGATAGGTTATTTTCATTATTCATATGAGATGATCCTTTTCCTATAATTTTGGCTTGAATTCTTCTTTGTCATGTTCTTTCAGTTTCTCCTTGTTCAGAATACTCCTTTTCCATCCTTTAACTTTCATTCTGTATTTGTTTTTGCCAGGGAGGTGAGTTTCTTGCAGGTGGCAGTCATTGGGTCTTGTTATCAATCTGGTCAGCCAACCTTTATGTTTTATTTGGAGAATTGAAACTATTTGCATTCAAGATTATTATTGAAATGTGTATAAAAGTCTTTTCTTTTTGTTGTTTTTTATAATTTTTAATTATTTCCTATCTTCATTTGACATTCTCTTCTCTAGTGACATTAATTATTTTCTGTATTCTCATGAACATAATATAGGTGTTTTTAAAACTATATTCTGAAGAAACTGAAATACATATAACAATTCCAGGATTTGCGTGGCATCCATTTTCAGGGATCATAGGGCTCAGGGATCTTGATTGTTCCAACTTTTATACATATGATACTGAAATGAGCACTCAAACAATTTTTGATAGAGGTGTTTATACCTTACATTAGTAAAAGGACAGTCTTTTAAACAAATGATTCTGGACAAACAATATATATATATATTTTTGTATATATATATTATACAAAAATAGAATAAATATATACTTCTAACCATATAGAAAAATAAACTCAAGTGGAACAAATGCCTAAATATAAAACCTGAAACTATGAAATGACTACAAGAAAACACGTGAAACACTTAAGACATTGTATTGAGGACAGATTTTTTTGGGATGGGGCCTTAAAATCAGAGGCAATAATGGTAAAAGCAGACAAATGGGATTATATCTAACTAAAAAGCTTCTGAAAAGCAAAGAGAATGATGACTAGCGTTGATAGACTACATTCAGAATGAGAGAAAATATTTGTAAAGTATTTTCTACAAAGGAATTAATATTTAGACAATATAAGGAAATAAAAATTTGAATAAAAACCCAAATGCTCTCAACATCTGGATACAGTTTTCTTTAAAGAAGATGTATAGTCAAGAAGTAGGAAAATATTAATAACACTAATCACCAGAGAAGTACACAAAACTACAGTTAGGTGATGTCACTCATTCCATTTAGAATGGCTATTACTGAAAACCCACACTACAATTTTTGCCTGTTTCTAGGTGTGTCTCTCACCTGTGAGTATCAGTTCCTTGTAAGAAAGCATTATATTTCAGTTTCAGTCTTTCCAGGTGTGTACATGTAGCAGCCCTTTAGGAAATATTATCAAACAGCAAAAATTGCACCAAAACATCTGAAAACAGAAGAAGTAACTGTCTTGTTTACAGAAGGAAAGGAAAAGTGTACTTTTAAATGAACTGGCAGGTAATCCTAGTCAAAAGAAAAATTAATTGCTTCCTTGGAATTTATGCTTCTTTTTTATTCTTTGTGTTTCTGAATTATGCTTGCCCTTCCTCTCTATTTGGTTTCTGGATTATTTAGTGTTTCTTGTATCAATCCCTCTATGTAATTACCATTACTACCTAGAAAGAGGGAGGGAACAGAACATCAGTGCATGGTTTTTCTCCCTATTGTTTAATTCCGTTCACCTTATGAGGCCAATAGGAAGAGACAGTTTTATTACATGCATAGATTGGAAAACACAAACACAAATTGAAGTGTCTTTGTTGATAATATCTTATATTTGTAATTACAAAATAAATGTTGCTCCATTCTCAAATGTTGGTATTTACACATGAGTGTGCTTGTGTTTTTAAATCTATTTCTAAGCATTTCTTTAAAGGTTTTAAAAAAGAACAGAGGATAATTTTACTTTACTATGTTTATGAGTGTTTTTTCCAGAAGAGAACACTGGATCCTCTAGATCTGGACCTACAGATAGCTGTTAGCTGCAGTGTGGGTACTGGGAATTGAACTCTGCTCCTCTGGAAGAGCAGTCAGTGATCTTAATCACTGAGTTATTACTCCCAGGCTTTTTATGTTTTCCTTATATATATATTTTAATTTTTGATACTTTTAAAAAATGTATAATTCTTAAAAATATTTGAGAAATTTATATATGCAGACAACAGATTTGTTTATATTTTTCCAACTCCTTCATGATCTACCCTACCCCCTCTTAACTATATATCCTCTTTATTTTAGTTTTTTGAGATTATAACCATGATATTTCTCCCTTCTACCACTGTTTCCAAACATTCCCATGTACCATCCTTGTTCTTTTTCAAATTCATGGCCTTTTTGTCCTCAGTTGTTACTTGACCTCTTAAAGGCCAGAGCTCCTCCACTACTGACTGCTACGACCAGAGAACTGTGAGCATAGAACCAGGGGACTCAAGAGTCATGGAATTTGAGAGGATAAAATGATAGAAAACCATGCAGAATCATCATGAATGGAGGAATCCACTATTTCACTCTTTGGCTTTCCCTAGGTAGAAGTACGGCCAGATATGGGCAGTGTATTCTGAGAATACGAAGAAAGCAATGCAAGGACATCTGTTTTAGGAAAGAGATCACAATGCAAAGACTCACTTCCTCCATGAGGGAGTCCACCAGAAGGAGAAGCACAGACTCCAGAATCTGCTGACCATTCTGCACAAGAAGCAGGTGAAATCAAAACTGCCCATCATATCCAAGTTTTCTGTCAGCTGGGATCCTGGCACAGAGGCAAACCTGTCCTCTGAAAGTTGGGAGTAGGTAAACTAAAAACTTTATTTTTTTCTTCATTTACTGAATTCAAGGAGACAAGAAAGAAGAAATGGACTTTTGAAAGCATCATAGCCAGGGTCTCACTTAGTAGGAAAATTATTTTAAATATCAAGAATAGTCACCCACAGGAAAAATAACCAATTGAGGTATGTTATAAAAAAATCTTCCCAAAGGTTTCAAGGAAGATAAATGTATATTGTTCTATTTATCTGATATACTAAGAACAAAATATAAATAATTTATAATAAATTTAATTAGTAAAATATCTACAGTTGTTTTGCTTGCATGATAAATAAGATACAGCAAGTGGTTAGAAAGAAAGACAAAAAAAAAAAAAAAAAAAAAAAGACCAGAATCAAAGGTTGGAGTTCATCAGCACCAGGCAGAGACGAACTCACTACTTTTATTTCCTCAGTGGCCATAGTATCCAACAGCAACCTAAGCTAAGCAATTGGCATGCTACCTGCTGTACCTATGAGAAACCCGAGTCTCTAAGCTACATCTCTATAGTTGTAGATTAGTGAAGCTCTCAGATCTCATCATAGAGGTCTCTCTGTGAGGTGGACAGGTTAATGCAAAAATGGAGTGTTAGCCACATACGGAAATCTAAATCATTCTCCTCTCCACAGAGACAAGGGCTCTTCATAAAAGAGGGGACACCTGCATGACATGGATAAGAGGCTCGGTGTTAAAAGATAGCATCACGGCCTAAGAACATCAGCTTCTTTACACGGTGCTTCCTGCAGGTTGGCAAGAAAACCGCTGGGTTACCTCCATGTACAGAGAGGGAGGGAACGTCCCAACGCATGAGTTCACTTCCAGGCTTCCTGTCATGTGTGCCAATGTTCCATCAGCTAAAGTAAATGGCATGGCCAAGCTCAGATGCGATGGGAAGAGAAGTTAGAGATCTTGTGATTAAACTGAAGGGAGGGGTTACATGTACACATGCGCGCAACGTCGCTTTCTGTTATCATTCTTCACCCTGCCCCAACCCCTGCAGAACCAGAGGAATTACTGGCCTTGATTCCCTGCCTCAGATGTCGAAATAGAAGCACAGAAAAATTGCTTAGCTTAGAGTGCTCCAAGGTTCCATTCCATATTCTAATTGTATCTTTCTTATTTTTTTCCCCAGCGTAAGAGTCAGGTTCAAAGCACATATTATGGTAACTAAAAACATACTTGAGTGTGTTGTTTTATGGTGGTTAAGGGCCTCCTCCTGGCCAACCAAGCCCTGAGGCAAGACTCAGAGCAAACCCTGTGGGTGCCAGGGCCAAGGGCACTGCCAGTGCAGAGCCGTGCCAACCCAGCTGTGGCCACTTCAGCCCTTTCAAGTTTGACTTGGGTGAGTGGGAGGTGGGAATCCACTTTTATTTCTGGTTGGTTTCCTGCAGATTGTGATTCTTCCGTTGAGGTCTGTGCGAGTTGAATCTCACCTCTACTGTCCTCTGCAGGTCCGGCTTCTGCTTTTATAGATGTTTGCTTTTGCAGAGGTGGTGGATGGATGCGGCCACATTTTCCAAATACAAATAAGCCAGGGTGGAAGGTACCCTGGAGAGAGGTTGGAGCTTGGAATGATGCCCAGGGACACTTTGGAACCCGGGCCTCCCATCATTTGCCAGGGACTGTACCCATCAGAAGGAACAGGTGGCAGCAATTCTGTGCTTTAAGGAGTTCAAGGGAAGAAGACATTGGGAGGAATGTCCTTTGAGGGCAAGGGCAGAAGTGCAAATAGGCTGTAATGAGGGGGCTTATGTGATTTTTCAGCCCCCCAATTTCTGCCATTCAAGTCCTTTATAACACATCATCCTGACCAGAGGTTCCTGTACAGCCTCTTTCCCTCAGTTCTCCATGCATTTTTACAGTCAGAGCCATCAGCAGAGAAATTAGTGAAACAAAACCAAGCCACAAAAAGGTATCTTTGTGCCTGAGGATGTTGAGGCTTTTCTATGGCTAAAGTGGAGGGGTGGCAACATGAAGGACCTTAGGACAGAGGGATTAACACTGTTATGGCTTTTTTTCTGGTGGTTACAACTTGCCTCATCTTTTCAAGCTAACCCCAACTTCCAAACTACAGCCTTTAGACTATATAGGGCTCATGCCAGGTAGAAAATCCAAAACCCTAGGGCTTGGGGTTCACAAGATGAGATTAATTTTCCACTTAAAATAATGTTGGGGGACCATAGTTGTGGGGACTTCCATGATAAAGGAGGATAAAGAGAAGGGGAAGTAGAAAAAACCAGAAAGGTTAAAGCAGATCTTTCTAACCTATGGTTGGTTTCTAAGCAAACTGGAGCTTTTGAGTAACTATGGAAGCTTCCTTTATTCCAATACTGCTCTGGCCATCAAGATTGAAAACCAGAAAGAAATGACACTCAGCAATGGGTTGCCCTTTCCTGTGAAGCTGGCCAGTAGAAGACTTGCCCTAATAGTGAATCCCAGCATGGGCTGCTTTAGTAGCAGCCCTGGTCATGTTTAATGACGGCACTGGGATAGTGTATAATAGGATTCACAGAGAGCAAGGCCACAGACGTGAGGTATGGATACCATTATTGATAGCAAAATGTGAGAATTAAGGTTTCTGTCAGCCAGGACAGAATTTATAATGAAAGGAGAGGAGAACAAGTTGACCATTGGATTTGAAAAGAAAGGAAAGGACAAGAGGAAACACAATCAGGTTGGTGAAGGATTTTTTCTAAGTCTCCTCATGAAGACGGGAAGATGCTTGCAGGGTGTCTTTTGGTCTCCTCCAATGAGGAGGTGGAGAGATGGTTACTGAGAACTGACTTTGGGAAGGCAAGAATCTTCTGAAAGGGTTTTAGATTTGTCACAAGAGGGCTATGGGATGGGGTTTCAGAGCACCATCTCACCCAACTTCTCCATCAGAAATGTCTTCATCTGCTCTTTTTGAGGACCAGCCATGGTGAAAGATTAGAAGTGATTTGTGGAACCAATAAGTTCCTGGTCTTATTAGTCTGTGTCTCGCAAATACGAGTGCATTTTCTTTTAATATTTCAATTAATTTGTTGGAGTTCTATTGGCCTAATTGCAGGAAATTAGTTTTTCTCAAAAGTTCCCCAGCCAATTCCAAGATAACTTCTTTATTGCATAATTAAAATGCCCAACCAAGTAAATGCTTTGAGAACAAAGGGACAAGTGGCTTCAAAGACAAATTCTGGGTTCCATCCAGAAGGCCCCTTTTTTTTTCTGTGACTCTCAGGAGGGAGATTGGTTTTGTTTGGATTTCAAGAAAGCCAGTTTGGTCTGTGTAGATGCCTTGTTGCAGTGTGGACCACGTCATTCTTCATTACATGCTTGTTGTGTATCAGACTCTTGTTCTGTTTAAAGAGCTGAGTTTGATCCAGTGGTCGTCCTAAGATAACAGTGACTAAAGCAGCAGATGCATATTTCCGGTTCTCTAGAAACCAGAGTGGCTTGCTGATTCTCTTGTGCAGTCATCTGAGGCCCCAGATGTCTTAGATATTGCTGTTCTATCAGTAGGGTAGAGTCCTGGCTCACATGTTTCGAGGTTGCCCATCATCACATTTTAAGCCAATGATGAAATGGTAGGGCAGGTAGAGCAAGTTTGGTAATTCCATACTTAAATTACTCTACATCCCAGAAATAGACACATGTGATTGTTAATATTGATTATAAATTTTACAGGATCTAAAAAAATCACTTTGTAGGCAAGCTTCTGGGTACATCTGTGAACAATTATGTAGATTAGGTTAACTAAGTTGGGAAGACCTAGCCTAAGGGGGATGGCACCATTCCCAAGGGTGGATTGCTGGATTGCTGGATTGCTGGATTGCTGGATTGCTGGATTGCTGGATTGCTGGATTGCTGGATTGCTGGATTGCTGGATTGCTGGATTGTTGGATTGCTGGATAGCTGGATTGCTGGATTGCTGGATTGCTGGACTGCAGGATTGCTGGATTGCTGAATTGCTGGATGATTGCTGGATTGCTGGATGATTGCTGGATTGCTGGATTGCTGGATTGCTGGATTGCTGGATTGCT
>JANHMN010000004.1:122892210-122919776 GCA_030674055.1 Rhabdomys pumilio
CCTCTGCCTCTGCCTCTGCCTCTGCCTCTGCCTCTGCCTCTGCCTCTCAAGCACTGGGATTAAAGAATTGTTTGATTTTCTAAGCCACACAACACCATTGTTTCTCCAGAGGGTTTCCTTCCCTGGGGTAAGCTCCACACCAAGCCCCTGCCCATTCTCTCAACTCTGGCTCTTGGTATCCTTGGGCACACATATTACGCAGTCTGAACTCTATTCCATCTCATCACTAGGCCTTCCTGATGGTTGTAGCCCTTTCCTGGAGTGTACCAATCCCTACCCCCTGCTCCATTGTATTAGATATGGCTCCTTTCACAAAGCCTGTATTTGGCTCATGTCCTTGCAGCAAATGCCCATTTCTCTCATCTCTCCCCTAGTACTACTCAGCAGCTTAAATACCACAGGAAAATCAGTTTCCTGAGTCCAGGCACTGTGTATATCTCACTCAGTCTTTTTCTCTAGAACATGGCAATCATGTTGGCTCAATGTAAGAAGATATTTATTTCTTAATTTTAACTAGTGAACGAATTACTAGTTTCATTTTGACATTTTCAAAACACATCTGGTTTGGTTCAATCCCCTCCCCATCACCTCTCCCACTCTCCTGTGTGTGTGTGTGTTTGTGTGTGTGTGTATGACTATGTGAGTACATGAGTTGCGCTGTGCTGTTTTGTGTGGTGTGTGTACTTGTTAGTGTGGTTGTGTGCACACATACATGCTGAGCATTGGATGTCAGGTGTCTTTCCTCTATCACTCTCCCACTTTAGTTTTTTGAGAGGCTTTCACTGAGCCTGAAAACCTGTCCTTTGGCTGGGCTGGTTGGCCAGTGTGCTTCAGGGACCACCTACTCACCTTTCTTACCAGTGTCTGGCTTAGGGATACCATCTCACCTGGCATTTTAAATGTGGGTTCTGGGGGTCTGAGAATTCAAACTCTGGTACTCATGCTTGTACAACAGGTACTTTATGAATGGAGCCAGTTCTGCATCTCTCCAAAGAAGAAGGCCTTTTAAAGGGCTTTCAAGGTAGAGAAGTTTTGAAAAGAAAAGGCAGATATTGGGCAGTAGTTCATGGTTAAGCTTACTGGAGCGATATGGAAGAGTTCATCATGTAGGTCAGGGGTTAATGAATTCTAACAATTGCAGGGGACAGGCAGGATCCACAGTGGGTGAAGTGCCAAGGAAGATGCAGAGGTGGCAGCAGCTGATGCTAGGGAAAGGACAGCCACTGCTCACTGCTCAGTGACAGCTGATTATTGCCAGGTGGGACCATGAGCTCAGAGCTGCCAGACTTTCTGTGTTTTTAAGAGAAGCCACAAATCCCTCTGTGTGTGTGTGTGTGTGTGTGTGTGTGTGTGTGTGTGTATGTGTGTAAAACACAGAAGGCATGCACCACCACCGCTCAGCTTGATATATTTTCTTTATAACTAGATGAATGAAAAGATTATGATACTTAGACACAATTTTAATACTATTTTAAAAGCTGAACCATAATTATTTGTTTAATACTTTAGACTTTTATTTATGTGTGTGCATGTGTACAGGTATTTGAAAATTGAAGACAACTTTCAGGGATCAGTTCTCTTTTTCTACCATGTGAGAAGGTCCTGAGGATCAAATCCAGGACTTCAGGGTTGGTAGCCTGCAGCCATGGAGCCATCCGGTTACCAGGCTTGGTACTGGATGCCTGCAGCCATACAACCTGCACCAATATTAATGTTTCTAACTTTGAATATACAAAATTGTACACCTGGGAACAAAGAAAAAAGTCAGAGAATGAATTTTCTCCATCTGGGGTTAGTGACAGCCCATCTGAAAGGACAACTCGTGAGTGCTGGTTGGGTAAGTGTAATTACAGCTGCAGCGGTCTGGAGATTTTCTGATAGGAGTATTCACAGCAGGGAGCAAGCTCAAATAATAAAATAAAAAAGTTTCCAAAATGATGAGGGCTCAAGTTATTGCATCTCCATGGTTACAGAAAATGCAATATTTATACTCCTATTTACCCTTCTATTCAACCAAAAAATGCATGCTCTTTGCCATGGTAACACCTGCATCATATATGCATGTGTTGCTTCAGATACGCAGCCAACTGCTCTAAAAACAACAAACACATACCAAGACGTGAGCATCATGTGAAACCTCTACTCAATTTACAGTGTTTTGATGGAAAAATATGTCCCGCTGGAGTTTGACATCTTTTCTTTCAAGGACGCCTTTCCAATTCCAGTGGCAGAAAACCCAGGTGTCTCTGTTGCTTTTTCTGCCCCCAAAGTTACAGTGAGAGTGAAGTGATGTGTCATTACAAATGAATGTGACAGCGAGTTCAGAGAGACAGGAGGACAGGAGGGAGATGCTTCTGATTGACAAGAAGGGAAAGGTAGTTTCATAGCCACTTACGCCTGAAGCTGTGGTTCAGGGGGGCATGGGAGGCAAGCATCTGTATCCCCAGGATGACTGGAAAATGTCTGGGAAGTCATCTTTCTCTAAGGCTTTCTTCATTGTGTTAGGAAAATTCAGCATCTGTTGAATAAGACAGCCATGCTCTCAGGCCCAGGAAAGCCAAGCCTTTATTTCCAAGAAGCTGCAAGACTTAGGCTCCTGTCACATGATTGTTGCTTTGCCCAGACCCTGTGAGGATCATCCTGAGGACTCACAGGCCAAGAGAAGAAGGTGTTTGGAAGATGAGTGCTGCTGAGTTGGCTTCAGCCTCTGGAGACCCCAGAAAAAGTGGACTCTGAATAGCTGGGAGATGGGACAGAAGGTACTAAAATGATAAGTTCTCAGGAGAATGAGCAGATAACTTAAGAAATGTGGATTATCTAGCTTTCTTGAGATACCAGGTTATGAAAAAAAATTTGGTCTGTGGCTTCCCAGGTTGCCAGTTTTCTAATGTGCCCTGCTGTTGGCTTGATGTGAACATTTGGGATCTGGCTGGGAAGCAAAGGTTCCACTCAGTTATACAACCTTCATTCCCATGTTCTCCTGGATTCTGCAAACTAGCATCCTTCTTGTGCCCATTGCTGGGATGATCGGTGTGTCTGCACGAGAGAGTAAAATTTCATTATTACCAGCATTTTCCATACTTATTTGAGTTGGGACGTCTTCTTGCTATATTTTTCCTTTATTTCCAGTTTAATGGTTGCTATAATTAGTCATCTGTGACCCAGATAATCTTATGGAAAGGTCAAACAGCCCTCTCTGAGAGTAGGGCCATCATGTTCTATTCCCAGCCTGCGCTCCTCCCAAGGGAGGAACAGGTGCTTCTGGCAACTTAGTCACAATTCCCAGGCAAGGATCTGTGGAAGTGTTAAACATATTCCCAAGTCTTGGTTGGATTCATGTAGAAAGTTTAACTTTTATTTAAGCCAAGTCTGGCAGTTACCTAGAGTGCCTTCCTTCTAGGTCTTGATTCACAGATAGAGGCTGCTTAGCATTATATACAGCAGTGCTGGTGGAAAGCAGAGTTGGAAGTGGTCCACACTGGCTCTTTCATATGGCAGCCCAGAAGTGACATATATAGCTTCCACTCTGAGCTCACTGGCCAGAACCAGCCATGTGGTCTGGTCATTAGTCAAGGAGCCTGAAAAGCTGGCAAGGCTCCCGAGTCATCACCAAGTAGCAAAACCCCTCTTGTATTCATGAGCTCTGGTAATTGATAGCCTTGGGCTTGTGGTTCTGAGACTAAAGTGGGGGGAGGTGGTGGTGAAGGGAAAGGAATCCAGTACAAAGAAGTCAAGGAGAGACCTACAGACATCTGCATTAAAGCTGGAGGAAGAATATGTGCCACTTCTGTTAGGGTGAGCCAGTCTGACACCAGGACAACGTAGCTAGAGAGACACTGTGGGCTGAAGACCCACCTGACGCGTGCCATCCCATCAGTTCAAATTGAGAATGGCTCATGATGAGAAAAAGACACTGCCAGGAGATTCTTGATCATTGCAGGTGCTCATCTTCTAACACTAGAACATCTATTGATCTCTTGTCTCAGAGCTCCTCCTACCTGTGTTCCCAGCACCATAGATCTTTGTCAGTGTAAACAACTTTTTTTTTCCCTGAAGATATGGTATGCTGTGTCATCAGACAAATTAGATAATTCTAGAGATCCCCCAGTTTCGGAAAATACTCTACTGTGTCTAACTATAAAAAACAACCTCCCAAGTTGCCATTGCTGCTGAAGGATGCTGATGAGTCAGTAAAGGAGGGGTATTATAACATTGGAATGGTGAAGGGCTCACCTAGAGATGCAGCATGAGACAGAGGCCAAGAAGATGGGAAACATCAGCCAAGAGCCAAAATCTGCAGCCCTCTATGTTGTCCAAGAGAGGGCCATGCTGCACTGTTCGCCCGGAGAGTGAGAAGTTGTGGGCACATCAGCAGATTTTTCATAAGATGTTTTCCATTTTTGCTAAAGCACCCATGTTCTTAAAAATTGAAAGCTGGCTGTTAGCATGAAGGCCTGGGCTTAAAGGGACAGCACCCACATAAGTGCCTGTGGCATGGAGCATGGAGACAGATGGATCCTTTGAGCTCATGAGCCAGACTGTCTAGCCTAATTGATGAGCTCTAGGTTTGGTAAGAGAGCCTGTCATGAAAACTATGGTGGAAACTCACTGAGGAGGATTTCTGGTGTCAGTCTATGGAATTCATGTACATACATACACACACATGCATGCTTATCTGCCCATGTGTGTACATGACAATGAGTATGTACAGATGCATGTGCACACTCAAGGTTGAAGAATACATCTAATCTGAGTAACTTTATATGGAGGAGATAAATTCTCATAAGATTGAGTAGGGAAGATGATAGTGGGTTCCTATCCATGAAAGACGTGCATCGCATTGTTGTAGCAACCAGCCTTCTCAGAATCAGCTATCCAGCATCAGTTTCAATAAGGGCTTTGTTCTTTGGTTCTCGTGATAGCTCTGCAGTACAGCCAGATCAGGCAGGGGTAGAATAACTGTAACTGGCCACAGGTTTTTCTTCCTTTATTGAAATATCTACCTTATTTTACCAGGGTAACTGAACCAAGCAAGGGAAATAGCTCTTTTGGGGACCTTACTATGTCTCTGAACTGTCACTACTTTCCAAAGATCCAAAGCACCACTACAGTCTAGTCACAGTAGATGGTCAGGTAATCAGTAGAAACACGGAGGTGTCTCCCCAGGTGGTCCCAGTGAGTCCCTGAACCCATCTTCCAGTGATCTACTTGGCTCTGGAACGTGTGTTTGACATGAAACTCAGAAGCTGGGAGAATGTCTGCACTAGGGAACCCTTTATGACTTTCTAACATAAACCCCTCCCAACTCCTGCTCTCCCCAAGATCAGGTACCCCATCTTTGTGCTCTTATAGCACTATTTACTTATTAAATAATACAGTATTTGATAATTTTCATGCATTTCCCATATGAGAGAAGCAAGCATGTGGAGTTTATGCTCACATCTTCAGCATCTTGATTAAAGGCTAAGTACATGATAAATAATTGAAGTATAGTCACACACATCAGTAAGTAAGTTGACAGGACTCAGGGACATTGTGACATTGATCTGACAGTAGCAGACTCAGCCTTTGATCAGAGGTCTTAATTCCAAGTTTAGAATTGCTTTCTACAATGTGATGCCCTTGGCCCACACTGTTGACCTTGGTGGGACCTTTTGTCTAGATTACTTATAAAACCTAATGTAATGTAAATCTCAGGGAAATGGTTGTTTAGGGAATAAAGACAGGAAAACCAAGCCTGCACATGTTTCTTTTGGTGCTAAGAATAGAAGTCAGGGCTATGTGCATGTTAAGCACATGCTGTACCAGTGAGCTGCACCCTTCATCTTTGATTTACTGTTTTATTTGTCATGTGTCATCCTTAGACTATGGAGGGACAACTGTGCTCTCTGTGCAGTGACTACTATGGTCACTGCCATGAGTCTAGTCTTACTTTGTTTGCATCGCTTTGGTTTGAGTAAGTATTATTACAAGTACAAACGGTGAAGACTTTAAGTATGAATATCTGCATGTTTTGGTAGCGTCAGGAGAGAATGCTTTATAATCGACAGGACATACGAAAAAGTTATTTTTTTTTAAATTAGAATAAAACTTGAAAAGCAAACTTGAAAAGAACACAGACAAGAAGTATCAGCCACCTGGGGGGAAAGAGGCAGCTATTGTCTGCTCTTCTCTTGTGGGAAACATCACACTAGGATGGTTGTTATTAATGAAGGCACTGGCTAGGGTTTGGTAGGAATCCTGCTCCTTGGGAGAGCACTTGTGTGCTAATCTCATGTAGCCATCAGTTTTCTCTACAGTGGAAGAAAATCCAGAGTGAAAAGCATAAAACCTTAGCATCTTTCCTGACTGAAAGTGTTGGGTGTTGTGCAACTTGGGCTGAGGTTTTTATTCTTCCTTCTAAGACTGTGCCAGCACTTTCCTGAGCAGTTCCGAGGGTGAAATAATTCCCTTAGTGAGATAGTGGGTAAATAGGAGTGAGTAGCACAGTTGATCACTCCTGCATCTTCTCACTTCAGCTCTAGTCCCGACCCCTCCTCACATGTTAACCAGACCAGTAAGCTGCTCTGGGTCAGTGCCACAGAGATGGGCTTGCTTACACTATTAGGCTGCTTGACCTCTTGAGCCTGGGAACTAATCTTTGTAATAGTATTGCCACCAAATTTAACTCTGTGCCCACAGTAAGCTGCTCCTTATTTATAGAATAAAGAAAAATTGGTTATCCCATTCCAAAGCATCACCACACGGAGCCTAGAAGATGATGATATGCACTTGGACTTCACGCTGTGTTCTTCCACGGCTGCTTGCACACAACACGGCTATGTCAAGAATCGTCAGCATGTGGAGCCCGCTAGAAATTGTAGAGAGTGAAGTAGGATGTGAAATGAAGTGTCATTCATAACAAAACAGGGTTCTGTGAATTAAACTGAACTGGACCTCACAGAGGATCCGTTCTAACTTCTCATTGTCACTTTCTGTCATTTCCTCTCTGATTTTCTTCTATAGATGTGGGGACAAGCCCAGACAAGCCAAGAGACTTGCTCACACTGCACAGTCAACTGGGAGCAGATTGTTGGGCACGTGCTTGGTCCACTTCAAATGGAACTGCTCCTTCTACTGCTCCTCCGTGCTCACTCTCAGGCAGTGGTTCTAAGACATTTAGGGTCCACTATGATAATTTGATGGAAGTTCTCTGTAGTTGCTTCACAGTATGCAGCCTCTGAGTATGGAAGAAAAATTCTATAAATTCTAGAAATCTCTACAGCTCACTCTTCCATCTCTGTGTTTCTCCCAGTGGTGTTGAGTAAAATGCTATACACAACTGTGCGGGTACTCTTCACTCAGCATTTGAGAGATATTCCCTTTAAGGGTTGGAGATCACAAAGGCAATGTTCCCATTCTGTGGGGGTTGGGGGGAGTGAGAAAGTCAAAACTGAAAAAGAGACAAAGATAGGAGAATCTGAAAGGTTGAAGAGTGGCCAAACTCAGAACTGAGGACAGCTTTCTAAATGGAAGATCTTTCAGAATGTGGAGTTATGGGCCACGGCTGAGGCTTGTGTCTCACTGCCATGTGCCAAGGCACAGCCGTAGCATGTATACGTGGTGAACATGGTCTCTCTGGCAGGGTACAAACACAAGATGAATCATAAATCTTTTCTATTTCTAATTTCTATGGTTCTGTGAAATGAAAACATTAATGATGGACCAAATAAGCAGGCCTTGTCACAACGAGTGGAAGCAGAATCAGTTCTCAGACCTAAGTTTTTAAAGATGTCCAAACTCTGGTGTGTACAGAGTAACAGGAGGAAGGGTGTCTTGGGATCAGGTGACTATTACACTGTTGTTGTGTGGCACTAGGTACTTCAGAGACTATGAGAAAACAACCCAGGACAAAATATGTGCTCTTTCATTGTGCCATAGTCTGTCCCCCCGACATGGGTTGGGGATCTTTCATGTCCAGGAGACTCTTCTGCTGGTCTGTTTCATCACAATCTGTTTAATATCACACAGAATGTGGAGCCTGTGATGTCCAGGGTTGATAAACATCAGTATATATGCAAGAATGTGGCCTTGCATCTGCTGGTCCATTTGCTTGTAGATGGCAGTGAGACCTTAAGTTGAAATAGAAATCAACTCAGGGTCTTTCTACTGAAGTCAGAATAAAACCCAAACTCCCTGAGAAGGCATTCAAGACCAGCAAGTATGATTTGTTCCCTGCCTACCCTTAGCTCATCTCCCACCCTTCACTTCATTTGTTACCTTCCAGCTCACTGCCCATATATTTTACTCCATAACACGTTCCAAATTTTACCATCTCCTGCCATTTGCACTTGTGCCTCCTTACTGTTACTCATGTATTAATCAAACATCCTGTCTTATCCCTTCATCGCCTGAGCCATTACATACTCTTCAGTCTCTAGACTCAGAACTGGAGCACTAATCTGTACTGGGTTATTAGTTGGGGGTTCTCCAAACTGATAGTGTCTCTCTCTCTCTCTCTCTCTCTCTCTCTCTCTCTCTCTCTCTCTCTCTCTCTCTGATTTATTAGAAAGGTTTATAGGCTGTGGTCTGAGTAGTCTACTAACGGGTCTCCAAGAATCCAGAAGTTATTCAGTCCACGAGGCTGGATGTCTCAGCAGCCCTAATCTGGTGATGGAGTCCTGAAGGGTTCCTGGAGAGTTACTGCTATTCAGGCCACATGGGAATCCTGAAGAGGTTGATTCTGATACCATGAGGGAAGGCCTTAGCAGTACTAGTCATGAACTTGATAGCAAGGATGAAGGCAAGCAAGCAAAAAAGTTTAATTTTTCTATGTTCTTTTGTGGACTGCCACCAAAAGGTATGGCCCAGAGTTAGGGCAGGCACTCCTGCTTCAAATAATTGGATTCAGAAAATCCCCCAAAGGCTTGGCCAGCAGCTTGGGTTTTATGTAGTCCAGATGTAGACAGCTGACAGCTATGATTTGCCACCCCACTGGATGAGTTCTAGATTTGTTCCCATTTATCACCTGCTTTATTTTGCTACCAATGAGCTGGCAGGGGCCATTTGTTCTACTCAGGACACCATAAATAGGTGAGAGTAGGTCTTTTAGTTTTGGCAGTGGTGAGCTCTTGAGTGCCAAAGTCTCAGATGGATATTACAGATACACATCCAGAGATCTAGAGGCTTATGGATCCAGGCTCTAGAAGCCAGAGCCTCACAGCACTAGTGCTCAACTTCTAATGCTTGGTGTGTCTTTCCCATCAAGAAGGTCATTTTTTTTTCTGTCATCATGACACTACCACCCCATTCAGAGGCACAGAAGTTCTTTGGTCACCACATTCTGTTCCAGGCTCAGCAGTTGTTCCAATTACAGCAAGATTACCATGGCCAGAATCACAGATTGCCTTTACTTATTGTATTGCTCTCTTTTGGTCTGCAGGGGATCACTGATTTGTTCTTGGCTTTCATGACCTTGAGTTTTCTAGAAATTAAAGACTGCATAGTTGATAGAATGTCTATCAGTTTAGCTTTGCCTAGTGTTCCATATATATATATATATATATATATATATACAATTTATATAGATGTGTGTGTGTCTGTGTGTGTGTGCATAATTAAGGAACACTAGGCAAAACTAAACTGATAGTCATTCCATCAACTATGCAGTCTTTAATTTATCTATATACTTTTATGGTAAATCTACAAAAGTAGAGTCATCATTCTGTGTGAAGGAGTTAGAGAAGAAAAGAACCTGATGAGGAATATTATAGTATTCTACCTTCATAAGAAATCATATGTCAAGAGGATGCATGTATTTTATATTTATATATATATTCATATATATCATTATATATATAATGATTCTCTCTCTCTCTCTCTCTCTCTCTCTCTATATATATATATATATATATATAATCAATATCATTCTGTGATTGACAGTGTTTTCTTTGCCAACCTTTTTTATTGTAAAGTTTTTCTTTATTTTTTTTCTAGTAAATATGTTGTATGTGGAAAATAACTTCAAAACTATGAAAATATACTGTTCCTTGGGGAACATTCATTCTTCATGAATTTACATCTACATGAACTGATAGTTTCTGATTTGATGGAGTAAGACAGGATATTTAAAATTACTTTGATACTGAAAATTTTCCCAAATTTGGGCTGTGGGAATCCACCCTGACTGCTTCTGGGTTCTTTTCATGTGTCCCCATTGTTCTTTGTGTATATAGTGGAATGCCTGACTAAAGGCTCTCTTAGTGGATAGAGCTAGGAAATTATGTGTGTGTGTGTGTGTGTATACACCCACATACATATATATTATATGTATAGGCATATGCATATACAATATGTGTGTAAATAAACATATGTGCCACTACAACCTACATGTGAACTCCACTTTCCCTCAGCCTGATTGCTGACTGAAGCATGGGCTGTTCCTGTACATGGGAAATCCTCTCGTCCTGCTTGATGTATTTTACTTTTTATTTCGGCAATGACTCTTTTGTTTCTAATCTAGAGTTGATGATATCTTTTGAGTCCTTAAAAATTTTCAAGTATAAGTAGAGTTGAATGAAAATTCACTCAAGATTTATCAAAAAGCTTTGGGTTAATGGGGCCAGCTGGGACTTGAACCTACGGCCCTAGCTCTTGTGTAGGTGCAGGTGCACATGTGCTTTAGTGTACATGTGCTAGTTAGAGGACAGCCGTTAGTTGTGGTCTTTGTTTTTCCATATTGTGTGAGAAAGGGTCTCTCTATTGCTATGTACACCCAGCAAGCTGTCCTGTGAGCTTCCAGAGACCCTCCTGTCTCTGCCTCCCACATCCCTCTAGATGTGCATTGAGATGACAGATCCATTTGCTGCTGCCTCCAGCTCTCACGTTGGCTCTGTGGATGGAAACTGGTGTCCTCAGGCTTAGGTTGCACTGAGCCATCTCCTCAGTCACATTTTATTTTTTAATGGTGCTGATCTTTTATTTATATGAGTATCTTAATGTGATAATAATTATTACTATTATTAGTAGAAATCTTCACAGTTTATTTCATCTGGAGTGAACTTACATTCAAACTTGTTGTCTAAAGGTTTCGGCATTAGAAATCTGGCATTTTGTACTCTCAAGTTACAGGATTAAGCAGGCGATTTTGTTGCTTTGTTTTGTGTCTTTTTACCTAACTCTTTTTAATTTCTTTGCACCATCTTTGCCTTTATCTCTGAGCATCCACGCTGTAACACTGAGGTCTGATAGTAAATTGAATTTGACATGAGGATCTGCTTCTTGGTGTGCATGCTCTTGGTGTATGACTTCTTAGGAAGATATAATACTCCTCATTAGGCCGGTAACCTCTTTTCTAGTTCCTTCACATCAAGACGACTCTACTTTTATGGACTTACCACTTACCACTATGGGAACTCTTCAACACGTGAAGGACTATTAGTTCTTATTTCTTGCTGTTTGGTAGCCATTGCTCTTCACACTAGTGTTCAGATTACCTATAGCACTAGTGATTTTTTACTTTTTCACAAATATTTTGGACCTGGATATATCTCCCAGCTTTACCCTGTTCTATCTTGTCTGTGATTTAGAAGAAACTAGAATGGTTTATCACACTGAGCGGTTTCTCTATTCAGGTGGCATTGTGATAAATAATTGTCCTTTTATTTCCTACTTGATCTTATTTCCCCAACCTTTCCTAGAGAAGGTGTCATGTGGCTCACAGGCCTGTATGTAAGAGTCGTGACAAGCAACTTGAACTTTCTTCCTTCAACGTTTGGCTTTTGATTTTTTTTCAAAAGAATCTTATTTTCTTACAAAAGACTGCTAATACAATATAAAAAAAGCTTGGATTTTCCCCACAAGTCTCTTGTTTTTATTATGGATCTTTTAAAATTTGTAGAGCAGTTTAAAAACTGAGCATCAAGAGGCAGGATGTGCATTCAATCCCAGCATTCCAGAGGTGCAGGCAGGAACATTTCTGTGAGCTCCAGGCCAGCCTCATCTACACAGAGTTCTCCAGAATAGACAGGGGGCTACATAGTAAGATCCTGTATAAAAACTCAAACAACACTAAACCAAAACCAACCAAACAAAAAACAACCACAAACCAATGACAGTTACAAAATCTCTGAGCATTGGAAACCCCCCAACTTATCCTGCCTTTCTAGAAAGTGAGTCAGGATTAGTAAGCCCTCTATGTCTACAAGGAGGAAGTTTGTGAGTGCTAAGAGAGTTGGGGAGAGGGACTGTTCTTAGCTCTATGCGATGGGTTTCTCTACCCTAGCAGCCTTTTGTCTGGCCAGGCACACATATGGGTAAGTGAAATATCATGAATTCCAGATGAGCAGGATCCAAATTTGTGAGCTTATTCTTTATGTTTATTCCACACAGGTGGAAATGTGGTATTGGGAGATGTTGGACATTGTGAATTTTCCTCATGCACTGAAAGGATGGAAACATGTGTTAAATAACTCTGAGGCAACCCATTATAAAAACTCGTAACACTCAATAGCTCTTAAATTTTTATAATGGCCTTTTACCTTTGGTGGTCTTGTTAGTAGCCTTCAGCAACTATACTTTGGGATTCTATCCTATGGTGAAGCATGAAGTAATTCCACCTTATGATTTCTTAAATGAATTAAATACCTGGGAGATGTCTTTGCCCCCCTTCACCCATTAAACAGCGTTTCTTTGTCTCTTAGCTTACATTAAGTGTATTTAAGATGACAAAATTGGTTCTGGGAGGAATAAGAAAATGTAGTGGAGTGAGATTTAAGAAAGCACTTATGGAATGTCAAATCCACCTCCAAGCTGATGGCAGGATCCAAGGTGGTGGTTGAGTCTGATCCATGGGACACAGTTCTCAGCGGAACTCCAGCCACTAGAGATAAAGCTGCAAGCATATGTGTGAAATCAGTTGCAAAACCTGTGCCAGCATGACAACAAGTTGTGAGCTAAGGAGGGTTTTGAATCAGATGGTTTAAGTAGAGTGCCATGCTTTTAAACGCTTCACTAAATTAATCACAAGTTCCAATCATTCATTAACCTGAGGTTGCCTTTTCTTTCTAGCTTGCTGATTCAGAATGTTGGTTCTAGTGTTAGACCTCTTCCTAGTGGTGTAATTTTGAATGAATTGTATATCTTGGTGGTTTTGTCATCTGGTGAATTAGGATGATAAAGTATATATTTTAAAATATGGTTATATTCATTAAATGAAATAATTAAATGAAATAAATTAAATGAAATAAATAACAAAGCATACAAAGAACATGATTCTTAGATTAAGTACTATTAATTTATGTATACTTCTTCTGCACATATTAGAAAGATCAATTTTAGTTGACACAATAATTGCACATGTTTATTATGTGTTATGCTATGTAATAGCTAAATTAGGGTAATTGGCATTTGCCACTCTTAGCCACTTAACATTCTTTTATGTGAGGGAAAATTTGAACTCCATATCATAATATGGACTTTCTATAATATGTAATAAGTTACTAGCTATAGTTGGTGTTGTGTGCTCAGATGATTACTATTTATTTATCCAATGTAACTGATTTTATACCTGTAATGGTTCACTTGAATTGTCAACTTAATGAGACCTAGAATCCCCTGGGAGATGGGCCCATCTCCGGGCAAGCTTGTGGAGGCTGATCTTGATTAGGTTAACTGAAGTGATAAGACTCACCCACTGTGGGTGCCACCACTCCTTAGGCTGAGGTGCTAGACTGTGTGAAAAGGAAAAAGTGGACTAAACCTAAGCTTTCATTGCTTTTTGTTTTTTGACTGCAATACAACATGACCTGGAGCTCTTGCTGCTGTGATTTTTTCTTTCATGGTAGACTATAAATATGACTTAAAACAAACTCTGTCTCTTTAAGTTGCTACTGTCACAATATTTTAATTACACCAACAGCACAAGCAACTAAGACAGTAGCTGGTAGCTATTGTTTTACCTGACGCTATCCCCTCGTTCTCTCTACTCTTCTTATCGTCTATAGACAACTATTTTACCTGCCACATCAGTAAAATCAGACTTTTAGCTTTCACATAACAGTGAGAACATATGACATTTGTGTGCATTTCACTTCACCAAAGGTCACCTAGCCCCATATGGTATTTCTTCTCTAAAGTAAATAATGTGATGCATTTCTAAATGTCACACATGACTTACCTCATCCAACCATCTTTTAAATTAGGCAGTGCAAATTTTCCCATTAGTTTGTTTTAGTCAAGGTAGTGTATGGTAACAAACAGTCCTCCTAAAACAGAAGGGGTTCAAGTTAGCCAGTGACTTCTAATTATTCCTGAAATAATCTAAGAAAGGCATTTTAGGATAGTGGGTAGCTGTCTTTAACAGGAAGATCCTCAAATGAGATTTTTGGTTTTATCATCCTCTTGAATGTAGACATTAAGTCTCCTTTATCACTCGTAGGCAGCTAATGGGAATAGAAAAAGGATACTCAACCACTTCTTGGCCTGAAAGTGGCAAACATCACTTCTGCTTGTATTCTCTTAGCTAGGAATGGCAGACTCATGTGATTATGAAGAATGGATTCATGGTAAGCAGCTAGCATGCTCTGCCACACAGGTATTTAAGAGAATACAACTATGTAAGCTTCAGGGAAGCAAAATGTGAATGAGGTATTTGTAGCCATCCCCCAACATGCTGGGATACAGTAAAAATCCTAGCTAGAACTGTAATGAGGGTTGGTGAAGAGGGTTATTGGATGATGTAGCTTAGACAATGGCTCCTGGAGTTTCCGTGTTGGTGACTTAACACCTAAAGTCTTATTTGAGATGAAGTCTTTGGGAAGTGAATTAATTGCTTTTCTGTTGCTCTGATAAAATGTCATGACCAGAAGCAACGTATAGAAGAAAGAGCTTACATTGGCTATGGTTTCAAAGGGAGAGTCCAACAGCAGCAAGGGAAGCATAACAGCAAGAACAGGAAACTGAGAGGTAACATCTCAACTGTACACAGGAAGCAGAGAGTACAGGATTCACTGAGCTATAAAACTGTAAATCCCACTCCCAGTGACGTCCTTTCCCCACCAGTGCTCCAGATTCTAAAGTTTCTGTGACTTTCCCAAACAGCTCCACTAACTGGGGACTAAGTGTTAAGTACCTGAGACAAGGAAGACAGTTTCATTCAAACTACAGCAGGAGGGAGGGGATCTAAATTGTATGAGGCTGAACACCTCTCTCTGGGATGGAATTAATGCTTAATAAGACAAGAAGGGAAAACTCCAACTAAAATACTTGCCCTGTCTTGCCACATGGTGCCTTCTGATGTCAAGAAGGCCCTTGCCAGGAGCTAACACTATGCCTTTGAACTTACCAGTCTCCAGAACTGTAAGTTAAATAAACTGCTGCCTTTTAAGTAAATTATCTAGTCTATGATGTTTAGTTATAGCATTGGAAAATGAACCAGCCTTGACATTTGGCCTTTGGATGTCCTCAGGCGAGTTCTTTTTAGATTATCTCTGGGCTTTGTTTAGCCCTGGAATTTAGCTTCCATTTTGATTCCTGGTCTCTATTTGTAGTCATCTAGTGGGTCACCAGGCCTAGCCAGGGGAGTTTGACTCTCCACTGACAGAACAATAGCACCCCTCTAGCTGCTGTGGTTGCAGGCATCCTGGCTGTGGTCCCAAGGAGAAAACCTTGAATCAATTTGTCTCGTGGAGGCTGAGCGGTTGGCTGCCTGCCCTTCACAACTTGTTAAAATGAACACTTACCCTCTGGGGGGTGAAGCCAGAGCTGGGGGATGATTCTTGCCCTGTGATCCTCTCCATTGGTTTGGGGCGATGTCAGAGTCACAGTTTTGGGGTAGAAAGCAATAATGCAGAAACTTCTCTTTCTTCTTACCTGAAATGTTTCGAAAGTCACATTTGAAATTTGCTGGAATTTTTCCTAGATTCTATTTTTTTTTCTCCCAGGTTCAAAAACTCTCCCGAAGCTGTTCCTTTGGGACAAGAGCCTCCAAAGTCCATGGCTTCTTCTCTTTCATGAGGGGTCATTAATACCCAGGTCACATAAGCTTCAGACCTGCAATGGAAGGGGCTCCCTTTCCTCCCTGGCCCATGGCCGATTGGACCAGCCAACAAGTTTTGTTTTACTTGACATGAAAGCTGGTTGAAGTTAAGCAGGAGACATGTTTTTGTTTCTTTAATAAATAAAGGTAGGGACCCTGTACATGAATAAAGGTAAAAAGTCATTCCCTTGAGGTTTTTAGCATCCAAAAATAGTTTCAAGCCTCGCCAAGGCCAATGCAGCCAGAATTTCCATGGAAAGGTCGGTGGTGAGGAGACAGTGCCAGTGGGTGTGCAAATGTACTGCCGTCCTCTCCCCCACTCCTTCCTGTCGTAGTTGCTGGAGTTTAGAAAACAGGGTTCTGAAATTGAGTTCATTTTCTGGTTTGAGATAAAAATCAATGGCAGTGGTAGTAGTAAGATTTATTTCTCATGGAATTGAACTTGCAGGGCTGGGAAAATGTTTCACCTTCCACATTGGAGTCAATGGGGAAGGGGGAGGGGCAGTGTGGGTGTCCCTGTCAGCCAGCGAAGTGTTTGTAAAAAGGAAGAGCAAGGAAATGATAGGGAACGTGAATGCTCTCTAAGTCTTTCTAATTTTATCTTGTGTGGATGTATTTACGTGTGTGCACAGGTGTGTGCAGGTATAAGTGCATATCTGAATGTGTGCCCTTGGAGGCCAAAGGTGGATGTCAGGAGTCTTCAATTGCTCGTCACCTTATTACTGTTATTATCGTCAGCAGTATTTATCTCTGCATCTTCAGCTTGCTGCTATTGGGTTGCTGGCTGGTCACCAGGCCCCCAGATCTCCATCTATCCAGACTGAGTGCTGTGGGTGATGGGGATCCCAACTCAGGCCATTGGGCTTGAGTAGAGCTGTCATTGACTAAGCCATCTTCCCAATCCCTAAAGTCCATTCTGAAGAAACTCCTTGATCTGAGTGATATATCATGGAAAAGATGAGGTGGACAGAGTCTTTCTTGCTGAACATCACTGGCTCTGAGGGCTAGCAGAGCAGCTAAGGACTTCACCTTGCACATCTGTAATCATGGCCAGCTTGCTTCCCGGGGAGCTGAGCTGTCTGTAGTGCTCATGTTTGTCTAGGCCATTTTACAGAGTCCTGGGCTTGGGGGAACCTACTAGAAACAGGAGATAAACAAACCAACAAACTCAAAATTGCACTGGCCAGCGTGGGTTGTTCTCTCTGAAGTTTCTACCACTTGAACAAAACTGGAAGGATCAAAGCTTCAGGAGAGCACGTTTTAAAAGTAAGTTTGTTTTTGTTGGGGAAGATGGTAGTAAAAGCCTTTAGTTGTTTGAATTCAGTCCTGCTAGGGTTGAAGTAACAATTACTTAAAAATATCATTTTTTTTTATATACATATGAAAGAAACTGTTCTTTAAATACAGAGGACATTCCTAAAGGACTCAAGCCAAATAAGAAAATACCCCAAGGGGATGCTCACCGAGCAAAAGGAGCAAGAGACATTGGCCAGAGAGATGATCAGCTGGTAGAAAGCTCTTGGATGCAGGTTGGAGTTCAATCCATGGAACCCACTGTGGAAGGAAGAGAGCTGACGGCCGAGAGCTGTGTTCAGAGAGCCACAAGCATGCTGGTTCACATGCAGTAGTGATGAGAAGTCAATCACAAATGAGAGAAACACAGAAGCAAATCCTTACTCCTGCCCTGTCAAGATCAACTTGATTTTTCCAATGTATCCTAACGGTTAACTCAGATCGTGTGGGTGGCTTGATGTTTGTGGGTGACTGTGTCTACTGACTATCAGAAGCTTACCAATATGTCTCATTGTGAAAAACAGGAAAAGTGGATGAGAGTGGAGTTTCCTGAACATCTTATTTTCACTTATACTATTCTCTGGGTCAAATAATTGCAACAGTCTGGGACATTCAATGAAACATTTCTCTTAGATAATCTTCAGTGAAACTGCTGGGGCACATACACTTTATTCTGGCTGACCAAGGGCTATATATAAACCTTGGAGAGTGGGAAGGAGTTTTCAGGGTGAATGTGGATCACTGGCTGGAGTGTAAAGTACTGGGAATGCCTTATGTGTACGGAGAGGCATTCCAGGGATCCCGGGTTCTTATCAGGAAAGAGGAACTTGAACTTGTAGGTTTGCCAAGGACTGCTTGAGCTTCCTCAGGTAGAGGGTGTGGGACCTCCACCTTACACCGAGCTCAAAGGAACTAGCTGGACCTGGTAGACTTCGACCTTAAGTAGCAGGGTTTCCCCACAGTTACCTTTACCACCTTTAAAAAAAAAGAACCTCTTGGCCTGTCTGCTTTCCACTGGGGTTCAGTCAACTTATAGTATGAATATGGCCAGTGTCATCTCTGAGCTCAGTACTGTCCACAGTATTCGCTATCTTTAGGAAGAGTTCCAAACTTCAAGTCCTAACTGCACTGTGATTAGATTTCTGTCTGTGCTAGATCATCTCCATCCTTTTTATCTCCCTGTCTGTCCTTTTACAATATAGAACCATGTTTCTGTCCTATTTGCTCACTTATATGACAAACTGTGCTCCTTACCGCTAAGGTTTTGCTCACGTCATTCCTACATCAGATGTCACAAGCATTTGAAATCCTGCCGATTGGAGCAGAAAAGAAACGAACAAAATGATGTTGGCTGGTTATAGAGCGGCCATGGAAGCAGAAGACTTAGGTCAGAGGCTAGATGCTAAACACAAATCACCTCTCAAACCTGGTGGGTTGTGATTGTGTGGCTGTGACTGTCCACTGCAGCTTGCCTTGCTCAGCCTTCACTTAGGGGCCCAGGCTGCTTCTGGCTTCTCTGATACTACTACCTCTGAAACTAGACTTTTGATGGCTGCTTAAAACACCAGCAGCACTACCCTTTGTATTTTTAGCTCCTGATTGTTGACGAAATATCTGACTCCCCAGTCCTAAATCATACACAGTTTCCTCAACCTCAGGAGGGAAGAAGTTTCAGGAATTGTCAGCAGTGATAATCTAACCAAGCTTTAAACACTGGGAGATCCTCCAAATGAAGGTAGTTTGAGAAGCTAAGTGTGGCAACTGTAACCCTTGTAAAACCCTAGCCCAGAGATGATTTTTTTTGGCCATCTGACACATGGGGCTCATTTGCAGCCTTTCGTCCCACTTTGGTCCACCTACCTAGTTATTGCTCAAACACAGTTTTTTTTTTTTAATTTATTTAAGAAAATCTTCCCTGGTTCCTGTGGGATTCATTGCCTTTATCCTTTGGGTATATTTATACCCCGTCAGTTAATGACATTTGGTTGTGCACCTGTTAGGAACTGGTGTCTGCCTTCATTGGTAAACTATCTCAGGGTAGGTACAGCATCACGGGTATCTTTGGTCCCCCATTGTGTGGCAATATTAGGCTTTTCGAACATGCTTGGTAAATTGATCTATTTTCTCAGCACTGAACTGAACTGAACTGAGATGGAGAAAAACCAACTCTTTGATCTTATTATTAATTTTTTTAAATAAATATCAGTAACAGGGACATCCCTCCTTCCCCTTTCTATCTTAACCCTTATTTATTTCTCTGTAAAGTTTAATTTCTGCACTTGTTACTATTCACATTCTTTGCCCAACCACTACAATTACACATGGCCTGAGGATCCCAGACCTACAGGTTTGTAAACTGTGGTCCTTCCAGGCCATCGGGAAGCACGGTGACACTGGAAATTGTATAGACAAATACAGGGAACCTTTGGAAACACATGTGCAGCTCTCATCCAGTTTTATTATACCAGGAATCAAATTTGCTGTCTTTAGAGCAGAGGTCTAGCAGATCAATGCTCTGGCCCCCGAGCCCTCTGGCTAAGAAGTACACACATTTTTAAGACTGAGCATAAACACAGCACACATTGGTCATGCTGTGTTCTGAGTAGATGGATTTGTGTTTCACCAGACAGTTGGTCCCTGGGTAGAAAATGTGGGCCAAGAGCCAGGAGACCCCAGTTTAATTTCCAGTTAAGTCATCTCTGTTTGTTTCTTACAAAATACATATTTTAAAAAAATCGAAATTAAAACGTCATGCTTAAAACACTCTACAGTAAACAGAGGCCCAAGAAGGGGAGTTGCTGCCAGCATCACTTTTTGGGAAAGCTGCATTCAATTTAAAGTTTATTTTATTCCTGGGTACAGAATGGTGTTAAGAGAGATGCAGAAGTTACCACACATCTGGTCAGGACTGATCAGATGTTTCTCAACCTTCTCGCTGGGCAGGGAATGCTCTAGTATGGGGAGAAATGGCTTTAGACACTGATGGATGAAGCACTGGAAACATAGCTGTGTATCTACAACCCCATCCTTTCTGATGCACTCAGTCAGTGTTGTGGATTTGCCTTTAAAGCATATTTTGGGTCTCTCTCATCTCCATTCCTGTCACCTTTTCCACTTCTTGTTCAGTAGTCTCTTTGCATCTTCTCTTGCTTTTCTGTAAATACTCTGCCGATATCACACCATATTCTGGATTCAGTTCCATAGGTAGCTTCCGTTTTCGCTCTGAGAATGAGGGCGGAATCTAATATAGCCGCAAGCCTTGTGATCTGATCCATATAATCTTCCAGCTCCCACCTTATCCTGCTGGGGCAGCCACTCTGAACGGTCAGTTACGTGGCCTGCACCATGCAGCTTTTAAGGACACCTTCTGATCTTCCCTCTACTTGTGTATAAAGTTCCCTTCCTAATAAATTCCAGCTCATCCTCTGAGTCTCAGTTCGGAGCTCAGGTCCTTAGAGAGCTCTGTCACCTCAGACCAGTGAATCCTTTGTTTTATGTGCTCACAACACTGCAAGGACATTCTTCTCTTCTCTTATCACATATCATCACCTAACCTCACACATTTGTTCTGTGATTATTGGGATAATCTTGTCCTCACTAATGACAATGGAAACCTGTAGCCAGCACTTACTGCATGTGGGCAGTTTCTGAGTTGTGTGAATCTATTAACCATTTCTGTTCTCACAAAAAGAGAGGAAGTGCATTTCCTTATTAGGCTTCCTGGGGGCAACAGTAATTTTCCCACAGCCACATGCCCAGTAAACATATGGCTGAGATATGAGCAAGGCAGGCTGACATCAGTGTCTATATGCCATTTATTTTGATTATTCTATGACTTGAATATAGATTTTGTCCACTGAAGGCTTAGTTTCTAGATTGGTATTACTGAGGTGGTGGTGGCGGCTGTGGCAGAGGCAGCGGCATCAGTGGCAATGACAGCAGCGGTGGTGGTGTGGCCCTTTAAGAAGTGGTTCCTAGTAGGTGGTTAAGTCACCAAGTGAGTACCTTCAAAAGGGATTTTGGAATTCTACTCAACCTCCATCTCTCTACATTCCTCCCATTGCTTCTGCTTCAAGATGAGGCCATTTGACTCCAAGAATTTTTTTTTTTTTTGGTTTTTCGAGACAGAGTTTCTCTGTGTAGCCCTGGCTGTCCTGGAACTCACTTGGTAGACCAGGCTGGCCTCGAACTCAGAAATCCGCCTGCCTCTGCCTCCCAAGTGCTGGGATTAAAGGCGTGTGCCACCACTGCCCGGCGACTTCAAGAATTTTTCACCTTGTCATTTGCCATGAAAGCCTCTCCATAAACCAAACCCCAAGGACTGAGTAGATCTGGACTCTGAAGCTCCAAAGCTGTGATGCAAACAAGCCCCATTTTTCCTTCATAAGTGTCCTTGTCAGGTCTTTTACTGAGGTCATTAAAAGCCAACACACCCTTCTTCAGGGTCCATGCTTCTTTACTTTTTCTTCCAAGAGCCAGTGATGTGTGTGTGTTTTTCTACTCACCCAGTGAAATTTTACTACCATACATATATCGTTGCAATTGGTAGAGAAATGGTCACTCCAAACACCTTGAAACACAACCCATGGAACTCTTGGATATGTCCTAGTGTGGAAGAGTTAGGACATAGTAGACAGGGAAGGTGGAAGCAGGCTCCCTGAGAGGTGGCCTCATGTTTCCAGAAGACTTGGGGAGAACGAATGGTGAGAAGGCACTGGCACAGGAGTCTAACAGGGCTGATATGGGAAAAGGAAGGACATAAGGACCCTATAAAGCACCCAGCGTAGAATTCTTTTAGGGGGATCCCACTGAGGTCCCCTCCCATTCTGAAAAGAGCTGTTTCACTCTCTGCATCTTGCTCTTCTATGTTTCTAGGACATTTAATTCTTTTCCCATCCTATAGGACAAGCTTGGCAATCTCCTAGACGACCGTCAGCAGCCCTGTTGTAACATCACACGACAAGAGGCAAAGAAAGGCTGTTTGTAGAACTAAGGTAAGCTGAAGCACTGACATGGATGAGATGGCCCTGGACCACTTGAGCGGGATGGATCCACAATAATCAGACCTCACAAGTAAAGGAGTAAGGGATGAGAGTCTGTGTTATGTTAGTATAACAAGGACTTTTCTGTGCTTTGGTGATTTTGATGCTGGAGGAAGGGACCATGAGGTAAAAAAAATGTGGGCAGCTTTGAAGAGTTGGAAAAGGCAAAAAGTTTTTCCAAGGGCATGCAGAAGAAAATCAGCTCCTACAGGACACCCTGGTTCCAGTCCAATGAGACTCATATCAGATGTTTGACTCACTGAACTATAAGATAATAAGTTTTATTTTAATCTAGTAAATTAGTGGTAGCTGCTGCTGCTAGAAAGCCAATTCAATTCTATACCTATGTCTGTGTGTACATACATGTATATACTGTATGCATTTCTATAACTTATATACATAAAAAGAGTAAAGGCTTTCACCGTACAAGAACCAAATCTCTCTTCCCTACAAGGGAGTATTGCCTTGTGGAGAATACATGTGCTGGATACATGAACAGGTATTGCTTGCACTGTATGAAAAGCTTTTGGCTTTTATCACCGCACCGTCTCCTGTTCCTGGCACAGTCCCTGGCATTTAGAGGGCACCCAGGAAGAATCTGTTGAATGACTGAGTGGCAATGCATTTAAGTTAAGAGCTGTAATCCTACATATGAAAAATAAAAAGACCCAAGGATTCCATGTTAGGAAGTGGGTGAATCAATATTTTGAGCAACAGAGACCACAGTGCTGTATACAGTAATTAGCAAACAGTGATCACCAGACTTGTTAATGTCTGAAAGCATCACTGTATAAACCAGGCTGAGGAATAAGTAGAAGGGGTCATGGAAGTGTTGGCTCTAGGGTGTGCTATGAGCAGTGTTGGGCAGATAGGTGTAGGCTATGAGTGTTGGTAGTAGCTACTTGAGGCAGCTTCACAGCTAAGGAAAAGGGAACTGAAGTCTACTATGAACTGTATGAGGCTTCTAGGCTAACCAGTAGTCAAGCTTCTCGTGTACAGCATCTTAGCAAAAATACGTGCCCAACTAGTACTTCTTTTCCTATTATACTAGTGGGAAACCTCACAGAGGTCAGGCATCTTGCTCACAATTCCATCCTTTCCTAGGATTTGGAGACATGTCTCAGTTGGCAAAGTGTTTACTATACAAGGATGAGGTCCTGAGGTCAGTTCCCCAGCACCCGCATGAGAAACTAGGCACAAGAGTGTACCTGTAATCCCAGTACTAGAAGGCAGAGATGGGCAATCCCCTGGGTTTGCTGACCAACTTGGTGAACTTGAGGATCAATGAGAGAGTGTCTCAAAGTATAAGCTGGAGAATGACCAAGGAAAACATGTGACACCAACCTATGCTTTCCACGCATACTTATACATGTGCACATGAATATGCACATACACACATGCATTTTTCTGTTCATTTGAGATCTAGAGGAGGAATGATTTTCAGTTTATTACTGTTTTGTCTTGGCTCATTACAAATCTTTACAATTTGACTTTAAACAAGCCAATTTGAAGCCAGGTAGAGCCAAACTCTTTCAAAGACACACATTTTTTTTTCTCTTTCATTTGCCAAATGTCCGCTTAGTTTTCCAAGATTTGGGTACTGGTCATCCACCCTTTGCAGGCAAACCCACACCACAAGTGCTTTTCTGGCAATCCTCCCAGTTCTTAGGAAGGTGCAGGCTCTTCCTGGGGGCCTGCTCTGTATCTGTCTCTTGGTGATGATGGGAGGGCTAAACTCCATTAGATGATGGACATGCTGGCTTTGCTCTGCCCCAGCATTGGCTTGTAAATACATTCCTCCCTGACCCTCCTGGAGATCTGGGGCAGTCAGACAGAAGCACCCTGTTGGGGTAAAGCCAGAAAGCCAGACCATGGAATGTGCCACACTCTCTATTTCCATGCCAACTGGGACTAGGCAGCATGGAGGCAATTGGAAGTAGGGTAAGGATCTTTAGGGAAATGGCCAAGAGTGGGGGCAGGACACAGAACAGTGCAGAAGATTTTGGGAGAATAATTTCTCAGGCACATGTGAGGGATGGCCTCAAAGCCATGTTTGGCAGAGTCCACCATTCACTTGATCTTACCACATGGCAGTGCTGATCTCCAGGGCCCATGCATAGCTAACAAAGAACACTTGTCTGGCATTCACATTTACAAATAACTTTCCTGTATAAGATCTCAAGATGGTAAGTCTTAAGGGGGTCTGGCCCAACATCTCCATGGTTGTTTTATTTCCATATTTTAACAATCATTGATTTCAGTGCCCACCATATGCAATGATAACAGCACACACAAACATTTGGATTGCATTTTCCATTTGACATATGTTTTTTTTTTTTTTACTTCAACTATCTAATTTTATCCTCCTGACCAAACTGTGAGATGAGATCCTATGTCCTCATTTCTACAGAAACAAATTAAGATGCAGTGTTTCACTAATTGGTGGGTAATAATAGTAAGTTCAACTATAGTATGTCACTATGCTGGGTGATTATCCTTATTTGATGCTCAGTGCATATTTGTGGGAACCAGAACCGGTGGCTAGAAAGCAGGGAATTCCTCCAAGAAGGCCACAAGATGGCAGGCCCTAATAACACGAGAAAGTCCATGGGTTTCCAAAACAGCTTTATTGGCATGGGAGACGGTAGATGGTTTGGATGTGCACCCCCCTGAAACTCAGGGCAGATCTGAGTTAAATAGGGAAGGGGAAGAGGGAGGGTCTGGGACAAGAAATAGGTAATTGGCTATGCCCTCTGGTCTTTGGGTAACTCATTAATATGGAAATATCTCTAGAGCTGAGGCCTGTAGTCATGCCCTCTACCTGTGCTCTTGGGGGGGGGTGCATTGTCCTTATGTGACTGAATGATGCAGGTTAATGGAGACCTACGCCACATGTTAGGAGCCTGGATTCTGGAAGCGCAGTGGAATAAATGCCCGTCCCTTGCAGGGTCTCTGGGCTACTTACTTCCAGTCAGCACTTCTACCAAAATCCAAGACCTACACACATTCAGTTTGCATTATAATTACTCTTGATTTGCTGATGTAAAAATGTGAAACCAATGTGGCTGCCAACGTGTATAGAGCTTTTAAGAAAAAGTGAGATTTTAAAAACAGGCTGTTTACATCCTACTAGCCATATCTCTACAGTGTTGCTCAATTCCAGGGCTCTATACCATACATTTCTTTCCTACAGTTTTATGACATATGATCTGAGAGACACAGAGGCAAAGGACAATGCTACAGCTTCTAGTCTAGAAGTGGAAAGGCTCACTGTATGGCTCCCAGGGCAGAAAGTTTTAGGTGATAAGGAATCATGAGGAGCTCTGGAGCACCTCAGAAAGTGACCTTCATGACTTAGACCCCGCAGAAGTCTCCAACTCTCTGCCTTGTTCATGTGACCCTTACTGGCCTGCCTATTCCTAGTTTTTTTCTTAAATGAAGCATTTATTTTGGCTTGACCATTTCTGACTTTGTATTTGGGGCTTGAGACCACGATAAAAAGAAAATGAATCATAGGCAGGTGAACTGCCAAAAGAAGTTTCCTAAGCTTTCTTGTATAGGAGGCTATACTACCTATAGATGGAGACTCTCTGAGCTTGGGTTTTTCCTAGCTCATTTCTCACCAACTTGAAAAAGCTACCTGCTCGGTGCATCTTATTTCCTTTGACCCCTAGCAACATTCCTGGCTACTTCCCTAGCTCAGGAAAACCTTAATCATGCCTCCTTTGGGCCATCACTTTCTAGACTGTGTCACTGCATGTAACTCTGATGCTTATCTTTTGAGACATGCTGTTTGGCAAGTATTTGTGTAATTCTGGGGTTGGCTTAAGTGAGTTGGGGAAGATTGCTGCAAAACAGTGTCTTCTGGACATGACAGGGCCACTGTGCCCATGAATTCATAGCAGCTGTGTTGTCAGTATAAGATCTGTGCAAGACCCAGTCAGCATGGAGAGTATTTTAGTTAAGGTTTTATTGCCATGAATAGACAACATGACCACAGCAATTCTTATGAAGGAAAACATTTAATTGGGGTTGGGTTGGCTTACAGTTTCAGTGTTTAGCTCATTATCATCATGTTGGGAACGATGCATGAGTATACAGGCGGACATGGTGCTGGAGAAAGAGCTGAGAGTTCTACATCTTGATCTGAAGGCAGCAGAAGGAGAAGCTGAGTGTAGCTTGAGTGTGAGACCTCAAAGCCCACTCCCACAGTTCTTCCAATAAGGACACACCTCCTAATAGTGCCACTTCCTCTGGACCAAGCATTCAAACACATGAGTCTGAGGGGACCATTTCTATTCAAATCACCACAGAGAGGTAAGGTCTCATGATTTCCTACAGATACCTAAGGACCTATTGGCAGTTGATGACTGCTTGGGATGGAAGAGCCAGTTTTCTGCACTGTGTAACCTGTGGTATATTGCCCTTACTCCAGTGGATGGGTTCCTATACCCTTCCAAGATGGGAAACACTTATTGCACTTGAAGTTGGGAAGGGAATGTGTGTGTGTGTGTGTGTGTGTGTGTGTGTGTGTGTGTATGGAGGGGGGGTGTCCAAGAAGAGTTGAAAGGGAGAAGCTATTGTGGATATGATCCAAATATGTTGTATTTATGCATGCAATTACCAAAGAATAAATAAAAATAAAAAATAAATGCAATTTACAATTGGTTTAAAAAGTATTTCTCATTTGAAGCACATTTGGTTTCGTAGATATCTGATAACTATCACCAGTATCATTTTCCCAGAATCTCTACAGTTTGGCTGGTATTATCATCTTTCCTCCCATTAGCCATGAAAAAACATCTATTTCCAGCATTTGGATTCCGTCTCTTCTCTTTCCTTGCTACACAAATCCACATCTTTCTCATTAGAGTAAAACTACTAGAGGCATGGCCAACCAGGACCTAGTATATGCTGTTTAGAGAATAATAATTTATGTAGTGCAGCAATTAAACTCATTGAGGAATCTCTCAAAAATTACTGGAGAATTTGCTTAGCTATTTGATATGTGGATACCTTATTTACTGTTCTGTTGGTATGAGAAGACAACATGACCAAGGAAACGTACAAAAGAAAGCATTCAATTGGGAGCATGTTATAGTTTCAGAGGGTTGGTCCATGGTCTTCATGGGGCACGGCAAGACGCAGGCAGGCAGGCAGGCAGGCAGGCAGGCAGGCAGGCAGGCAGGCAGGCAGGCAGGCAGGCAGGCAGGCAG
>JANHMN010000004.1:122924083-122937020 GCA_030674055.1 Rhabdomys pumilio
TAGTTTTCTCCTATAACACTAGTGCATTTAAGAGATGTTTGTTATGGAAATTTGGAGCAAAGCTCATTATCTAGATTCTACAATTGTAACTACAGCTAATTTGTTTCATCTCTCGCTCTGGCCACTGCTCTTCCACTGCATGCCAGGAGAGTTTGAAGCAAACACATCAGTCTGTACTTAATAAAAGATGTTCATTTTAAAAGGCACAGTAAAAGGATCACTTCTAAACACAATTATATTTCTGAGTGTCATTAAAATATTCAGTTTGTGTAATAATTTTCTTAACTGTCTTATAAATTTTGTTATGAGCTGTTCATTTCCTTGGATCAGAATAAAAATGAGGTTTATATATTATGTAATTGGTTGATTTGATTTCAAGTTTCTTTCAATATAATTACCTTCCCCTCATTCTTCTTGTGTGTGTGTGCATGCAAGTGTATGCATGTGCATGTGCATGTAAGTCAGAGGAAGGTCAGAGGAGAACATTGGGTTTCTTGATCTATTATTCTCTACCTTCTTCACTTGAGACTAACTTTCTCACTGAAGCTGGGGTCATGTTTTGTTGGTTAACCTGAAAGTTAACAAGCCCCTAAGTCCTCTAGCCTCCATTCACAATATCACTGAAGTTACAGGGGTGGGCAGTCATGCCTAGCCTTTTCATGGGTGTTGGGATTTGGACTTAGTTCCTCACGCTTGGGTGGTAAGTACTTCACCCAGTGAACTATCTCTTTCTGAGCTATCTTCTTTTCAAAATAGAAATTTATTGTTTTTTTTTTTTGTTCCATTCAAACTTGAGTATTCCGCCTCAACCCCACCCCATCAGATTGGGTTGCATGTCACTAGATCCATTGATCATGATCCTCTAGTACTGTTTCTGGTGTCATTTATTGATTTGATTAGATCTGGCTGTGATTTCTGTTCCTTTGATGATTCCTCTGTTGTTACCTTAGAAGCAGTGACAATTAGGAAGGTCCAGTATGTGATGATGGCCCTCTGTGATTACTGTGTAAATGCACACAGTCATTAAGGCATTGCTGCAAGAAGCATCACTTGAGCATCTTAGAAGTGAGTGCCTCAGGCTTTCTTCTCCACCTGTGGAATGAAATCACATTCTCAAACAAGACCACAAAACAATGTAATGTTTCTGATGCTCTACAGTAGGGGTTGGAAGGTAATTTTAATTCAACGTTTTTCTTTTCTAATTCATCAGCTCCAATACTTCTGGGAAGAGACACTCCCCATACTGGCTGATTTCCTTATGACACAGTTCACACAGTAGAAAAAGCTGAGTATAGGTTATTTCTTCCTCTTTATACACATTTGCAAGATAGTAAGTCTATTTCCTATCATCCTCCTGTACTTACTTTTAAAAAATACCACTAAGTTTCATAAATTTAAATATATCTAAGATATTTTAATTCATGATTTTCATTATTGTTCAAATTGCCATAACTTTGGCTAGTACAAATTTTCTCACATTTTCAAGTCCATTTGACATGATCCTAGCAGTCCTTTTTGTAAATTATAAAAAATAGTTTTAACGACACATATTTAAAGTCAGAGGATGTTAAAAAGATGCAAAGTAAAATCTTCAAAGGAAAAAAAACTTAAAAGGAAAGTGTATGTATTCTCAGAGCTAGTAGATTGGCTGGCAGGAGTATGCAGAAGAGGAGGCACATCTGTACTGCTGAAGACTAGGAATGAGCCAACAAGAGCATGCTACCTGCTGATGTGCCCAGACCCCTCCCTTTACACTCTTGCCTCCTGAGAGAAGACTGAGGAATCTCATGGCTCTTCAACTCACTCACTCTGAGGTATCCAGTTGAGTCCATTGCTCTTTTACTTTGTGAGATATCCCGGGCTCACTGTTTCTAATTCCTACTCTAGACCTGATGATACCACTTATACAAGTATTTGTAAACACTTTCAGCAAAATTTATGTAAAATAGAAATCTGTTTCTGGATTTTCTTAGTCTTCCTAGCCAACAAAATTGTCAGGAAGGTTCTGCTTTGTTGTTGTTGTTTTGTTTGTTTGTTTTTTGTTTTTTTTTTCAGGGTAAAAAATTCATTATGAGTCATGCTGATATTCCTAATTCAAATCCTGGATTCTTGTATAACTTTGCTATTCTTATATCTGTATCTCTTTCCATGCTGGGAATTATGACTCTTAAGTATAACCACATTCTTGTTCAGTGGCTTTATCTCGTGGTGACAGTACTCAAATAATAAAATCAACAGCACTTCTTACATCATTATTACCTCAGTTGTTGATATTTGTAGTAATTTTAATAGTTGGGGCATAGCCTATCAGGATTATACAGTCAAGGACTCTACTGTAAGGTAACCTACAACAGTTCCTCTCTGTGGCTAAAGCTGAGTCGGGCACATTACATTCTTTTACTTGCTTCTGATTTTTTAAAAAAATTTCCTTTATTTTGTTTTTTTTTAAGTACATATTTTCAATTGTAATATTTAAAGAAATAAGATTCTTATTCCATCCTTTCCAATCTACCCTATGACCAAAGAAGTCTATATGTCAAAAAATAAAATTTCAAATTTCAAAATTAATAAGTAGAACAGTTAGATATTTCATTTGGTCTCGGGACACCACGAGAAAATTAATTGGATACTAAGGGCATTAAGAAGTTTGGGAGTCTGTGTAGAATAAAGAAGGGTCCCACATTTCTTTTTTCAGCTTCATAGTACTCCTTTGGGTGGACACACTATGATTAATTCCACCAGGTCTCCGTTGATAGGCTTCTGGGTTGTTTCCAGCATTTTGCTTTTTCAGATAGTGTTGAAATGGACAGCCTGGTTCATACACCTTTTTGTTTCTTTGCCAGTGTTTCTGTGGAAGAGATCCCTAGAAGTGTGATGGCTGTGTCAAAGGGTAAATATGTGTGACGTTTTGCTCAAAATTGCCAAATTCCCCTTCACAGGGGTTGACCCATCTTGCATTCTCATTGTCAAAATATGAGCATGTCTACTCCCCGCAGTCTGGTCTGCTGAGCATGGTGTCAGAGCTTTGGACGTTTGCCAAAGTGATAGGTGAGAAAATGATATTTCACTGTAGTTTTAATTGGCATTTCTCTTATCGCAAAAAAGTTAAGAGTCACTTGCCTTTTTCTTCTGTGAATTGTGCCTTTGTTTGTCTAAAGAAACGATACTCTGGTGTTTCTCTTCTCCACATTTAGACTTTCTGTGCACAAATTACATTTTTTCCTAATTTGTAAGTAGCCTCTTTAGTTGGGCATTATGGTGTTATTTCTTTTCTCTGTGAAAATTTTCTCATGTTACTGACTTAAAAATTGAATCACAAGAAGTTTTCTTGATTTGGTGAACTTATGTTTCTATCTACTTCTAACTTTGCTATACTGGAGTCTAGAGAGTTGAGAAGGCAACTTAAGAAAATCACGTCAAATTTGGGAAGCTAGACACAGATCAGGTCTCTTAAATGGCCAAGGCCTAAAATATGTTTGTGGGTTTTCCTTTTGACATGACTCAGTTATCTTTTCTATTTGTCTTCATGTTATGATTTTTAAAAAGTATTTGTCTTTTTCTATAAATATGGACTTAAAATAGTCCCACCATATGTAGCTGCTTTTTTCATTTCTTTATTTAATGTGTGTTACACACACACACACATACACACACACACATACAGACACACACACAGACACACACAGACACACACACAGACATACACAGACACATACATACAGACACACAGACACACACATACACACACATACACACACAGACACATACACACAGACACATACACACAGACACATACACACAGACATACAGACACACACACACACACACACACACACACACACACATACACACAGACACACAGACACACAGACACACACAGACACACACAGACACACACATACAGACACACACAGACACACACACACACACACACACACACACACACACATACACACACACACCACACTACTCATGTGGAGGTCAGAGAACACCACACCTCCCAGAAATTAGTTCTCCTATTATGTAGGCTCTGGGGATTGAACTCTGGCTGTCATCTAGGTGGCAAGTGCTTTTATCTGCTGAGTCATCTCTCTAGCCTAGTAGTTTTTACTTCATCTAATCAAAGTTAGAGAAGCACTTGATTACTAAAACAAAGAAAACATACAAGAAAAAGTAGGAGTTGGGTAGTGTAGGAGGAGCTAAGGTGGGAGGAGTAAAAGAGGAAGAGGAAAAGAAAGAGGAGGAGCCAGACGAGGGAGAGAGATGTAGCTCCATGAATGATCACGCATGTATGAGAGCAGTCCTGGGTAACAACTTATCTAGGTTAGGTAACTGGGTAACATCTATAATTATTTGATTAATATTTAAGCTTTAGAGTCTCATTTCTTACTGGGCCTGTGTGGATGGTGGGACAGTCTGGGAACAGCCCAGCTTTGCGGAGACAGCGTGGAAGATTGGCAGAGCCATCTCCTATGCTGGTATCTCGTGGATGGCAGGGCTGGTGTCTCTGGCCGCCTGAGCCTGTGGCCGAGCAGCAGTGGTATGCCACTGCAGCTTGTGGCCACAGGCCTAGGCTAGTCAGGAACATGACAGCTGATTAAGAAAAGCCAGATTGAATGTGATTTAAATATCTCCCACAACAGGGTAGGAATGCCAGAAGCTGATTTGAGTGAATTTATTGGTATGGTTTTGTGTAATTCCTTCATCTGTTTGGTTGTGGTTTTTTTTTTTTTTGCATTTCTTTAAGGGCTTCTACCTGTTTACCTGTGTTCTCCTCAAATTCTTTGAGAGTGTTGTTTATTTTTAAATAAAATATTATTTTTACTTTTTAAAGTCCTCTATCATCATTATGAGAAGTGATTTTAATTCTGAATCCTGCTTTTCCGGTGTGATGTGGTGTTCAGGACTTGGTATGGTGGGAGAACTGGGTTCTGGTGATTCCAAGTAAGTTTGGTTTCTGTTGTTTACATTCTTATGCTTGCCTTTCACCATTTGGTTAGCTCTAGTGCTACCTGCACTCACTGGTTCTGACTGGAGTCTGCCTTTCCAGTTATCTTGGTTGTGTCAGAACTCCTCGGGGTCCAGATGTTTCTGAGCTCCAGCTGTTCTGGGTACAGTGGCTCCTCTAGGATATCTCAGGATATGGTGTCTCCAAGGTAGTAGGCCAGCTGGGTGTTTGCTGCTCTGAGTGTAGTCGCTCCTTTGGGATGTCTCAGGATATGGTGTCTGCTGTTCTGAGTTCAGTGGTTCCTCTAGGCTGCAGCTCTGAGGGCAGTGTCCTGTCTAGGATGTCTCCTGACGCATTTTCCACAGGGGAACAGACCAGCTGGGTGTCTGCTCCAGCCAGCAGGATTCGGGCGAGGGGCAGAAGGGGAGTGGTATTCTACAGGGGCAGGTTTTGAGTGCCAGGTGTGCCCTGGGGGCTCCCTGCTGCCAGTTGTGCCTCTAGGGTGTAGGGTGGTGGTCTAGTGATCCTACCTGCAGTTCTGAGGGCAGTGTTCTGTCTAGGATGTCTCCGGACACATTTTCCACAGGGGAGCAGACCAGCTGGGTGTCTGCTCTGGCCACCAGGATCCGGGTGAGGGATGGAAGGGAAAGTTGTTTTTTTAAATCGTTACACATATCTACCTGGTATCCTTGACTTTGTCCCTTAGTATTCAAAGCCTGCAGTTTCTTTTTATCTAGCCTGTTTGGAATGTAGTAAGTATACAACAATGCTAATTATGGACTCAGTGAAGATATTGCACAGAGAAGGGAGAGTGGAGCCAAAGAATTGAATGAACTTGTGGCATAGATTCAGAAGAATCTTAAGGGACTTTCTTCTCCTTCCTCTCCCAACAAAAATCAGTTCAGAACTTTGAAGCTTGGAAGTTAATATCAGCTCAATGTATTTTAAGCAAGATGCTTGATTGTCCATTGTACCACAAGGACACTTGCTCAACTCTACTCATAGCAGCCTTATTTATAATAACCAGAATCTGGAAACAACCTAGATGTCCTTCAATTGAAGAACAGATAAAGAAAATGTCCTTCATTTACACAATGGAGAATTTATTACTCAGTTGTTAAAAAAATGACGTCATGAAATCTGTAGGCAAATGGATGGAGCTAGAAAAATTACCCTGAGTTAGGTAACTCAGACTAGAAAGACAAACATGGTATGTATTTACATAAAGAATAATAAAGACCCAGAGAGGTTAGGTAAAGAGGAGGGGCTCTAGAGAGACATATAGATCTCCCTGGGGAGGGGAAATAGAATAGATTTTATGGGTAGACTGTGGGTGGGTGGGAGTGGAAGTTAGGAGGAATCTGGCATGTGTGTATGTGTGTGTGTGTATTGGGGGAAGGAATGGAGAGAGAGGATGAGGAGAGATAGTTGGAATTGGGGGTTATTTGTGGGTGGTGGTGTCAAAATCTAGGGCAGTGAAAACTGCTTGGAATGTATGAAGGTGATTCTAATGAAGATCCCTAGTCCTGGGGATATAGAGTGTCAACTGACTATCTCTGATTGCCATGCTGTAATCTATTTAGTGACGCTATTACTATTACTCATAGTAATCGAAGATTTGGAGTCTCAAATGGCCATCTTTTGCAGCCAGGCAAGGTTTCCAGTTGTGGGACTGGGTGTCATTTGACTGAATTGTTGGCCAAGGAGATCTCATGGATATCCCTAAACAACTCATGCTAGGTCAGCAGCCAGGGGGTGCCAATCGCTGAGGTCAACATCCACACAGCTCACTGAACACAGAGATGATGAGTTTATGTCTGCATGGAGCCCTCAACCCTACATTCTAGTCTCTTTGGCACAGGAAGGTTCTCTGCAGTGTATGAAAAGAGAAACTTAAACAGCAACCAAGACACTAAACCTTTGACCTACAATCTGTTCTGCCTGTGAGATGTTCTGGGGCAATGGTGGTATAACACTTATAGGAGTGGACAATCAATGTCTAATCTAACTTGAGGCCCATGCTATGAGGGGGAGCCCATGTCCTACGCTGCCTGGATAGCCAATAACCAGAAACTGGATAGCCCAGAGACCTAGGGTAGAACCAAACACAACTGGCAAAAAATTGAAATGATTCCTAACTGCTATACTCATAGGTCGGTACCATGTCCACTTGCCATCAGAGATTTCATCGGTAGACGGGATTCAATGCAGAGACCTACAGCCAGACTTTATGAAGAGAGAATCTAAACTAGAAGTCTTTATTGAGCACCTTGGAGATCTGGGAACACTGTGGAAGAGGGGGAAGAAAGACAGTAGAAGTCAAAGGGGATGAAGGACACCAGGAGAACATGGTCCATAGAACCAACTAAGCAGGGCTCATAGGGGCTCACAGAGACTGAAGTGACCATCATGGGACCTGTATGGATCTGAGCCAGGATCTCTGCTATGGTGTAGCTTAGTGTTCTTGTGGGTTACTTAACAGTAGGGGATAGGTGGATCTCTGAATCTTTTGCCTGCTCTTGGAACGTGTTTCCTCCTATTTGGTTCCTTTTTCTGGCTGCGATATGAGGACGTTTGCCTTGTCTTATTGTATCCTGTTTTGTTGTGTTCAGTTGCTGTCTCTTGGAGGCTTGCTCTTTTCTGAAGGGAAACCAAGAGGGGGATTGGTCTGGGGGACATTAGAACAAGTGGAGGAAGGGGAAACTGTGGTCAGGATGTAATGCATGAGAGAAGAATTTATTATTATTATTTTTTAAAAAGATAATTGTGTTGAACTTTGGACCACTTTGGAAGTCTGGATCTGAAAAAGCCTTCTCCAGGGAAGTAAACTCTTTGGTGAAACTTGAAGCCTGAATGGGCAGGCCAGAGATAATGTCCTGGGAGAAGGGACAAGAGATGGTGAAAACTGGAGCTTCTGAGGAGGCAAACATAGTCTAGGCATTCTAGATCAGAGAGAGCAGAAATGCAGAAAGCAGAAGAACCTGGGACTGAGGCCCGCTGTTCCCAAAGGACTCTAAGTTGCTTTAGAATTTGGACTTATTCCCAGGACAACGAGAAACTATTAATTGTATATTTTTAAGACATTTTGTAATACTCACAGCCTTTTTCTTTATTTACACATAAATGTGATTTATATATGGATGCTTATATTGCATGTCTGTTTAAAAATGTGTGGTTTCCCCTTCCCTCCCATTTCCCCTCTTTTCTTTCTCTCCCCCTTCCATTCCCGTTTCCTCTCCTCCCCTACCCCTCTTCTCTTCTCCTCTCCTCTCCCTTTTTCTCCTGCTCCCCTTCCCTTCCTTCTCCTTCCCTGCTCCACTCCTCTCTTTTCTACCTCTTTCCTCCCCTCACCCCTCATTATCTTCCCAGTTGTGTTTTTAATCTCTTTTAAATGATTCAATCTCTCATTATTATTCAGAGAAATCACTTCTTTCCATAACCTGGAAGCTGATAGGCTCTCTCACCTCATGGTTGCTTGCTCTTGAAGAGAGAGATGTGACCTCTATGGCTACTCATTTAAGTTTTCCCCTTGTGAAATATTGTAAATTTCTTCTTTTTTACCCTCTTGACAGTAATTTTTGCCTTCTCTTTCTCTACATTTTTATGTGTACCTGCTGTATTTTGTCATTAGTTTGTGCTCTTTCTTAATTTGCATCTCTAACATTTCAAGCAATAGTCCTTACTTATCACACATTATACACCACACAAAGAAGCTATACATTTTCATGATGATTTATGTGTACTTATATATGCACACATATTAACAACATATTAACAATTATTGACAGTGATTTTTATTCTTATATTCTCTCATGTTGCTATCTCTGCTCTTGTTAATTTATTAATGTGTTAATTGTTCTTAAGCTATTTTCTTCAGCTGGGTTATTAGAGTAATATATACTTTTCATCTCTGAATTGTTGATTCAAGTCAATACAATTGGTAGTTTGCCCTGTTTATTTTTTAGGATTAATGTCTAAGACAAATAATTGAAAACTACTGAGAAAAGGGATCTCAAGAAATCAAAATGCTTTCTGTACAAAAAAGAAACTGTTAATTGGGTGAAGAGGCAGCCTATAGACTTGGAGAAAATCCTTGTTAGCTAAATATCCAATATCAGATTACCATATTCACTAATGACTCTGTGTTTATGAATGGACTTTAGGACCATAATAAACTCATTTATCCATCTGAGGAATAGATTCCATTTAATTTTTCTTTGGATTTGAGTCACTTGTTATTTTCACAGGACATCGTAAGACTCCTATTCCCATTAAAAGGCTAATATAGATTTATGTTTTACCTGACTTCAGAACTACTAATCATACAGATTTTTTTAAAAGATATTTTCTAGGCTTTCCTGATCAATAAAATGATGCATCCAATAGTATTAACATAGTTTATATCCTGTTTATGCTACTATTTCTTGTGAAGATTATCAATATATTCCCATTCTTTGGTCCAGATGCCAAAGTAAAAACAGAAAAATCATTCAGCATAATGATCATATATTAATTATTTGGGATGCTCATGGAAGATTTAGTTCTAACTGTTCCTTGGATAATAGTCAAGGGTGTAATTATAATCAGTTGGTTCTGTGGCATGTTCATAATAACACATAGGATTGAAGACCATTTACAAGATTTGTAAGGGAATTTAAGTCTTGATGTTAAACACAGTAAGAAGTTCTTGATACATTTTCACATTGCTCACCAGGTATTTCTCCCTTCCTCTCTCCCTCCTTCCAACTGTTCCTCATCCCATTCTTCCTTCCCCATCTCCAAGAAGATCCCCCCCCCAACCTTTCCACTCCCTGAGGACTCAAGTCTCTCTAGAGTTAGTTGTGTCTTCTCTCACTGAGGCCAGAACAAGTCAGTCCTCTGCTGTATATGTTGGGGGCCCTCATATCAGTTGGTGTATGCTGCCTGGTTGGTGGTTTAGTTTCTGAGAGATCTCATGGGTTCAGGTTAGTTGAAACTGCTGGTCTTTCTATGAGGTTGCCCTCATCCTCAGCTTCTTCAAGCCTTTCCCTATTTCAACAACAGAGGTCCCCAGCTTCTGTCCATTGGTTGGGTATAAGTATCTGCATCTGACTCTTTCACCTGCTTGTTGAATCTCTCAGAGGGCAGCCATGTTTGGCTCCTGCCTCTAAGCACACCATAGCCTCAGTAATAGTGTCAGGCCTTGGAGCCTCTCCTTGAGCTGGATCCCAATTTGGGCCAGTCACTGAACCTCCTTTCCCTCAGTCACTTCTCCATTTTTGTTCCTACAGTTCTTTTAGGCAGGAACAATTCTGGGTCAGAGTTTTTGACTGTGGGATGGCAACCCCTTCCCTCCACTTGATGCCCTGTCTTTCTTCTGAAGGTAGAATCTACAAGTTTCCTCTCCCCATTGTTGGACATTTCAGGACTCTTTGAGTCCTGAGAAACAGAAGGAACACTACCTAATTCATTCTATGAAGCCAGAATTACTCTGATATCTAAACTACACAAGGACCCAACAAAAAAGAGAACTTCAGACCAATTTTGCTTATGAATATTGATGCAAAAATACTCAATAAAATTCTCATAAACCAAATCCAAGAACACATCAAGACCATCATTCATCACAATCAAGTAGGCTTTAGCCCAGGTATGGTTTGGTTCAATATATAAAAAGTTTGGTTCAATATATAAAAATCCATTAACATAATCCACTATAGAAACAAACTCAAGGAAAAAAAATCACATGACTTCTCATTAGATGTTGAAAAAGCATTTGACAAAATACAACACCCCTTCATGTTAAAAGTATTGGAGAAATCAGAAATTCAAGGCCCATAAATAAACATAATAAAAACAATATACAGCATACCAACAACCAATATCAAATTAAATGAAGAAATACTTGAAGCAATCCCACTAAAATCAGGGACAAGACAAGAATGCTCACTCTTCCTGTATCTATTCAATATAGTACTTGAAGTTCTAATTATAAGACAACAAAGGAGATCAAGGGGGTACAAATTGGCAAAGAAGTCAGTACCACTATTTGAAGATGATATGATAGTATACCTAAGCCACCCCAAAAATTCTACCAGAGAACTTCTACAGCTGATAAACAACTTCAGCAATGTGGCTGGATATAAAATTAACTCAAATAAATCAGTAGCCTTCCTTTATACAAATGATAAATGGGCTGAGAAACAACATCCTTCAGAATAGTCACAAATAATATAAGATATCTTGTCCTGTATGCCTCAAGCAAGATTTATCTACTGATGTACTAGTGGCATGGCTGTTATGAAGAGAATCAAAAGCGTTCCCTTTGAAATAGTTCTTGCTTTATTGAAAAAAAAAAACAACTTTTTTTGGCATTGGGTAACTCTAATCAAACAAGTGAAAGATATGTATGACAAGAACTTCAAGTCTCTCAGGAACAAAAGTAAACACCTCAGAAAGTGGAGAGATTTTCTATGTTCATGGATTGGTAGAATTAACATAGTAAAAATGGCCATCTTACCCAGAGCAATCTACAGAGTCAAATGCAATCCTCATCAAAATTCTAACACAATTCTTCACTGACATGGAAAGAGAAATTCTCAATTTCATATGAAAAAACAAAAAATTCAGGATAACAAAAACAATTCTTAGCAATAAAAGAACTTCTGGGGGAATCACCATCCCTTACTTCAAGCTATACTACAGAGCAATAGTGATAAAAACTGTATGGTATTGGTACAGAGATAGGCAGGCAGATTAATGGAATAGAATTGAAGACCCAGAAATAAACCCACACACTTAGGGACACTTGATCTTTGACAAAGAAACCAAGAATATACAACGGAAAAAAGAAAGCCTCTTCAATAAATGGTGCTGGTCTAACTAGCAGTCGTTATGTAGAAATAGGAGGGGAGCCCCTTGGTCCTGTGGAGGCTTGATGCCCCAGTGCAGGGGAATGCCAGGGTGGTGAGGCAGGAGGGAGTAGGTGGGTGGGGAACACCCTCATAAAAGCAGGGAGGATGGGGGAGTGGATAGGAGTTTAACTGGGAAAGTTGGGAGAATTTTGAAAATAAAAACACTAAATTGTCTTTTTTTCCTTTTTATTAAAAAAAAAAAAAGAAGGAGTGGAGCCTCTTTCCTGGTGGCAGAGTATAACACATAATTTTTTCACTGGCCTAATATTATTTATTGTGTTTATATTTTGTTTACTTATAGGATACTTGTGCATCAACTGACAATTAGATTTATGAACATTTCAACTCAAACCCACTCTGCACGTACTGCATTTAAAGAAAAAATGAGGGAGATGTCTGAACACAAACCATGAATGAATCTGTGTGAAATTTCTCAGCACTTATGAGAAAACAAGACAAGAGTCTTGCCTCTCTGTTCCTCGACAACATGAATTTGTTTTTGGCATGCCCCTCCCAGGTGTAGTAAATACAAGTGGGTTTGCTTCAAATTACCCATTATCTATTATTAGTATTTAGATGATGCTTTCAAGTACAGGGTGCTTTCATAACTGTATGTGACTTGAACTAATGTGACCTTGAATTTGTGACTATGTGAGTCTAAACTCATGTGACTTTGCCTTGTGACTGTATATAATTTGAGCTCAAGTGAACTTTGCTCACATGACCTTTCTTAATCAACTTTTATGGTAGATGATGCTATGGTGCCAGAAGATGCTAGGACCAAGGAAAAAAGTCATTTATGAACTTAGCTGTAGGTCCTGTATGCCTCAAGCAAGATTTATCTACTGATGTACTAGTGGCATGGCTGTTATGAAGAGAATCAAAAGCATTCCCTTTGAAATAGTTCTTGCTTTATTGAAAAAAAAAAACAACTTTTTTTGGCATTGTAAACTTGTTTGAAAGTCCATGGGTGGGGAGGGCTTAGAGAGGGGACGTACTACTGTTGTTTAGCTAAATGAACATGCTGTCAACATACTTTATAAATACTTTTTCTTTCTTTCTTTCTTTCTTTCTTTCTTTCTTTCTTTCTTTCTTT
>JANHMN010000004.1:122942891-122957918 GCA_030674055.1 Rhabdomys pumilio
TCCCTTCCCTTCCCTTCCCTTCCCTTCCCTTCCCTTCCCTTCCCTTCTCCTTTTATTGTTCTTTTCCTTTTCCTATGGCTAGGGAAACAACACATAGTTCTTTATTGAAAATGTCAGAGAGGTTCCTTTTGGAATTCAGAGTATTTGAGTTTAACAAGGCAACTCAGTAATAACGATAGTTGTTCAGCAATAGATATGGTATTCTATATCCATCACTATAAAATATACATAACTGCAGCAAGGCTTGAGGAAACAAACACTAAATATTTACAGCTTAACATACAGACATTATCTCTTGGCAAGACAAAGATATACTGTGAATGTCCTATTAGCTAGGCTGGGTTGTGCACTTATAAAAATCTTTTCAGAGATTTTCAATTTTAGGATTTTGGTAGAGATGCCAACATGACATGCAGATTTAAGGACTTTGAAAACTCTTCTTCAGTTATTCATAATTTATATCCTGTTCTCTATGGAAATTCCAAATTCAACACACATATCTAAGGATTTAAAGCTAATATCCACATATGAAAGAAAACATGCAACGTTTGTCTTCTGGGTCTGGGTTATCTTAATCAGGGTAAATATTTCCAATTCTATCCATTTATCTGTGAATTTCAGTTTTTGGTAGGGGCCTGTACTAGCGAGTGATCTGCCTAGCAGACATCATACCCACAAAGAAGATATGTTTTTCCTCTCCCAAAAGCTGCTAAATGCCAACAGCTCCTTCATCAAGCATGGATTCTCTACCTACATCTCCTGCTTCATGCTGGGATCTTTCTCTGGTTTGAGGTTACAAAGATTTGTGTTCATACCTGTATCTTCCCTTTGTTTCATTGTAGCCATCCCTTGACAGTTAGAATCTTTCTACTCCCTCTTTTATGATGAACCCTGAGCTTTGAGGGGAGGAATATAACTATCCTATTTTGGATGAAACACTCCGTGGTTTGTTCACTGCACTTTAGCCAGTTGTGGGTCTCTGTGTTAACTGTCACTTAAGTGAGAGTAAGCTTCTCTACTGAGGACTGAGAGATGCACTCATTCATGGATATAACAATAAGTCATTTGGAGTTGTATTACTACTATATCTATTTAGCTGAATAATAAGTTTGTGCCTATGACCTATAACCTAACTGGCCATAGGTTCTTGGTCCCACTAATGGTACCAAGTATGGTTCTCATCTCATGAGGTGGGCCTTAAAGCCTATCAGAAAGTGCTTAGTTACTCCTATAACGTTTGTGCCATATCACACTAGTAGGCATATCTTGTTCTGTTCTAGTCCTTAATGTAGCTCACAGGAGTCATGCTGGTAAGAGTGATGACTACCTTCCTCTTCTACTAGGTTGTATGAAAGCTAGCCAATGAGAATGAAAGTACCTGCAGGAGAATACCAGCTACATTCCTCTATGTCTTATAACTCACTTATGTGTGTCTTCAACCATAGGATCTTACAGTCAAGTTCTGAGGGCTAACCAAGATCAATGAAATAGCCAGTATTTTGTTTTGTGTGGTCTATAAGACCTCACTGGTCAACAACTCAAAAAGAGGTCTTTCCTGGGCTTTTTATTTGATCAACCATGGCATAAACTATAAATAGGGAAGGCATTGCCCATTCCCTTTATAAGAAATTCTATTTAAACTTTGCATATGCATGTGTCTGTATTTTAGGAAGCTTTGACAGTAGTAGATTTTCATATGGCTTTTTCAAAAGGTCTTTAGTGTTAGTTGATCATTTCCATATTCTTTCCTCTACCCTGCCCTCCCATTCCTGACTTCATTAGTTCTCCCTTTTCTATTATTCTTATTGTCCCCTTAATATCACTGTATTCTATCTCATGTCCTTTAAAATATTTCTTTCCCCTATGGTTCTTTACAGGTTTCCTGACACCTTTGAAAATTCCAAAATGTAACACACGTCTATAAAGTTTAAAAACTAGCATCTACACATGAGAGAAAACGTGCAACATTGTCTGGGTAGCTCAACGCGATTATTTACAGTTCCATCCATTTACCTGTGAATTTCATAATTTTATTTTCCTTAGCAACTGTATAATATTTCATTGTGTAAATATAACATATTTTCATTATCTACTACTCAGTTGATGTGCATATAATCTGTTTCCATATGCTGGTATTGTGAAGAGACCAGCAGCAAATGTGGAGGAGCAATTATCTGTTGTAAAATATAGAATTCTTTAAATATAAACCCAAGTGGTATAGCTTGATCAAGTGGTAGATCTATTTCTTGCCTATTTTATTTTTATTTTATTTTATTTTTTTTAAGACAGGGTTTATATGTATAACAACCCTGGCTGTCCTGGAACTCTCTTTGGAGACCAGGTTGGCCTCAAACTCACAATGTTCTGCCTGCCTCTGCCTTCCAAGTACTGGAATGAAAGACGTGTGACAGCACACCAGGCAATTTCAAGATTTTTGAAGAGCCTTCATACTAACTTCCATAGTGGCTGCAATCAATCTTCACTCCCACCAACAGTGACTCTTATTGGTCCCCATCCAGTCTTATTGAGAAGTTGACTATGAAGATTAAAAATGAGTGATCATGATTATTATGTGTCCATCTGAGAGGAGTTCATGCAGGGTGAGGAACAGTAAGTGAAAAGGCCACAAGGTAGCCATGCTGTGACATATTAGGCCATCACTGTCAATGGAGTAGACTGAATTAAGTAGAAGTTATTGGGGGATGAAGTAGAAAATGTGCCCAAGGGCCAGGCTGTGTAGAGTATTAGGTAGATCACCATAAAATCTTAGATTCAACTTTAATGAGTCAGCTTTTGAGCATCAAGGAACAAAAAGGACCAATGAGCCCCGACTTTGGCTTTTGGGATCACTCTAACTGATGGTCTGGTATAGACTGACCCAGTGAAGGAGAGTATGTAAGAGATGCTACTGGCTATTCCTACCCAGACAGCAGCGGTACAGATGCTGGCAAATGGTCAAGTTGTAAGCATGTTTTGGTAGCAGAGCTGTATTGTTTAAAAATTAGGTGTAAGACATGGATCAGATTCAGCTGTAAACAAACCCAAGGCTTTACACTGGCTTGGGTAGGCAGAGAAACGCTGACCTTCTTGAGATGGAAAGGGTGTTCACAACACTTGTAGTGCAGTTATGGGAAGCTTGGTGTTCAGCATTCTGGATATGGGTATTGCCTTAGTCATTCTCATGAGGTGCCAAACAGCAGATATTCAGCACCAGGGTGTGCATATGCTCCTTTGGTGACGAAGATGAGTGTGCTCATGTCAGGGTAGGTGTGGTTAGGAAAGAGAAGAACTGTGTTGGGAATACTTCAGCTTTCAGATGTCAAATGAATAAAGATGAATTGGCAAAATTCCCAAAACTGTAAATGGGGAAACAGGTAAAGTACGTTAGGAGGAGCTGGCTATGTGAGACAGGCAAGTGATGTGTGGAGTGCTTGGCTTCAGCAAATCCTGTGGAAAACTCTGTACACACCATGTAGAAAATGTAAGCTGGATTTATAGTTAAGTACAGGTTGTATCCAAGGATCCTGATTTATGGAGTATTACTAACTTGGGCAATATGTTTTAAAACTCCAAATTCCCTGGCTCTAGTTAGTAAACTTAAAAACTGCTTCAGTTTGTAATGGGAAACCAATAATTTTTTCAATATAAAATTAAATTGTGATATTGAGTAACATACAAATCCTGAACCTTGTATTTTCTCTAACTTCCTACACTGGAGTTTTTGTTGTGCCTCCCAGGGAGGCATGCCCTGCTTTTGAAGTGAAGGAAGGTCAGAGGCCTCTATATGTCCCAGGTCTCGTCTCAGAATTACTTTTATATATACACACACACTATAGATGTATAGATATACATATATGTACATAGTTATGTATATGTGTGTTTACATAAATATTTAAATAAATACCTTTTGTGGAAGACAAGGGAAATCCATAGCATGTGGATTTTTTAGGGGTTTTAATAATAGCAAACCCATCATAAGATGTGATCTGTTTACAAAGAATTGAGTATGGCTGATGATCATTTGTGGCAAGTTTAGAGCATAGGGAAAGTCTCAGAAGTGTGAAATATTGAAATGTGGTCTTTAAAAAATAAGCAAGAAGGGTTGGTGAGATGAATCAGTAGGTAAAAGAGCTGGCAATGCATGCAAACTTGACAGTGTGAGTTTAATTTCTGGTACCCACAAGGGGAGGAGAGAACTGACTCCAGGAATCTTTCTTTGTTCTCCACATGCATGCTGTACACACACACACACACACACACACACACACACACACACACTCCACCACTACCAGTAATAAAATAATAATAATAACAACAATAATAAATTGAAACAATTTAAAAAATAATAAGATAACAAACAACAGATCACTAAATTAGCTAAAGGCAGGGATCTGGAGTGGGTGACAGCATGGCCCGCTTCCCTGATTTTGTCATAGAATATGATCCACTTGCTGACAGAATGGGGATCGTAATTTCTGTCTTTTGCAGCTACTCATCAGTATACCTTAAAGTATCATTAAGGAGTCTACAGCAGAGTGTTATAGTTACAAAAGCCCATGGTCTGTAGTCATAGGACCTGGATTTGGATCCTAGATTTGAACCTGATTTCTGAGGTCTAGAAAAATGTACTTAATTGGCAAAAATTAGTTTCTCCTCATGAAAATGATAGAAGTAATACCATTATTGTATGTTTCCATCAAGGTTAAATGAGACGCAAAGATGAAAGCACTTTGTGTGGCATGAAGTACTAAATAAACACGTTAGTCTAGATTAGTGAAAACGTGCTCAGATGAATCAATTACTAATACAGTCTTGTAGGACTGTATCTCCCCATTATTTAATCCTATGTTTTAATAGGTCAATATGTTATGATGCAATCAAATACTGATAAGATCCTGGGTGAATCAAAACAACAACAACAACAACAACAGCAACAACAACAACAACAGAAGTCACAGCCAGAGAGGCAAGAGCTGGCACTGTCTTTCTGAGAAAGCCTCACCATATTCTATGTTCAGGCCTACACAGTATCAGAAGGGCCTAGGCAAATTGGGTCACGCATAAGGAGCCTCATCAGAACATTGAGAAGACTGAGTACCACATCTATAAGGAACACTTGGGGCAGGGATGGAGAAGACTTGAAGGCAATGGTAATGGTGATGGTGATGGACGAGGAAACCATCTTCAGATAGCTGAGGAATGTTAGATGCAGAGGGATTTAGTTTCTTCTGTTTGACCTTAAGGGATAATGCAGGGCAGGGCAGTAATGTCTAGGCCTGTGGTCACAAAGAAAGAATTTTTGAGAGAGCCATGTCATGATATAATAGGAGCAAAGTCTCACTAGGAAGTAGCTTACCTTTCCTAGAGGAGTATTCATGAATCATACAGGTGGTTGGACACAATGGCCCCCTAGTATCAAAAGTCTGCTGCTTATGACACTGGTGATATATTTTTTGTGTATTCTTATACAATGTGATATTCTTGAGTACAGTTGGGCCAGAGTATCTGAAGATCTGGTAGGACTGTATCTCCTATTATTTAATCCCGTGTTTTAACAGGTCAATGCGTCGTGTTGCAACCTTTACTTGTTTTGTACCCTTCTGTGTGAAATTCATCCTGCCCATTCCCATGCCAGTGAAACATCAGACCTCAGAGACTTCCTATTATGTGAAAGAATTTTCCAAGGCTAAGCTAACTGCATTCCATTTTTATCCCATAGGAAGGGACTTTGATCTGTCAACTGTGAGAAGTAAACTGGGCGTGACCATCACTCATCACCCGCCATCTCGCTTAATGACATCTGTTAACTTTGTTCAGATATTAGACCATGGCCCTTCTTTGTTCTGTAGGGATCTCTTTCATGCAAACACTATGCCCATTGATTTGTGTAAAGAGGACCCAAGAAGCCCGGCAGATTGAAAGTGAAGTTATCTCCGCAAGTCTCAAATTTTAAAGATAGTTTATTGTATCTTCTATTTGTCTATGAGAGGAGAAATTTCATAGAGTCTAAATTTAATGTCAAATATACTTCAAAGTACTCTGTTGCCCTTGAGACCACCAGTGTTGCCTTAGAGGTGTTACACTGCTTACTAGTTCTTTGCTGTTGTTTTGCGTTTTACCCAGAAGCCTTTCAAAAGACAATTATTGCTTCTTAGGACAGCCCCAGAGAAACTGTCATAGCAAATCAAGCTACGCCTGTCTTGAAGAAACCTTCTGGGATCTGAAATGTTGCAAGTGTTTTATGCGATTGAACCTGTTACTCGCTGAGACAATCTCAAACAGCAAAATCAGGTTCTCTTTTAACAGCACTAAGAGGATGGGCTAATCCATTTTTCCATAAATATCCTGGAAGAAGCCAAATAGAGTCTGTGGTGTAACACTGAGAGACTTCAAGTTTTGCAATATTTTCAAAATATTTTTCTTTAAATTATTATGTAAAGTTTATAACCCAAATTGGTAGTTTACATAATAGTTACATAGAGATTAAAAAAAACCCAAATGAGTGTTTATCTCATACACAGAGAAAACAAATGTTAATTGATACCTAAGATATTTGGTCAAAATCATTTGTCAGGTAAGAACATTTTTACCTATATAGAATCGATGATTCCATGCTAATCAGCTGGATCTTGCCCTTGAATTATGATCTCTCTGTCCCATCTTACATTACAAGCCTAAATAGGGTGTATAAAATTCCATGCTTCCTTCTACCCTAGTATAGATTTATTTAAGAGGATAACACAAGTAGAAGAGAAATTTATTAAATTTATTTTGAAAATTGATTTCTACTTCTTTTTTTTGTGCCTTTTTTAATTTTTTTTATTTTGCTTCAGATATCTATGTATGTCTGTGATTATTTTCATGTCCACATTCCGATAAATTGAATTAATCCAACTATTTAGAAATTCTATAAAATAAAACTAGGAGTTCTAATCAATTTAATTTCAACTAGGTATCAAATTAAAACTTGATATTTCTATGAAATTGGTTTTGATACAAATTCTTAAGAGTAAATGGTATTTCTTTGAATAAGTGCAAATTAAAATAAATGTCAGAAGTAGCAACATTATCATAATTAATATGCTGGAATAATGATTTTCCAGGATTGGGGTTAATTACTAGCAGAAGGGACTAGGCTTGATACCTTAGTTTCTGATTCTTCCCAGCATGTCACCGAGAATGACAACCCTTTTGGACATTTTGACTTGAAATTAGGCTTGAAAATAGCTACTCTCTTGGGGTGAGTTAACATTTAATGTTGGGCAAGTAGAAATGGCTGTTGATTTTCATTCTTTATGTTAATTCTACTGGGAGGGTGAGCTAGTAAAACATTTGTGTGAGCTGGTCATTATTTGAAATTTATTTACCAAAGTGGCTTACGTAATAATCAGCCCTGTGCTAAATCAGTCAGTCAACAAGTTTTTATTGAGTCCCCATTGGATTGGAGTAATGTACAGTAATGATGTATTCAGTGGTGTTAGATGTGTGCAGTGAAGATTAGACATGAGCTCGACCCCCAAGGCCGTACAAGTCATTAGAGGAGACAAACGGACACATATCATCAGCTGAAATGTAACCAGATGACTTAACTCCCGAGGCATGAAGACATAACGGCTGAGCGAGAATTGTTTTGGTATGTGATAGTCTGTGTTAGATGTGGGAAACTTCTATACTATGGGTGCCTTGGTTGGCTTGAGGGAAGTCAGTGGCTTGGCAGATGAGAAAAGCAATTTGAATCAGTGATTCTGGTATAACTTAGGCAAGGCTGAAGTAGAGGATAATCTTTAGGTATCTAGAGCAAGATGGAGAAACCTATAGGGAGGATAGATGATGGATGGATTTATATGAAACCATGGGTAGACAATTCAATAGAGAAGCATATCACACGTGTATCTCCATGTTTAGTTTTGGTGAGGTATGATGTCTCGGCAGGACCCTGTGGTTTGCTTAAGCAGGGAGCACTTATTTAAAAATGTGCATGTTCGGTGTATACTTCTTGGTGGGTTTAGAGTATATGCATACCAGACTGTCATACCATCAAATTAACAGTAAACAGAAAATGTCACCTCCAAACTTTTCTGTGTCTCTTTTGGCCCTTTCTCTTTTTTTTATGTTCTTGTGGGATAAGAGGACAGGCACAACATGGAGTAACTCCCCTTAACACACTAGAGTGCACAATACCATAGAACTAACTATAGGTTCCATCTGGTATAGCAGATTTCTAGAAGTCTCATTTCATAATGGAGTTTAAATATTTCTGGAGAGTGATCATCTACCCCACCATGTCATCGGCCAGTTTCTAAACCCGTGCTCTCTGCTGAAGCAATCTCATGGGGTCCCAACCAGCCATCACCATTCTGCGTTGTAAGAAAAGAATGCCTTTTTTTTTCATTGTTGGTCCTTAAAAAGTTAAATAGTCTCACCATATTAGGCATATTAAATTAGGTTCTACTTTTTCTGGTATTTAAACTTGAATATTTTAAGGACACAGATAGCCTTAGTTAAGATTTTCTAATTTGTTTGATGATGCAAGGACTAAGCAAATCTACTCCTCTGAATGATTAGACTTCCCAGAACAGTTTATGGTAGACTCTATCCTCTTCTCTAGATGTTACACTTGTTTTCATATAAAACTCTTGAACTGGCTCAGCTATTTTTATTGCTGAGCCAGAGGCTCACTTGTTGAAACAAGTATTTCAGTCCTTAAGCCATCCTTTTGCTCTAGGGCATCACCTGACGTCTTCTGTTTCCACATGAGGAGAAACATGGAGTCCAGCCCTGAGCAGATGCTGGCTGTGTAGACCACAGACACACACCAGTATCAGATGGAGGCTTGGCTGGTCATCACATATGGATCTGCAGTGGAGAGCCATGGGGCTCACGGAGCAAAACCCTCCAGTCAGTGTGAGCATCTGCTTGTTATATGGTACTGAGCAGGAACAGAGTTCAAACCTGAAGCTCAGTCTTCTCTGAATTCTCAAGCCCTTCTCTGGCCTTATGTCTGCCAGTTCCCATTTCTGGAAGGTTCTACAAGCTTCCCCAAACAATGCCATCAGCTGAAGATGAAGTGTCCGTGCACATAAACCTGTAAGGATTTCTTTACATTCAAACCAGAGCATTCCACCTCTTGCCAGTACAGGCTCATTGTGATTGTCCCATCTTTCAATCCTGGTCTACCTTCAAAAGTTTAGTCTTTTCTGATATGCAAGCTAATCTCTTAACTGTGAACCCTTGTAAAACAACAATAAAATTCCAAAACACATCATATACTTCAAATACGCAATGGCACAGAATAAACATTCCCATTCCAAAGGGAAAAAAGAGATATACTGGAACAAAGCAAGACTATAACCAAGCAGGGAAAACACATAAAACCCTGGGGCCCCATTCCTAGGATCTGAGGCTCATATAATAACGAAATTCTGGTTACATTATGTTTCTCCGGGGCCAGTCCCACTTAGTGTTTACAGATTTCCTCAGAGACCATTCTATGTATCTGTCATCTTCAATATCCTGTGGTCTTCATTTCAGTTTAGACTTCACCTTTCCAGGTTTATATATCAGCCTCTCAGGGTTTTCTGCAGAATGTACCCTGCTACACACTGGCTGTTTCCAACAGCTTTCTGAAACATTAGTACACATCTCTATGGCTCTTTAATTCTTGTGTTCTGTATTCCTGAAAAATGAATACTAATGGACAAGGGTAGACTCTGCTGTCAGCTTTAAGTATAACTTGAGCCTTGGTTTCAGCAACCTCAGGGTATTAGAAAAGCTGAACTGACGACGTATTTCTCTAACCATTCATACTGGAGGTTTTGTCTTAACAGACATTCTCTTTTTAGGCACTCTCTTTGCAAACCAACTTGCAATTGTATGAGCAAACTTTAATGAATGAGGGTGGTCTTGCCCTCAGGATATCAGTTCTACTGTTCCAAATGCAAAATGTATAGGGTGTGCAGTGTCTTGTTCCAAATGCAAAATGTATAGGGTGTGCAGTGCCTATTTAGCATTCAGCAATTATTGATACCTTGCCTAACTTTAACTTATACACATTTCTTTTCTTGCTAAATTGCACCTACTTAAAATATCCTCTTTGTTATACTCCTGTTGCCTCACTGAAAATCTGGTTAAAAGTATTTTACAGTAATCAGCTACAGCCAGATGTTTCCTCTGACAAATAAATGAGTACACCAATTGTGAATTCAGGCTCACTTGGATTTCCAGGACATGATCAGAATATAACCAGATTTACCTTTATGTAACATGATGCCCTCTAGCCCAGTTCTTGATGGAGTCCTTTCTCTCCTTTGAAATCTCACAAACATGACAGTCGCTGTATTTCTATTAGCATTCTTGTTGTTGAAGCTCCCACCAGAATGTCTCCAATGTACTGCCTATAGCAATCTGGGATTTCTCTACCCCGTTCTCTAAACCCTTCCATGTTCTTTCCACTAGCTGGTTCTGGTGGCCTATAGATTGTATGGTTATGGTTGTAGCAGTTACTCTACTTCTTGGTACAAATTATTCATGTAATTTAGCTTTGATCATTACCTGTGATAGCATATTTGACAGAAACACTGTCAGTGAGTGTGTCTCAGAGGGTGTCAGTTCATCATGCTGAGGAAGGAATAGACTGTGGCAGTGAGAGTCTTCAGCGACATTTTATATAGTGCTAAACAGAAAGCAGAAGGCTGTGGTAGGAAGCAAAACAGGCTAGAACCCTCAAGTTCTGCTTTCACAGTCTTATATATCTACTAGCCATCCTCATCTCCAAAAGGTTCCTTAAATAGCACCATGAGGCTAGAGCCAAGCGTTCAAATAGGTGAGTCTATGAGGAACATTTCCCATCCAAGCTACCTTTGTTCTTGTTAATCTGAGTGTGAAAGTCAAAGAACTTGATGGTTCCTTCTTCTTTACTTTATTTATTCTACCCAGATAAGTAACCGTTTATTGACAACTCATTATGTGTTAGGGACCATAAGTTCCAGGGAGAAGATATGCCTTGTGTAGGATGCTGCAGGTGGGCATTGGCTACCTCTAGCTACCTAGAACGCACTTCCTTGACATCAGAAGCTATTCTTTTTCTTTAGAGCATCTATCTTCAAATTTTACCTACCTTTCAAACTTTCTTTGGAAAACTCTCAGGGAAATACAAAAAACTTCACTTTTCTGAGTTTTCTCTGAATCATAGTTTTATTTGGATGCCTGTCATTCATGAATCACCAACCTCTCAGTGTCTAACTCAGTCGCACTATGTTGTCATCGTTGTTTCACTTCTCTGAGTCTGAAATCTGAAGGTACCCTGTTTTAATGTTCTTGGTGTTGTGAAAAAATGCTAGACAAAAACAACTGGAAGGAGGGATTGTTTTGGCTCACAGTTGGAGGGTCCATCACGGAGGCTCAAGTACAGCTATAGCCGTGGTGGGTGAAGTATTAGTCACCTAGTCACCTGGTTACATCATGTTCTAAGTTGAGAGAGAGAGAGAGAGAGAGAGAGAGAGAGAGAGAGAGAGAGAGGTGTTCAGCTGCTTTTTCTTTATTTTTCTTCTTTTTCATTCCCAGACCTCAGCCCATGAGGTGGAACTACATATATTTAGGATAGGTCTTCCCTTCTCAGTTAAACATCTTTGGAAATGTTCTCAAATATCTAAAAATATTATTTCCTAGGTGATTCCACATCACTTTCAGTTGACAATCAATATCAAAGATTAGTTACCCAAAGAATCATAACCACCAAAGCAGTAAGCTGTCAAGAGAGGATGCCAAAACAATGCTGTCTTTGAGGGACATCATGAGGGAAAGTAGAAGTTCTTAGAAGAGAGAAGCCCTGGAGGACATCCTTGCTCTACAGTGTGTTTGAAACTTGTTTGGTTCTTGAAAGATGTACTGGATTGGAAGGTGGTGAAGAAGAAGGAATCCATCACTGGAGAGAGGGTAAACACCTGTTCTTCTCACATGAGCCAAAATGCCTCTGTGTGCAGCTACTCTTGGTTACTAGTTCATTATCTACACATCAGAGGAAGCCAGCCTTATCCCTTCCCCAGAAAGCCCACAGTGCTTGATATTTATTTCTCTTTGAGTTTTTGTCTCATAGTAGAATTGTCCATTACTCTGCCTGTCTCCCATATCCTTATCTATGTTGTTTCTATTAATATGTCTAAACTGTTGGGAGCACAGTGATCAGGACTTATACCTCCATTCCTCAGATGAAGGCATCTGTAAACACAGACCATGACTGTTGTGGCCATGTGTTATGTTGACCTTAAGGTCAACCACCAAGAAAAACTACCAGTTAGAGCCCCTGGTGGTTTTCATATGTAAAACCCTGTGCCTTGTCATTTTTTTTTTGAGCAATTGTCTATTAGTGCCACTTTTTCAATACCAATTTTCTCTTTTAGCATTCAACAAATATTTATTAGTTAACCATTTACCATGTGCAAGACACTATATTAAATGCTGAGAATGTCAGATCTCATAGAGTGCTGACAAATGTGAGAACCTGTATTTATCTCTGCCTACTGCCTTGTATCAAATCAGGTTTCTCACCACTTCCCTTTTTCTTTCTCTATATGTTGTATACTTAATTATGCAGGTAGAGTGTGTATTAAATATTAATACTGTGCACATGTATTTATGCATTTGTTATGTTTCCTATTTGAATACTTATGAGACTGATTATGGTATAGGAAAATACCTATAAAATTAAAAATAAAATATTTGTCATGAAAATAAAGTATAGATTGTAATATCAGCACTTGTAGGTTCTGGGTAAGAGAAAACTCTCTCGTTTTCTCTCTGTCTTTCTCTGCTTCTGTCTGTCTCTGTCTGTCTCTGTGTATGCTTCTGTCACTGTCTCTCTGTCTCTGTCTATCTCTCTCTGTCTCTGTCTGTCCTCTCTCTCTCTCTTCCCCCCCTCTCTCTCTCTCTCTCTGTGTGTGTGTGTGTGTGTGTGTGTGTGTTTGCATATACATGAAGATGTGTGAGGGGCTGGGAAGAAGCTCAACATAGGTTTGAGGTTTTGGAGTCAACTTGAGTTGTATTATTAAAGGTCAATTAAAAATAGATGAAGTTATACTACAAAAAAATAAATGATGATAAAATTTATTATAATTAATGTAGACTCCATTTCCACTAGAATGGTATTGAAATTTGAAATTGACTTTCACTGTGATTAAGACCATCATAATAATTTCTTATTTTACCATCTTAAAAGTGAAATCTGTGTTGTGATAATTATTAATGGGGAAGAGTTTGTAGGCTTAGATTTTTCAAAACCTACTTTAATAAGGGTTCTCAAATGCTTCAACCCCTTTTATAGTCTATCATCCAAAATAGGAGAGAAAAGATGGGAAATAGGACAATGGGGATGTGATCATGTTTAGAAGTAGTTCTTTGGGGAGATTCCAATCTCTGTTGTCAGGATACCAGCAGTCCAATTCAGTAGTGTCAGGATACCAACAGTCTAGTTCAAAAGTGTCACCAAACATGAATCAGTAGCGGGAGCACAATCCAGCAGAAACATCCAAGCCTTCGCCAAATTGGTACGAGTTACTGGGAGTAACCAGAACCAGCTGGATCTTTGCTGTTCTATCAAGGAAGTAAAGATCAGTGAAGACTTGAGACCATTGAAGTGTTGCAAGGCCAGCTATGCAAGCACAGTCTGTTGGGTCCTAATCATACTCTTCCCCCAAATTACATCTTCTCTCAGGGGGCTGCTTCAGCAAAGCATCACATGAGTCTGCTTTAGGAAAGCATCAGGTGACACAACCAGAAATTTCCAGTTCAGGATTTGACTTGGATGCATTCACGGTGGAAGGATCTTAAATCTCTAACATGACTTCTGTACTTCATACACATTTTGCTTGACACAATTCAAAACAGAGCATGTGACTCTTGTGTAGTATCTAAGCTAATTAAACAGCTCTACCTAACTTGAAGATTATTCTTCATTAATTATACTGGTTTTATTTGTTATTGTATGCCAATTTGAAGTGCTTTTAAAGCTAGTGTTGGGAACATCAATTACTAGAAAATAATTCCCTGTCTCATCTTTGACTCAGGTAGTTCCAGTATTTGTCTAATTCTTTTTCATAGGGAGCCAAAGGAGTCTACCATTGATGGAAATGTTCAGGATAGCGCCAAGCTTGATTTGGATGGTACTTGGGATGTTACTTATAATTTCTTAATAAATTCCAGCAGCTTTTTTGATAATTAGGGAATAAGCAAAACCCTTTGAAACATGCCAGTACAGTGGAGTAACGGTCATGAAAGACATGAGCTTTGGGACTATTTGGAAACAAATGGCCATTTCACCAGAAAAGGAAAACAAACTGAACAGTTTTACTCAACTTTTTCATTCTTCGGCTCTGTGCCATATTTATAGGTCAACTCTAGCCAGTTGGCCCTGGTGAGTTTTTATTTGTCAGCTCTATGAATTCTCACCACAGCAGTGCTTAGTTCTGTCCCCACTCTATACTCTGATATCAGGTACATGCTTACTTTCTCTATTTGAAGGAGGTGCTCCACTATTTTTTATGTGAGATAAAATTATAAAACAGTCATGGGGAGTTGAAACCAGTCAATTCCAACCGTCTAGAATTAAAAGCCCAAAGAAATGCATACAGATTATGCTACTCTGTTTCAGTCTTTAAGATTTAGTAGCATGTGGGGCTTGGAGTGGTGGCTTAGCAGGTACCCACACTGGCCACTTTTTGAGAGGGTCAGGGTTCAATTCCCAGGACCTACATGGTGGTTCACAACTGCCTGTGACTGTAGTTCCAGGGAATCCAATACCTCTTTTGACCACCTTGTATACTGTACACACGTGGTACACATACATACACGTGGGCAAACACCTATACATAGAAATAATAATAACAATAATGAATGATAGTAGTAATAACAGCAGCAGTAGTAGTAGTGGTAGAAGAAGTAGTAATAGTAATAGTAATAGTAGTAGTAGTAGTAGTAGTAGTAGTAGTAGTAATAGTAATAGTAATAGTAATAGTAATAGTAATAGTAATAGTA
>JANHMN010000004.1:122962420-123034959 GCA_030674055.1 Rhabdomys pumilio
AGAGAGAGAGAGAGAGAGAGAGAGAGAGAGAGAGAGAGAGAGAGAGATGCTTTTCCAGAACCCCAGAGCACTGGTAGTGCTTTGTGGATGAAGAAAGACTTCTTAAAGGGCACCAAGTGGTTTTCATTTGGACCACAAGTCAGAGAAGGTTCAGTTACTCTAAAGCTTTTAAAATCAGCTCTGCTCCAGAGCGTACGGTTTAGTATTTGCCATCTTGCAGAAAGGCTCAGCGTTTGAGATGCAAGCTACATGCTTTTAGCCCACTTTATAGCAGACACAGGGGCTTTGGGCCCTGCAGCCAGCAGGGCCTCATTGGGCTGAAAGCCAGATCTGTGGGCTACCATAAGTGTACTTAGCACACGAGAAGGAAAGGTGACATGGTTTAGCTTTGCAGCACTTCTAATCATTTAATGACCACTTTTCAGACAGTTCAATTTTCTCCAATTATTACGTCATAAAATATGGCGTTAAAAAAAAGCAAAACAAAACTTCACAATGTTACAGGTATTGATTTTCCAGATTCATGGGTTAAATGATCAATGTAGTGAGAGAAAGCAGCGTAGTTATAAAGACTCTAAGTAGGAAGCCCAGAAGTGACTATTTAAATGAGCTTTTGTGTTTTCTTTGTTGTGTTTCTATTTCATTTTATCTTTCTATTTTACATCTCTGCTTAAGTACAATATCTGGCACATAATAGGCCCTCTTTTATATTGACTGAATGTGTTGATAAACCAACATGTAAAATAATAACAAGCAAGAAGGGTAAAAATGAAAGCCCAGCATCAAACCTAAATACACTCCCTCATGCAATGACAGCTGGTCACAGAAAAGAAAGATGTATTGAATTTTCTGTGTGCTCTATTTTATCTGGAGGGAGTGGACTCCCAGACCTTCAAAAATTGTCTCTGTAGTATTTCTGCTTTCTAGAAGTCCCTGGAAATACATGAACCAGACCATCTTTCCGGTTTCCTTATCTAGTGTATCGTAAATTGTTCCTTAATTGTTTTGTTTGCTGTTTTGGATTTTTTTTTTTTTTGATGCAAGGTATCACACACAGTCCAGATAGACCTCAAATCCACTGTATACCTAGGTTGGCCACAAACTCACAACCCGCCTTCGTCAGCCACTTAGTCCTGGATTTACAGACTTGCATCCCTTTACCTGATTATAATTTATAATTTCTTAGGTGTTTTGAGATAGATTTCTAATTTCAGTCAACACACAACGGACCACATGCAAAGAGAAACTCAGAATCCTTACGTCAGTCTTATTGTTCATGGAGTTAAGGCCAGTTGGATAATTTGTGGGGTTCAGTGCAAAAAATGTGGAGCCCTTGTTTAAAACTGTTTAAGAATTTTGAGATGGTGACAGCAAGATATTAAACCAATGCAGGTCCCTCTCCCTGCAGGCACCTGAGAGGTTATACATATGCCATTCTCATGAAATCAACCCCAAAGCACTCTCAAAATGTTGGGAAATCCATGTGCCCACAGTCACCTATTACAATCAGCGGGAAACTTCTTTAAAATATGGAGATGAGAAATGAGGGAACCGTCAATCAGACCCAAATGGAATAGCATCTGGGGTCAGGGCCTTGGAGTCTGAGGTGACTCTGACCACAGAGAGCTGGTGATCAGAAAGCTCACATATACGACTTACTTCCAAGCATTAGTAAAACAGATAGTTAAGAATTTTTTTAGTGTTTTTTTTTTTCAGCTTCTTTTTGAGTAATCTGAAAATTAATAGTGTCTAGATGGCTTACAATGTCTTCTATAGGTCTCACTTGTTCTGAATCTAATTATTGTGCTTGTAATAGTGCCATACTCGGGACATTATTCTCTACTGAACAATTTTATTATTACAGACCTGCTCAAACTAAGCTTGAAGTTATTTTTCTGATACTTGTACTCATCTGATCAAACGTTATGGAAGGTTATTGCAAAATTCTAAGGCTGACTACTCCGGTCTAGCTAAGGAATCCTTTGTAGACATCTAGTCCAATAATATTCAGGAAATGACTCTAGGACTTGGGGGTGACAATTGCTATAGGAACCAAATAATGAGAGCAATAGTAACTGAGGCCTCATGGCTGAGCAACTTCTATTTGACTTCTATTTGTGATAAACACTTAATGTATTTTATTCATTTGAAAGCCCATCAAAGAAACAAATTTTCATAATCAATTTAACATACTGAATTCTAAAGTTTTATATTTTACACTTATGATTCTTTTTGGAGTTACTATTTGAGTATGGGCTAAAAAGTGTGTTTTGTATTTTTTCTTCAATTTTTGCTTTATTTGCAGATTAGGTTGTTTATCCAATGAAATACCTTGATCCTGTTGCCACAGGTTTAGCTGAATGTCTGGAGTCTGTTTTTTCCCACGGGTCTATGTTCCATATTTTCACTCATACCACATTGTCCAGGCTGCTGTAACTTTTGAGTGAGTCTTAAATTTGGCCGAGTCTCCCACTCGGCCTCTGCCTCTCATCAAATTCTGGAATTGCAGGTGTGCACGGCCATTTCCCCCTCAACTTTACTGTTTTCAAATAAGTTTGGTTATGTCCTTCGGCTTTCCATATTTTTAAAAATTAACTTTAGGATTTTTTAAATTCCTCCGAGGTTTAAATTAAAGTTGTTAAAATTCCTATTGGCTAAGGACATTTCCTCAGTCCTCTTAAGAGCCTTTGCTGCAGTTCTTCCCCCGTGACTGCCTCTATTTACACTTACAGCACCCTGATCACCCAGCGCTGATGTGCAGTTGACCCACAATGACATTAAAGCCGTAAAAGTCTCTAGGTGATCCTATAATTGAGATTAGGGCCACAGGACTCAGGATGCCTTAAATTTTGTAGACAATGATCAAGAGCCAGAAAGTAGTCAAGATGTAGGTGGACAGGAGGGATCAGCCTCTCTTAGTCCCACAGAAACAGCTATAGGGATTCTGTCGGCTTAGTCTGTTCCCAGAAGGAAGGCTAGGCTGAACCGTGAGAAACAGTGTGAGCATCCTGCCCTGCTTCCTTTCAGCTCTCTCCTCTCGTTCCTTGCTAAGGTGCTGTTGACCAGCTGTTCTCATCTCCCACCATTTCTCTTTACTTTTTTCTTCTCCTTAAAACAGTTAGTATTCGGATACACATGTAATGCATGTGGGTCGAGCCCACCTCACTGTTTCCTTTCCAATTCCTTTCCTATCCTTCATACTTTCCCTCTCTGTGCACCCCACCTCAATTTATCTTTTTCTTCTTTTGCTCCAAATTCTTCCTTGCGTGTCCAAAACACATTAGAAAACAATATTTTCTAAAGGTTAGGTATGTAAATATCTTTTGATAGAAGTTTTGAGATGTAAGAAAATTAAGCATTAAATTAATCAACGTTATTGGAATGTGCTGCTGCTGATTAATTGTTGGATAAAATGTTCTGACAGCCTAGGAATGTTTACCCTGGTTTGACTCCAGTGTTAATCCCCGGCTTCATCTCCACATAGTGATGTGTCTGTAGTGCATCTTTTACAGCTTAGTGGAATTATTGACTCTCACATTTTCTTTCTTCTTCACGTCTGGCAGCTATGGACCAATTAGTCTGGAAATATGAAGATGGGAAGGTTATTCTTCAGTGACTCAGCAGGGCAACAGATGACAAAATGTTTAATGTTTATTTCAAATCCATTTCCATATTAGACTAACATTCAGAAGGCTTAGAAAATATTTTTATTTGGATAGAGACTGTTGTGCACACCAGACAACAGTCTCTGTTAAGACACACCATCATTTGAATTACAGCCTCTTTCACAGGTGTGGGGTAGACACTGCAGTTTCAGGGATCATGAATTTGGCCTTCTTTCCTACCTACCACACACAATGTTCTACTTATCAAGGCTATATTTACAAATGCTGTATTTGTTCTGGCTGTTTTAGACTTTATTCCCAACATTAGAAATGCCAAGAGAATTCAAATATTAATTTGAAAGGTTTTGAAGGATCACACATACTGAAAATGTTCACAGCTTGGGTTTATTTAATTTTAGTTTTCTAGGATCCAGGCATTGTTTGACGTCTTGGGAATTAATTCACAAAGTGCTTAACCAGACCCAGATTATTAGAAAAGTACATGGCAGGCAGGGCACCTTAATGATATGTAAGCAACATGGATTGACACATGGTTGGCTTTCTTATTTACATTTTTATTGTCTTTTAATATCATATTTCCTTATAGATTCATGTATTAATACATTTGACAAAACTCTTGTTGAGCAATTGCTACTGTATTTGGGTTTTTAAAACAAACATTAAAAAATACCTATAGTTAGTACGAGGAGAAAATGTGGCTGGGTTTGTTTAGCTGTGGAAGAAAATTCTAGAAAAGCTATTTTTTTTTTTAGAGTATCCAAAGACCTATTTAATTACCTTCTAAACCAAACTACTCCAAATTCTATTTACATTATTTTTCAGCTTCAGGCTTGAGGCTTCTAAAGTTTTTAGAATGTGGACTCATACTCTCACTCAATTTAAGTCATGCACATGAATCCAAATCGTCACACATCCTATATAATTTAAAGGTTAGCAAGTTAGAAGATTCCTCAGCACCAGAAAATGTTTAATCTTAAAAAACAAGCAAGAACCAGCTTTCACATCTGCTGTGTGGCATCACTAACAGGAAGGACAGTGTACGATTTAAACTGTCCTAATTCTTCCCGATTTTAGCATTCTCAGAAGGGTCCCATCCTTGATAATGGCAGAAAGTGCAGAGACATCGGAATGGTTCACTGTTCCCTTTGTACTCATTGCCTTCAAGCACTTTTTGTTTCTGCTCAATCCGAGCAAATCTCTTCATCCTTGCAATAGGATATTGCAGCACAGACAACAATGTGTGGACCCTTTTCTTGGGAAAGGCTCTTTGAACCTCCCTCATGATTCGTTCACTTTTGTTCTCAACAGGTCTGCTCTCAATCAGGTGATGGAGCCTCCGATGACGACGGGCTGGCCCCTTGGCACTGGGATTCAGGTTTAGCTTTTTCATGACCTTTACTAGTGTTTCTGGTTCTAGGACTTCTGAATCATAGGATGAGTCCTCTTCATCTTTTGTCTGAGGAGTTTCTGGGCCTTCAACTGGGTCGACTTTCTCTGATGTCTCCTCCGTGGCAGTTGGGCAGAAGCCTCAAAAGCTAGCTCCGAGCAAAATTGCTTGGTCTTTGAAAAGACCTAGATCCATCTTCCAACTGGCAGAGGCGAAGTCAAGCTAAATTAAATTAGTATTTATTAGAGGTGATACAAAGATGATTACACACACACACACACACACACACACACACACACACACACACACACACACCAATACAAAAGGAATTCCGAGAAAGAAGATTCCTCATGAACTAACTCATACACAAGAGGAAGAGGAAGGGAAGACACATGACATTGTCTCTGGGCCTTTTGGCTAACATCAAGTCAAGAAGACAAATGGATTCTCTTCTAATGGATGTGGTAGAGAGAAACAGAAAGTGCAAGGAAAGGCACTCAGGAATTGTTCAGTTTCACTTTTCATTGCTCTCACAAAACATTTTGATCAAAACAACTTAGAAAGGGTTTGCTTAGCTCACAAATCCTGGTTGCACTCTGTCATTGCAGGGAGGCCAAAGAGACAGCCATCTGAAGTAGCCAGACACACTCACAGTCAAGAAAAGAGAATATGAAGACATCAGGCTCTGTGCAACTCACTTTCTCTTCTTTTGTATAGTTCAGAGAACGGTGCCACCTACTTTTAGGCTGGGACATCCCATATCAATAAATGTAAGCAATGCAGCCTCCAGCCTGCCCTGAGACACACCCACAGGTCTGACAATACTTTACTGAGGCTCTATAAGTGCTCTATAAGGTGTTAGGTTGACAGTTAAAAAATTTCACAGGGGTCCTAGGTCAAAGTTTTGATGTTGCTAGTGCCTACAGATATGACCCAAGTGGAGGTGTGGGCATGCTTGCATATATTGTTCTGCTGAAAGACCAACTCAAGGGTCCTCAACATCTGTTGAGAATTCTGGAATATACACTCTATGCTGAGAAAGGGAACTAAGTAGCCAGATGCACTTGTTGTCCTCTGTTCCTGACTGTAGATGTGATGTGGCCGCCTGCTTCAGGCTTTTGTCACCCTACCATGACTACCCAGCCATGAAGAAATAGTCCCTGAATTGTCAACCAGAACAGAACCTTTTTTCCTTAAGTTGCTTTTATCAGAGCATTTTATCACAGCGTCAGGAAAACGTTAAATAACAAGACTTCCCCTAGCTAGTAATAGCAGTACTAGAATCGTGGACTTCAGAATCCTCATGTTTTAAATCACACACAGAATTTAACACATAAACAAAGAAACAGTCTATCACAGATGTAGCAAAAATGAAATTATTAAGATGAAGAACTTGTTAGTTTTTGACAAGAATATTTAAAGAATTGGGTATGTAATCAATAGCTTGTCTTAGGTGTCAGAATGAAAAATTATTTCATGAGCATACTTGAAAACTTTACTTTTTCACACATAAAAATCAAAGTTAAACATATTTAAATTACAACGGGAGATACTTTAGTTAGACAAATCAAGGTCAAATCTTGGTCATTAATCTAATTTCAAGTTCCAGATACCACATTTATATCATTCAATACACTCATGTTAAGTATCTACTATTTGTAGACATTGGGTAAAATGTTACAGAAAGAGGGGTGGAAGAGACACATTCTTACCACCTGAAGCTCTTGGCTGGCTTGTGAAAGCCTGAGACAGTCTTGAATTCAGCTATAGATCCACAAGCTGAAGCAGTGTTTATGTGACCATATTGGTTGAAAACAGTTCACAGTCTGCTTAGCTGTGTACCTGTTTAATGCAGGGGCAGGAACAGATGTTCTTTCAGAGTTCTTTCCAGTTCTTCTCTCTCACTAAAACACAAATCCCATTTCCACGACTGCTGCTGTATCTATTGCTCTGGAAATGATGGTGATGTATATCACAAATTCAAATATAATGTCAGGGCTCAGAGGAGGAAAAGATGATTTGGGAAGGGACACAGATTCCTTCCAAGCCAAATCTCTTTGCTAACGAACATAAAGCTAGAAAAAGCTTGTGAGAAGGCAATCAGCTTGAGAATGGGCTGTGAGTGAGGTTCTTGCCCAGATGTGCCTGAGCTGAGCTTGGCGGATAAATCTTAGCACTGTCCACTGGAATATTTCTCAAGCCAAAATGCTGTTGATGAGCAACCCAAAGAGCCTCAGTCTTCTGCCTTGACGTAGGTGGAAGACTACTGGGTTTCTCCCTGAGAAACTGGCTGCCTCCCCTGTGTCCCCCCATGGGGGACAAAGGGGACAGGATGGAGACAAGGACAGGGGACAGGGATGTTTTATCTCTCCTCCAGGGGGCATTGATTCCTAACTTTAGAAGGTACTAAATTTGCATAATGACAAGTGCTGACTTTCTGAGGAAGACCACTTCTCTGAAGCTTTTTCAGGTGAACCCTTTGTCTTGGTTGTCAGGGTGGGGATGGGGGAGGGTTGGTTGGCCAAGGGCCACTGAGAACTCTTCTATCTTTGCTTGACTCTATGAGAATTTTTTGATCTTATTCCTGGAATGCTGTCTCCTCTGTATTGGCAGCGAAATTTCTCATGTGGCTTAGCTTTCTGTCTGAGATGAGAATAGTGAGGGTATTAGGCTCCGAGGTCAGCGGCAGTGAGGTAGCAGGCAGGCTTTTGTTTGAGCAGTTGGCTGCTTGCATTTGTCTTCCCCACCCTCTGGCCTGGCCCCCGGAGGATGTCATGGTCAAAGTCAAGGGAACTTTGTTTAGTCTGCATCCCAGCCTTGAAGAGGTCATAAAAACTCCCCAGGCTGTGATCAAGCAGGCTTGGAGCTGCAGGCCTCCAGTCATTTGTGTACCTTTTTTTTTTTTTTTGCCACTTTGTATTTTGGGTGTTGGTCTGTCTCTACCCTGGTGGATTGAGACTCTTTCTGGAAGTTTTTGTGCTGTTGCTATGTTCTCAAGACTCTATAATCAAACTGATGAAATAAGGGGAATTATGATATTGTTTTTATTGGTATTGTTTTGTTGTATTTATTGGGTAAATAAGTACTTTTGGAATTCATGAAAAAAGTGACATACTTTTTTTTTGTTGTTAAATCTCCTCTTGTGAATCCTATATTTTCATTATGATTTGAAAAACTATGATGAAAATACCTCGATCTTATATAGTTTCTTTAAAAAGAAGAAAGAAAATACCTGAGTATAAAAAATGATGGTTTTTTGAGTGTATATAAAAGAGCTGAAAGGTTTTCCCATGCAGAAGTCCCTTTGAACCTTAGAACAACGTTTTGAGGTTTATTCGTACCTTCTATGGATTAATGTTTGTCTGCTGTTCATCTGTTTGTATGTGCATCATGTGTATGCCTGATGCCCGCAGAGGCAAGAGGAAGGCATTAGATCCCCTGGAACTGTGGTTACAAGTGCTTGCTATCCTCTGTGTATGTGCTGGGAACCACACCCGGGTTCTCTGCAAGAACAGCAAATGCTCTTAATCCCAGAGCCACTTCTACAGGACCTAGAGCAGTAGTTTTAAAAATGCTTTTCACTGGGGAAAGGAGGATGAGGAAGAGGAGAAGAGAAGGAGAAAGGAGAGTGGGGAATAAAAACCTTTGCTGCTAAGTTGAAAATTCAGCCAGAAAAGCCAAGACCCATCTTGGAGCAGAGTTTTCTGGCAGAGTTATAAACTCTGAGAAGAGGGCTGTATAATGGAAATGTTGACAGACTCTACTATAACTGTGCTAGCGGATGCCCGCTGTAATGTACTGTGTAATTTATAGGAGTCACCTGTCAAGCCATCTGGGAAAGAAAATTTCCCTTCTTTTAAAATGTTAATAACTTGATTAACCTTTTGAACTTCATCGTTATTCCAAGTGGAGTCCACACAAGCCAGTCGCAGCTACATAGCCAATTTGTATTTGCAAATAAAATTTGGGATGGAAAAAAATGCATATTGAATGGCTTTCTTGTTCTTGCCCTGTAGAAAAATGAGCTAAAGGAGAAGCTGCATCCCGATAACCTAGGGAAAAGTATTGATTTATACAAAGCTGCCTACAAGTTAGGGAAGCCACCAGGGCATCTTGCTATAGGAATTTGCATGCGCATGTGTCTTCTCTTCTTACCTCTTCCTTCATTAGAACAGACCTTCCTCTTGCTCAAGGGGAAAGCTGGTATTTTCATTCTAGGAAGCCTGACTCTATAACTGTTTAACAAATCGCTAACTGCCTCATAGAGATGGTTTTATGGCTCCTGCTCTTGAATAGCTGCCGTCTTGTGGATGTACCCCCTTTTTTCAGTGTTGCTTTGTGTCCTTAGAGCCACCCGTTCTCACCTTCTGCAAAAACTCCCTGTGCTGGGCTCCACTGACTTCCTACTGTAAGGCTCAGGACAATGGCCCCTAACCCCCCCGAGAGGCTTCTTAAATCTTACAGAAGACATTCTGCTGAACAAATCTAACAGGGTTAGGATTCCATCCCTGAACATTTTAGTAAACATTGTTCTTTTGGGAATATTTCTGAGTATGGAATTGCTCACATGTATTTGCAGAGCTGACAGCAGCATTTGAACACTAACCACAGACCTCTTACCCATTTCTTTCTCTTTAATTTCTCCAGAGAGCCTGGATGACTTTGCTGGTAACCTGGGTCACATGCTTTCTATAGAAGGGACACAGTGTCATCTACAAGGTGTAGTGTTCCTATGTAATTTTCTCATTTAGGTAGAAAATGCTTTGCTGTATTTACCCTGGAAGCAGTCATGTGCCCTATATGTCAAATCAAGTAATCATATGGAGAATCCAGGAAGAGCCTATTGCAGTTTAGATAGACCCACAATTTCCTGCAGTTCTTTGGTCTGAGAGGCAATGCTTCTCAAAAACTTTCTGTCCCAGAGTGTATTCATTTGCTGGAAGAGTACATATGGTTTATACCTTCTGATAAAGCAGTCTGCATGTTTTCTTAAGATGACCAACATTCTGGTTTTCTGAGACTCTTGTTTTAGCATGGAAAAGTCTTAGATCCTAGGAAATCCTTCAGCCCCAGCCAGACAGGTGGCTATCTTAGTTTTGTATATTAGCCCTCTGTACTTTACAACTAAGTTGGATTGCATAAAGAGGAAGAGTTGGTAGGATGTAGTACAAGGAATCCTTTGCCCATTGCTTCAGTGTAGCAATGAGGGGCTGCCCCATGAAATGGTATGGCTGATAGCATTGGGAATGACTATCTGCATGGGGCTTGCTTGAAAAGACTTCTATTTTGGAAGAATGGTAAGACTTTATGATCTTTAGGGGTTTTCCCAGTTCTAAAGTTTAAAAATTCTCCAGTGGCTCCAAGATAGAAGAGACATGGTGTTGACCAGTGGACATCTAGGAGCCCTAACTGTTGGTAACTTCATGTGTTCTGTACATATTATGCAAGTGGTTTCTTTAAATGTGGTGTGTGTGTGTGTGTGTGTGTGTGTGTGTGTGTGATGCATGTGTATGAGGTTATGTATACCCATGTGTATGCATGTGGAGGCTAGAGGTTGATGTCCATTGTCTTACTCTATTACTCTTCAGCTTTGTTTTTGAGACCAAGTGTCTCACTGAATCTGAATCTTACCGTTTCTTGCTAGACTGGCTGGTTTACTGGGAAGCCCTGGGATGGGATGTGCCTGACTCTGCCTCTCAGGGCTGAGGTTACAGATGCTCTTTCTTGCATCTGGATTTTATAAAGGTGCCAGGGAGCCAAATCCAGGTCCTCGTGCTTACTCAGTAAGCACTTTGCCCACAGAACTATCTTCCCAGTCCTGCTTTTGAATTGTTTCAAAGCCTGGTTTTGTACCATGCCTAGTCCTCCCCTAGACCCTTTATACAGTGCTATCCTATTTTGCGAGATAGTATTCACTTATTGGCCCTTGATTTGCTCTTGTGGTTTCCAATACTTCTCAATGGGAGGCACCCGGGGCTCTTCATCAGAGTATGAGGTTTATTGGTGCCTTTACCATTCTCCACTGGAATCATGATTCCTGTTCATAGTTTGATGTCATCCAGCCTTTGTCTACTCTAGTACTTCTATACAATTTGCAGATGTGTCAGGAGAGAGCTCAAGATGTTGAGAGGGGAGCTTTGCCAGAACTACAGTGAGATCATGTGGCACAGCCAAGAGTAAAAAGTCAAAAATCTGGCTTCATGTCCTTTCCCTAATGACTAGACACCACTCCCTCCATGGAGCATTTTTTTAAAATGTCTTAAAGGAGTACGGACTACTAGTTGGCCTACAAAACCAAGACATGACTTTCTTTTGGGTAGTGGCACAGCCTTCTTTGCTGTTACCTCGATTCTTGTGTCTTTCAATTTTCCCCAGTTATAAAGTCCCTTTCGATCTTTACTTCTCTCTCTCTCTTTAGTTTTTCTTGGTAAGACATTTCTGAATTCTGTGGGCAGAAGTATATTGTGATAATAGTTGTTTAAGAGAGAGAGAAAATTTCCAACAGTATAAAATATGCTGAAGTGGGAGACTCCCTGAAGCTCATACATACTTGATGTCTCTCTTGAGATCACAGAGGAGAGGAACTTCAAACAGAAGTATTTTTTTTTCTGTCTGTGTCTTGTCTTCCCTGAATTTCCAGAGACATCTCTTGATCTTTCAGCCTAGACTGTCTAGAACTCAACCCTTTGCTTACATTTCTAACACTTCTGCTTCTTATTCCAGATGGCCTTTCCATTGTAATATATCTCTTAAGCATTCTTGGGGCACTTACTACATTCCATGGATTATGCTGGCTTGAGAAAGTAGAATCACTCATGTACCTTTTGTTTCCCCAAAGAGTTAATTTGGTGTGTGTTTGTGGTGAGAGGGGGAGTCAGATATGGTAAGCACTCAAAGGTTAAAACAAAGCAAAAGGTATTTAGCCTTTCTTAGGGCAAGCAGAGAGGAGAGTGTAGTTTATCCAGTGACTTGCTTGCTAGTCCTTTCATACATTTTTTTTTTTTTTGAGAAAGGTCTATAACTCTAGGAGAGAAGCACCTCCAAACTGATATTTTCCAGTCCCAGGAGACAATTACTCATTGAGAGAACTGGTTTCTTTTTAGGTATGGGACAACATGACCTCTTATCATCATGACTGTGTTTTCCTTCTTCTCTGGGTCCCAATAGTCACATAGTTCAGGACAGGAGAGATGCCTTCATGGGTAAGAGCACTGGCTGATCTTCCAGAGGATCTGGATTCAATTCCCAGCACCCACACTGTGGCTTACAACTATCTGTAACTTTACTTGCAGGGAACCCAGTGCCCTCTTCTGGTCTCTGAAGACAGTACACTAATATGGTATACATACACATGCAGACAAAACACCCCACACATATAAAAACTAATAAAAATGTAAACAGAATTCTCACATAGTTCAATTGGTTCCATTCAGTCATTATGTTCCCCCATTGGCTACTGAAAGCAATGTGTGCACATGTTCAGAGTGCAGCCCAAACTAAAGGCATTTTTATCTTATGACTTTATTTTCACTTTATGACCTTATGATAACTAAAAGGAAATTTCACAAAATCTTTCTAATGCTTTTGTTTCTATAATTTTATTCTCCTTAATTCCATCCTGATTTATTTTTTAAGTGGTGTTTATAAGTCATGGACTAGATTTCAGGCCTTTCCTCGAGTTGTCCTACCAGTCTGAGAAATGCTGATCCAATCTTTTCCTCAAATATTTCCAGATACAGATGATTCAGGCTTCCCGAGGAGAGCTGTGCTGTCACTGGGGAAATCAGAGCTTCTCTTTTAGCTGAGCTTCAGCTTCTTGGTACATTCTGCCCATTGTCCTATAGCTCCAGATGTTATAAGCAGGCAGAGCAGCCTAATCAGTCTTATTTCATGTGCTTCCTGATGCTCTCAGAGGCTTGGTGGCCAGACTTCAATGGATGAAATGAAGTTTGGCCACTACAATTAGAAATGCACCCTGAAGTACTGAATAATTTAAGAGAAGAGTTACCTTTCTAAATGTGCTCAACAGAACTCAACAAATGCCCTGGTTCCCTACCTCACTTCTGCAATGGAAAATCTGGCCCAGATTTTGCTCCATATTGATTTTGCTCAAAGGTGGCAAGTGACAACAGTCATTACATAAATGACATGAGAAAACAGTGTACTTTCCCTGTGGTATTTAGCACACTCCACAGATGGCAACGACCTCACTCTGTCCAAAGAAGAAACAAGTGAAATCACTCAGTCAATTACTTTCAGTGGGTAGAGGCAATGGGGCTCTCCCTATATTCCTAGAAGAAAAAAAGCACTTCCTGAACTGCCATGCATGGGTAATTTCTTCACAACAGAGTTCCAGTCACCTCTTGTTTTCTTAAGCGAGTATTATTGAAAGATTAGTCTTCTGTTTATGGTTACATTGCCAAGTATCCAAGGCAGAACTCCCTCCTTCATCCAAAGTTAATCGAACTGAAGTCGACAAGGCATTACCAAGGCCCTGGCCCTATGAGATCACAAGAATTACTCCATCTGCACCACTTAGGATCGACCTTTTCTGAAAGAACTTAGGATGAACTGGCAATGATCGCTTGACTTGGGATATGGTGGTAGAGACCCAGTAGAGAAGGACTTTATTATAATTGCATTCTAGAATGACAAAGATTAATTGTTGCGCAGTAAGTGTGGAGCTCCCTGGTCTAATGGTGGAGCCCAGTGTTGAGGACTGACCCAGGACATTAATTTTCTTTATACAAATTTAAACGCAAGTAGCCATCTTTGAGCAGAAGTTGTGGCAAGGCTATCAACACTGAGAGTGAGTTCCTTAAGATATGATGGTATTGACTAGCTCCATCTCACACACTTTTGGAGTTGTATTCTACAGAACTTAAAGACCTGACTGTTTAACCAAATTTATGAAGTTAAGCTAAGTTAGAAATTGACCACTAATTTCTGTTTTCATATTCTGATTTTGACAGAGCCCCTTTGTCATTTAAAATGGTTTTATTTTTAAGATAGTTTCATTTAAAAAACAGGGAGAAAAAAAATAACATTCCAAAAGCAACCTTTCCCCTCTGGCTTTCTATCGCACCCAGTGCATGCTATGCTTTAGTTGGCTGTTTTCATCTTCTGTTGCTCCATTTCTGGCTGTGATGTCTTACATTTGATTCTTTTACTTAGCATCTAGGCAGTTACCCTTGGATCCCTTACTCTTTGCTAACGTGTAAGTCCTTTGATAATAGAAGTCAGTGACAAGTGTATCACCAACAGAGTTTAACTGTGCTTGTTTGCATGCGCATGGCCGGAAGGTGATTTACAGAAGCATGACAGCTTACCATATTAGTGACAACACCACTGAAGAAGGTGACATGCACTAATTACAGTGAGTTCCCAAGTGCAGTGGCCATGCCATGTCCAGAAGGCATCTTTCTGTGGGCTACCTCTCTATCTTCTGCATTGTACATGCTCACCAGCTTTACTTCATAACAGTCTCTGATCACTTGACAGATGATATATCTTAATTGAGAGAGGGAGAACTCCACTGTTAAACATTCTTGGCATTTTAACCAGCTATGAGTCTCTGTATTAGCTGCTACCTGACACAATAAGAAGCTTTTGTGAGAAAGGCTGAGTGGAATGCTTCCCTACAGACGTAAACATGACTATTTAGAAGGTGGGTTGACTACAGCTTAGAAAAACAACAGAGCTAGTTACCTCCAGGCCCATGACCTCCCTAGGCACTAACTCTTGACCAGATTTACAGAACAAGACATGAGTTCCTTCCAATGGAGTGGGTCTCTCAACCCATCAGCAATTTATTACCCACCCACAGTGGTCAGGAATTACCAGGTCAATTAACCTAAAGTAGATAGTCTGCCCTGGATATGCCCTGACATAAACCAATTTAGAGGATCCCTTACAGGTATGCCTAGTTGATGTCTCCTTGGTAACTTCAGAGTTCATCACACAGACATTAACCAACACAACCACAATCCACATTTAAAGGTGACATGATTGGTTATGAAGAAGCCAAATGAGTCCACCAAAAAAAAAAAAAAACCTAGAACTAAGCCTAACAGCATCACCAGAGGTAGTGTAAACATACACAAATTAATTGTATTTTAAACACAGTAGCAATTGCTATATGACATTAGAATCAATAGTACAATACCTTTTTCAATTGCTAAAAGGAATATTTAGGTATAAGTGTACCAGAATGTGAACAAGACTTATAGACTAAAAAGTACAAATTTATGGTGAACTAAATAAAAGCTCTGAGTAACTGGTGCATTTTACAGCTGTCCTGGGAAATAGATGGTAATTCTCAATAACCTTGGCATGGTGGGACCAGTGAGGTAGATCAGTGGTTTAAAGTACTTGCTACAAAGACTTAAGAATCTGAGTTTCATCTCTGGAACACACATGGCAGATGAGAGCTGACCTGTGTAAGTTGTCCTTCTACTTCTAAATACTGTAGCATGTTTTCCTCTTTTAAAATAAATAGATAAAAAAAATATATATAGAAAGCTTACCATACTTCTAATATATGTTAGAACTATTGCATTTCTGGACATTTATTCCAGAGAAATGAAAACTTACTTATCACACAAAAGCCTGCACATCAATGTTTGTAGCAATGTATGTGAGTGAATGATGGAGTGGACTGTGGTACTTCCATACTTTGGCTATTGCTCAGGGTCAAGATGAGCAGAGCATTGATAAATGCAACAACCTGGATGCATCTCTAGAACACTGTATTGAGCAGAAATAGCTTCAGTTTTCACACTGTAATTTCATTTACACAACCTAAGTTATAGTTACAGAGTAATGGGAATGGAGAACAATTCAGATGGCTTCCTCACAGAATTTGATTGCCATGTAAAGGCAGGTCATGTATACTGACCAGCTAAGTCAGTCTCCTGGTTATGATATTGTACTAAAGTTTTTTATGATGATGATTTTGTAGGAAACAAAAAAGAATACACAGAACATCTGTCTAAAAATGACTATTTGTCTTAAAAAGAAGACTCTCATTAAAAATGAGTATTACATTGGGTTTCCAATTTACCAGAATGTTCAGTTTCTAATTGTTTTAGTTATTAGTTTGCATTATATAGTGTGTTATGTCTGACACCCACAGGCTTGGGAAGGTTGGAGGGAGGGAGGCAGTAGGAAGGAAAAAGAAAGAGAAAGAGAGAGAGAGAGAGAGAGAGAGAGAGAGAGAGAGAGGGAGAAGAAAGAAGAAAGAGACTGAGGAGAGGGAGAGAGAGAGAGGAAGTGAGAGAGACAAAAAGACAAACACAGAAAGAGAAGGCAATAAAGAAAAACTAAGAAAGAAAAGAGAACAAACCCTTGTTAACAAAATAATGTGCAGAATCATCATACTATGTCCATGTATCAGAGACATAAATTTCTTAAAAAAAAAAAAAAACAACTAAGTCTTAGAGTTTGAAGACATCACATTCTTATAGTTCAGAGACCCAGAAAGGTACATGGCTGTGTTTGTGAGACACCTTAACCTGGAGGCATCCCTTCCCTATTACACACTTTGAAAGACAGAACCACGGCATGTTTATTCTGTATATTCCCCTCTGCCTTCTCTCTTCCACTCACCTAACAGAGAGCCTAAATCCAGGCTTTAATTGGGGAGAGAACAAACCTATACTCACTGGAAAACAACACAGTCACTGTATCAACCACAGACATCCCTAGCTGGTAGCTGTTTTTCCAGCCTTACTCTCAGTGACTCCCTACCAGGAGCTTAGGCTCATAGTGGCCTGACAGGCTCTAAGCTGCAGACATTCTGAGGGGCTTTCCAATTCAAGGATTTTTGTGGGGTTCGCTCCTTCACCCCTGTACTTTCAATGTTATTCATCATCCAATCTTGATAATAAAAAATATCCCTTTCAAGAAGTCTTCTATGCTACAGATATGAAATAAATTTATTTTACTTAAATTTGTTTTAACAGATCCACTAAGTAATAAAAATTGTACATATTCTTAGGATACAATAGAATGTTTCAGTGAATACACACACACACACACACACACACACACACACACACACACACATGCTGATATTTAAACTGAATGGCTTCATGTAGAAGAATCAAATAGATAAATACTTATCATTCTGCAAAAACTTAACTCCAAATGGATCAAAGACCGCAACATAAGGCTGGATACACTGAATCTAAAAGAAGAGAAAGTGGAATCTAGCCTTGAACTCATTGGCACAGGAAAAGATTTCTGAACAGAAAACCATTAGCATAAACACTAAGATCAACAATTAATAAATGAGACCCCAAGAAACTGAAAATCTTCTGCACAGCAAAGGATGCAGTCAATAGGTCAAAACAATACCCTAAAGAATGGGAAAAATGTTTTCTGATTTTTTTTCCTAAACATCTGACAGAGGGCTAATATCCAAAATAGGTAAAGAATTCAAGAAACTTAACATTAAACAAACCAAATAGCCCAGTTAAAAATGGAGTACAGATCGAAACAGAGAATTTTCTACAGAGGAAACTCAAATGGCTGAGAGACAGTTAAAGAAATGTTGGACATTCTTAGCCATCAGGAAAATGCAAATCAAAACTACTTTGAGATTCCATCTTACACCTGTTAAAGAGGCTAAGATCAATAAGATCAATAACATAAGAAACAGCTCATGCTGACCAGAGTGTGGAACAAAAGGAAGACCCTTCCACTTCTGGTGAGAGCACAAACTTTTATGCCACTGTGAAACCCAGTATGATGGTTCCTCAGAAAGATGGGAGTCAATCTATCTCAAGATCCAGCTATGCCACTCTTGGGCATACACGCAAAGAATGCTTCATCCTATCCCAAGGATACTTGCTCAACCATCTTCATGCTAGAAAATGGAAACAACCTATATGTCCCTCAACAGAAGAATGGACAAAAAAAAGTGGCATATTTACACAATTGAATACTACTCAGTTGTTAAAAATGAAATCCTGAAGCTTGTAGGTAAATGGTTGGATCTGAAAAAAAATTATCCTGAATGAGGTAACCCAGACACAGAGAGACAAGTGTAGTACACATTCACTTATATGCGGGTGTTAGATGTTAATTCACTGATAACCAAGCTACACTTTATATAACTGCAGAGGTTAGGTATAGAATATGGAGCTAGTGAGGAGGGATGGCTCTTCCTAGGAAGGGGAAATAGAGTAGATAGTTATAGATGGACAGGGATTATAATGGGAAGATCAAATTGGGAAGGGGAGGTAAGGGGGGAGTGAAGGAGGGAATATGGGTGGAACAGCTGAAACTAAGGGCCATCTGACGGGTCACATGGAAATCGAATACAATAGAAACTTCCTTAAATATATACGTATATAAAGTTGATCTAAATAACTTACTAAATAATAGGACACACAGAGCCCCAACTGGATATTTCTTGTCACCAAATGAACCTTTCAGTACTGAGAATGGGTAATATTTAGTTGACTTGTTGGCCAAAGGGGTCCCATGGAAACCCCAAACAACTCAGACTAATGCCAAGGCTATTGATTGTTCTCCATAAACTGATGGTAAGGACCTATTGCTGAAGGCAACATATGTAAAATTCATCAAATATGGAAAAATTGAGCTGAACCCTACCTAGAATCTTCATCCCTATGAACTGGTACTTCATGATACTGGAAGATACTCTGCATGTTATCAAAGGAGAAAGGTAAACACCAACCCAGCTAACAAACTTTTTGATCTACAATGGTGGTCTGTCTGCAAGATATGCTGGTGTAATAGTGGTACAATTATGGTGGGGGTAACCAACCAAAATCTAGCTTTATTTAAGGCTCACTTCATTAGATGGAACACTTCTTGGGTGGCCAAGAACCTGAGACTAGACAGGCCAGGGACCTAGGGGAAAACCAAATATGTTCTGCTAAAGGAATGTAGCAATAAAATGCCTGCTAATGACATTCTCATCCATCAAACTTATAGATCAGTGACTTGCTCTGCTATTAACTTCTTCCTTCCAGTAAATGAGAAAAAAAACAAAAAATGCAAAAACAAAACAGAACAACAACAACAACAACAACAACAACAACAACAACAACACCCAAAGACCTAAAACCAGTGTGCAGAGAGCAAGAGACCTTGGAACACTCAGACCCAATTGAGATGTCTCCATCAAATCTCTTCCCTCAGGAGCTCTGAGGAAGAGGAGATGGAAGAATGTAAGAAGCAGAGCGGATGGAGTACATTAAGGAAACAAGGTCTCTAAACACAGCATGACTGACATTTACGTGAAATTAAAGGAGACTATCGTGGCATGCACAGGGCCAGCATGCGTGTGTACCAGATGGGGTTCTAGAGGTGAGAGAAGTGGATACATGTCCCTGTCCCTAATCTAGAAGCTGGCTACTGGTAAATGAGAAATTAGTTTTTTTTCCAAGGGAGTCTCACTGGAGGTTGGGGTCGGAGGTGAGAATACTCTTAAGGGCAGGCCCAGGCCCAGCAGGAGATGGCCAACACAAATGAACTCAAAGGCATCTTGTCCAAACCCCTTGTCTCTTCAGTTGTGTCGGGACATTTTAAAATTTTGCCTTATAAGTCTTTTGCATATATATTATGGTCTTCAGTTTTCTGTTTATATGAAATCCCTGTGTATGTGAATGTGTTTGTCTTTGCATCTACATGCGTTTCTTGTGCTTTTCCTTGGGTTCTTTTTTTATTTGATTGTTTTGTCCTATTCTTGTTTGGTTTTGTTTTATCTTATTTTATTATTATTCCTCAGAAGCCTGCTTATTTCCTAATGAAGGACAGAAAGGGAGTGGATCCGGTTGGGAGTGGAAGTGGGGAGGAACTGGGAGGAGCTGAAGAAGGGGAAACTGTAATCAGAATGTATTGTATGAACAAAATCTGTTTTCAATAAGAGGAAAAAATAAACTAGGCTGAACATATCAATCTCATAACCATTTATCATTTCTCAATAGAGAAATATTTAAATCATTTCTTCTGTTTTTCGAAGTGTAAAGCTCCCTGTGGTCACTGTCGTTGCAATAGCACATTGGAACTCTGACTCCCAACTGCAACTTACCTCTGATTGTTTAAGCTCTAACCACACTAACTTGTTTGAGCTTTTTGTATCTATTATTTTCTTCTCAACTTCCATGGAATGAACTGTCTTTAGATTTCATATGAATAAGATTACGGATGGGCTCTTATCGTTCTCTTCCTGATTTATTTCATGTAGCGTAAAGGTTTTCAGTTCCATTCCTCTTGTTCAAACAACATACTTTAGTCCTTTTCCTGGATGTATAGTTTTCCATTATGTCTATCTACCGAGCTTGCTACATTGGCTATATCCTTCATCAATGGAGAGTCATTTGGTTCCTTTTCATTTCTGGGCCATTGTGACCAGTTCTGTGATACATGTGTAAATGCATCTGTCTTTGACAAACTCCTTTCCTTTGGACATTAAGTTTTACAGTCAATATTCCGCTATTTACATTTTTGTAGGAGAACTTTCCGGGAACTCTAAACTTGCTATTGTAAGCCAGTTGAGGAATTGTGTCCCAGCCCTTCTCACAATATGGAATGATGCCAAAGCAGAAACTCAAGTGTTTGGTGTGTGCCAGGAAACAGAAAAGAAAAGAAGGCATTAGAATGTCCAGACTGCTGTCAAGGACTCTCTGAGGTACTGAGACAGACAATAAGCTAGAAAGAGCAGGCAAGAGTGGGCAGACGCAGTGGGAACAAGGATAAAGTGTCACTGGTGATGTTACCTGGAATTTTCAGGGCTGATGCGGCTTGCCACAGACAGCCTCGCTGAAAATCGCATATCAGACTTTGTAGAAAGGCCAAGATAGTAGAGGTTAAAGCCGAGCTCCAAGAAATGCTCCACTTGAAACATTGTTTACTTTTGTCATTAGGAGCTTAAAAGAAGCAAGTATAGGCAGGGAAGCAATGACCTAATATCTTTGCAGAAAGAGAGGTTTTGCAAAGCGGACTTTTCTTGCTAATACTTGGGGGGAAATGAGGTTTATTTATGGTGTCAGAAGAGAACAAGGCATTAATGGTAAAAGATTTTACTTGATTCTGTGTTTTTGGGGAAATCATTTGTTTACAAAGCTGACTCAGTCAAACCCAAAGGTATTTAATATAGTCCAGATTTGAATGCCACCTGATTTTTCACCTAATTTTCAGACTAGAGGAAGTAATTATAATGGAGTGTATACACTGATGTCAAAAGATGGAGACTATGAGCATTTCCTTACCCAGATAGAAATCTTACAGTCGGTCCATCCTTAGGTCAAGAACAGAATGGGACAGTTCGATACATTTCTTCCATTCCCAGCTTGACCAAGATTGCATGGTGATGGTGCTGGCCAAAGCTGCTCAGTTGTTTTGCTTGCTAATTCAGAGTAACAGCCCTCAGACCAAAAGATGATTAAGGAAGTTAGCCTAAAGTATATTTACGTGAAAAGGATTGTGGTTAGTTTTATGGACTGAAAATGTTGTAATTTTTGTTTTGTTTCATTTTTAGACAGAGTTTTGCTATGTAGTTCATGATGGCTGCATACTTGCTTTATCCCTGCTGTCAACTTGAGCAGACATCCCCTGCTCAACTGAAGACCATACCAGACAGAAGAGCAGGCAAGCAAACTCAGGATGAGAGTCCCTGCTGGACCAGAGGCCTCACCATCTACCAGAATTACAAATAGGTTACCTGAACTCAGTGCTCCTCCACTCTTTTGCTGTCCCCCCTCCCATTCCTCCCTCACACCCCACCTTTGACCCCAGCTCTCTCCTTTCCTTCTCATCACCATGTCTAGCATCCAACTCAGGCAGAGACCACCTGCTTGACCAAGGACTATACCAGTTAAGCCACCAGAAAGTCCAGGTAGGCTGCCTGCCTACGTATCTCCTCTATTCTCAGTGCCTTTGTTCCAGGACACTACACCCAATCCTCCCTCCCTGCCTTCTCACAGAGTGCCAGCCCTCAAACCAAATTGGAACCCCATGATTGTCAAGAGGTGAACTCAGCTGGCAGAAGTCCTACCCCTAACTTGGGCAGAGAGCCCACATGGGCCAGAAAACTGGAGAGGAAACTGAATCTAAGAAAAAGCAGCAGCAGCAGAAGCAGCAGCAGTAACAACAACAACATCATCAAAAACAAGAACAACAAAACCATCCAACAAAGACAACCTCAGAAATGGTCACCTAGAAATGTAATCATTCAAATCAAAATCAAAATGCCTAGATAACAGTGTAAGACCATAAACAACAGACAGGACATCATGTCACTGCCAGAGCCCATCTATCCAACTGTAGTAAGCTCTGAGTATTGCAACAAGCAGAGACACAAGAAAAAGTCCTTAAAACCAACTTTATGGAGATAATAGAGGTAATTAAAGAAGTGAATAAATCCATTAAAGAAATTGAGGCAAAGAGAAACAAGAAAAATTGTGGAAATGAATACATCATTTAAAGAAAACAATCATACAACAATGACAAAATCTCATCCATCCACCCACCTACTCAACTAACCAACCAACCAACCAACCAATCAAACAAACAAACGAACAACCAAAACCCCCAAAAGTTGAAGAAAATGGATAAATCTATTTAAGACCTGAAAATGGAAAAAGAAGCAATAAAAAAAGCACAGGCTGAAGGGATTCTGGGAATGAATGCTTCTAAGTAAACGAACAAGAACTACAGATACAAATATCACCAACAGAATACAAGAGATGAAGAAGAAAATCTCAGGCATTAAAGATGAAGTAGAAGAAATTGATACATTGGCCAAAGAAAATGCTAAATCTAAAAAGTTTCTGGCACAAAATATCCAGGAAATCTGGAACACTATGAAGAGACCAAACCTAAGAATAATAGGAATAGAAGAAGGAGATGAATCACATTTGAAAGGCCCAGAAAATATTTTCAACAAGATTACAGAAGAAACGTTTTTCTAATCTAAAGAAGGAGATGGCTATGAACATACAAGAAGCATACTGAATATCAAATAACTTGGACCATAAAAGAAAACCCCCTTGCCACATAATAATCAAAATACTAAAATACAGAACAAAGAAAGTATATTAAATATTGCTAGGGGAAAAGATCAAGTAACACGTAGAGACAATTCTATTAGAATTACAACTGATGTATCAATGAAGACTCTAATAACCAGAAGGGTCTAGACTGATGTCCTGCAGACTCTAAGAAACCACAAATGTCAGCCCAGACTTCAATATCCAGCAAAATTTTTAATTGCCATAGATGAAGAAAGCAAGATATTCAATGATAACGTCAAAGTCAAATAATATCTATCTACAAATATAGCTCCACAGAAAATACTAGAAAGAAAACTTCAACCAAAGGCAGTTAACTACACCAGAAAAACACAGGAAATAAATAATATCACACCAGTAAAATCAAAAGAAGGAAGCTACATACACATACACAGACACACACACAAACATACACCACCACCGTCACCACCACCACCACCACCACCACCACCACCACCACCACCACCACCAAAATAACAGAAAACAAGAATAATTGGTTGTTGGTATCTCTCAGTATCAGTGATCTCAATTCCCCAATAAAATGATATAAATATAAACTAACAGAACTGATGCAAAAGCAGGATCCATGTTTTTGCTGCTTGCAAGACAAAGACCTCAACATCAAAGATAGATATTATTTCAGAGTGAAAGGTTGGAAAAAGATTTTCCAAGCAAGTGGACGTAAGAATCAAGCTGGAGTAGCCATTCTAATATAGAAGAAAATAGGCTTCAAACCAAAATTAATCAAAAGATATGGGGAAAGACATTTTATGCTCATAAAAGAAAAAATCCACCAAGATGACATTTCAATTCTTAACATCTATTCCCCAAATGCGAGAGTACACACATTTGTTAAAAAACAAAACAAAACAAAACAAAACAAAACAAAACAAAACAACCTAAAGTTTAAATTATACATTGATATAATGAAAGATGTCAATACCCCACTTTTACCACTGGACAGGTCATCCAGACAGAAAGTAAACAGAGAAATAATAGAGCTAACATGTTATAAACCAAATGAACCTAATAGATATTTGTAGAACATCCCCCCCAAACAAAACAAAACAAAACAAAACAAAACAAAACAAAACAAAAAAATATTAACTACTCAGCACCTCACAGAATTCCCTCCAACATTGGCAATACACTTGGTTGCAAAGCCACTCTCCACAGACACAAGAAAATTGAAATAGCCCTCTGCATCCTATTATAACACCATGGATTAAAGTGGGATTACATCAACAATGGAAACAACAACAGAAAGCCTACAAACTTATGGAAATTGAACAACTCTCTACTGAATAAAAAGTGGGTCAAGACAGAAATAAAGATATTAAAGACATTCTAGAATTCAATAAAAATGAATGTATGACATACCCAAACTTATGGAATACAATGGAAGAGGTGCTAAGTGGGAAACTCATAAGACTAATTGCCTTCACAAGGAAATTAGTGAGATCTCATACTGGCAACTTAACAGTGCTCCTGAAAGCTCTGGAACAACAACAAAAAAGTAAGCACACTCAAGCGGAGTAGAGGGCAGGAAATAAACTAAGGGAAGAAATCAATAAAATAGAAATAAGGAGAAAAATACAAAGAATCAATGAAGCAAAGAGTTGGTTCTTAGGGAAAATTAGCAAGATAGTCACACCATACAAACTCTTTTTTGAACCAACTAAAAGACACAGAGAGACAATATCCATTAAACAAAATCAGAAATAAAAAGAGGGGCATAACAATAGACACTGATGAAATCTAAGTAATCATTGGGTCATACTTCAAAAACCTGTATTCTACCCAAAGTGGAATATGTAAAAGAAATGGACAATTTTTTCTATATGTACCATTTACCAAAGTAAAATCAACATCAGATGAACAATTTAAATAGACAATAACCCCTAAGGAGATATAAGCAGTCATTAAAAATTTTCCACAAAACAAAACAAAACAAACAACCAAACAAACAAACCAGGGACCAGATGGTTTTAGTGCAGAATTCTACCAGAGTTTCAAAGAAGAGGTCCTATAAATATTCCTCAAATTATTCTACAAAATAGAAACAGAAGGAAAACTGCCAACTCGTTTTATGACACCACCGTCACCCTGATATCCAAAGCATGCAACTATTCAACAAAGAAAGGGAATTACAGTACAATGTTCCTTATGAACACAGATGTAAAAATACTCAATAAAATTCCCTCAAATAGAACACATATAAAGAACATCCATGATCCACCTGGTCTGTGTCGGTGCCCTGAGCATTCCTAGGGTGGCAGCTCTGCACCCAACCCCCCCAAACCCAGAGGAGACTGGACTCTCAGGAGCTCTAACATGCCCAGGAACATAGAATAATAGGATCACAGAATCTCGGAGCTTGGTCACACCAGGATTTCAGAATCCCAGAAGCAGCCTGACTCTCAGGAGCTCTTACATCTAGAATTTCAGGATCACAGGATCACAGAGACAGCTGGACTCTGAGGAGTTCTGACACAACCAAGATAAGAGGACAGACAGGCTCCAGTCAGAGACAGTGAGTGAATGGTAGCATTAGAGATAACCAGATGGCAAAAGGCAAGCACAAGAACATAAGCAACAAAAATCAAGGTTACTTGGCCTCATCAGAACCTAGTTGTCCCATCATAGCAAGTCCTGGATAACCCATGACACTGGAAAAGTAAGATATGAATTTAAAATTACTTTAAGAGGGACATAAATAACACTCTCAAAGATATACAGGAGAACACAGGTAAATAGGGAGAAGCTCTTAAAGAGGAAACACAAAAATCCCTTAAAAATTACAAGAAAACACAACCAAACAGGTGAAGGAATTGAATAAAACCATCCAGGATATAAAAATGGAAATAGAAACAATAAAAAAATCATAAAGGGAGACTACCTTGGAGATAGAAAACCTAGGAAAAAGATCAGGAGTCATGTATGCAAGCATCACCAACAGAATACAAGAGAGAGAACAGAGAATTTCGAGTGCAGAAGATACCATAGAAAACATTGACACAACTGTCAAAGAAAATAGAAAATGCAAAAATCTCCTAACCCAAAACATCCAGGAAATCCAGGACACTATAAGAAGAGAAACCTAAGGATAATAAGTATAGAAGAAAGTGAAGATTTCCAACTTAAAGGGCCAGTAAATATCTCCAACAAAATTTTATAAGAAAATTTCTATAACTTAAAGAAAGACATACCAATGAACATACAAGAAGCCTACAGTACTCCAAATAGACTACATCAGAAAAGAAATTTCTCCCATCACATAATAATCAAAACACAAAATGCACAAAACAAAGAAAGAATATTAAGCAGTAAGGGGAAAAGGTCAAGTAACTTATAAAGGCAGACCTATCAGAATTACACCAGACTTCTCACCAGAGACTATAAAAGCCTTCTGGACAGATGTCATACAGGTCCTAAGAGATTATAAATGTCAGCCCAGGCTACTATTCCCAGCAATACTTTCAGTTACCATAGATGGAGAAACCAAGATATTCCATGACAAAACCAAATTTATACAATATTTTTCGACAAATCTAGCCCTATAAAGAATAATAGAGGGAAAACTCAAACACAAGGAAGAAAATTATACCCTAGAAAAAGCAAGAAAGTAATCTCCTTTCAACAAACCCAAAAGAAGATAGCCACACAACCAAAACTTCACCTCTAATAACAAAAATAACAGGAAGCAACAATCACTTTTCTTTAATATCTCTTAACATCAATGGACTCAATTACCCAATAAAAAGACATAGACTATCCAACTGGATAAGTAAACAGCATCCAATATATTGCTGCATACAGGACATTTACCTCAGTGACAAAGACAGACACTACCTCAGAATAAAAGGCTGGAAAACAATTTTCCAAGCAAAGAGTCCCAAGAAACAAGCTGGAGTAGCCATTCTAATATAAAATAAAATTGACTTTCAACCAAAAGCTATCAAAAAGGATAAGAAAGGATTATCAAGAGGAAATCTCAATTCTGAACATATGCTCCAAAGGCAAGGGCACCCACACTCACAAACTAAACTTTACTAAAGCTCAAAGCACACATTGCACCTAACACAATAATAGTGGGAGACTTCATCATCCCACTCTCATCAATGGACAGATTATAGAAACAGAAACTGGACAGAGACATGGTGAAACTAAGAGAGGCTATGAACTAAATGGATTTAGTAGATATCTATAGATCATTTCATCCATAAAAAGAATATACCTTCTTCTAAGCACCTCATGATACCTTCTCCAAAATTGACCATATAATCGGTCACAAAACAGGCCTCAACAGATACAAGAAAAAAGAAATAATCCCATGCATCCTATCAGATCACCACAGACTAAAGCTGGTCTTCAATAATGATGAAATCAATGAAAAGCCCACATACACGTGGAAACTGAAAAACACTCTACTTAATGATAACTTGGTCAGGGAAGAAACAAAGAAAGAAATTAAAGACTGTTTAGAATTTAATGAAAATGAAGACACATCATACCAAAACTTGTGGACACAATGAAAACAGTACTAAGAGGAAAACTCATATCTCTATGTGCCTACAAAAAGAAACTGGAGAGAGCATACATTAGTAGCTTGACAGCACACCTGAAAGCTCTAGAACAAAAAGAAGCAAATGCACCCAAGAGGAGTAGATAGCAGGAAGTAATCAAACTCAGGGCTGAAATCAACTAAGTAGAAACAAAAAGAACTATACAAAGAATTAACAAAACCAGGAGCTGGTTCTTTGAGAAAATCGACAAGATAGATAAACCCTTAGCCAGACTAACCAGAGGGCACAGAGACAGTATCCAAATTAATAAAATCAGAACTGAAAAGGGAGACATAACAACAGAAACTGGGGAAGTTAAAAAAATCATCACATCCTACTACAATGGCCTATATTCAACAAAACTGGAAAATCTGGATGAAATGGACAATTTTCTAGACAGATACCAGGTATCAAAGTTAAATCAGGAGCAGATAAACCATCTAAACAGTCCCATAACCCCTAAAGAAATAGAAGCAGTCATTAAAAGTCTCCCCACCAACAAAAGCCCAAGACCAGATGGTTTTTAATGCAGAATTCTTTCAGACCTTCCAAGAAGACCTAATACCAATTCTTTATAAACTATTCCACAAAATAGAAACAGAAGGAACACTACCCAATTCATTCTATGAAGCCACAATTAAGCTCATATTTAAGCCACACAAAAACCCAACAAAGACAGAGAACTTCAGACTAATCTCCCTTACGAATATCTATGCAAAAATACTCAATAAAATTATTGCGAACTGGATTCAAGATCAAAACAATCACCCATCATGATCAAATAGGCTTTATGCCAGGAATGTAGGGATGGGTCAATATATGAAAATCCATCAGTGTAATCCACTATATAAACAAACTAAAAGAAAAATATTCACATGATCATCTCACTAGATGCTGAGAAAGCATTTGATAAAATTCAACACCCCTTCATGGTAAAAGTCTTGAAAAGATCAGGAATTCAAGGCCCATACCTAAACACAGTAAAATATACAGCAAACCAGTAGCTAACATCAAACTAAATGGAGAGAAACTTGAAGCAATTCCATTAAAATTAGGGACTAGACAAGGCTTCCCACTCTCTCTCTACCTACTCAATATAGTACTGGAAATCCTAGCCAGAGAAATTAGACAACAAAAGGAGGTAAAAGGAATAAAGATTGGAAAGTAAGAAGTCAAAATATCACTATTTGCAGATGATATGGTAGTATACTTAAGTGACTTCAAAGCTTCCATCAGAGAACTCCTAAACCTGACAAACAACTTCAATAAAGTGGCTGGACATAAAATTAACTCAAACAAATCAGTAGCCTTCATTTACCTAAAGGATAAACAGGATGAGAAATAAATTAGAAAAATGACAGCTTTTGCAATAGTCACAAATAATATAAAATACTTTGGTGTGAATCTAACCAAGCAAATGAAAGATTTGTATGACAAGAACTTCAAGTCTCTGAAGAAACACATTGAAGAAGATCTCAGAAGATGGAAAGATCTCCCATGCTTATGGATTGGCAGGATTAACATAGTAAAAATGGCCATCTTGCTGAAAGCAGTCTACAGATTCAATGCAATCCCCATCAAAATTCCAACTCAGTTCTTCACAGAGTTAGAATGAGAGATTCTCAAATACATTTTGAATAACAAAAAACCCAGGATAGTGAAAACTATTCCCAACAATAAGAGATCTTCTGGGGGAATCACCATCCCTGACCTCAAGCTGTACTATAAAGCAATAGTGATAAAAACTGCATGGTATTAATACAGAGATAGGTAACAAGATCAATGAAATGGAATTGAAGACCCTAAAATGAACCCACATACCTACAGTCACTTGATCTTTGACAAAGGAGCTAAAACCATTCAGTGGAAAAAGGACAACACCTTTAAAAAAATGGTGCTGGTTGAACTGGAGGTCAGCATGTAGAAGAATTCAAATGGATCCATTCTTATCTCCTTGTACAAAACTCAAGTCCAAGTGGATGAAGGACCTCCACATAAAACCAGATACACTGAAACTAATAGAAGAGAAAGTGGGGAATAGCCTCGAATACCTAGGCACAGAGGAAAAGTTCCTGAACAGAACACCAATGGCTTATGCTCTATGAACAAGAATTAAATGGGACCTTATAAACTGCAAAGCTTCTGCAAAGCAAAGGACATTGTCAATAGGACAAAACAGCCACCAACAGATTGGGAAAAGATCTTTATCAATCCTACATCTGATAGAGGGTTAATATCCAAAATATACAAAGAACTCAAGAAACTAGACTACAGACAATCAAATAACACTAGTAAAAATAGGATACAGAGCTCAATAAAGAATTTTCAACTGAGGAATATCAAATGGCTGAAAAGCACCTAAAAAAATATTCAACATCTTCAGTCATCAGGGAAATGCAAATCAAAACAACCCTGAGATAGGCCTCACTCCAGTCAGAATGCCTAAGATGAAAGACTCATGTGATAGCAGATGCTGGTGAGGATGTGGAGAAAGAAGAACACTCCTTCATTATTGGTGGGATTGCAAGCTGGTACAACTACTCTGAAAATCAGTCTGGCAGCTTCTCAGAAAAATGGACATGGTATTACCTGAGTAACCAGCTATACCACTCTTGGGCATATACCCCCTCCCCAAATGCTTCAACATTAACAAGGACACATGCTCCACTATGTTGCTATCATCCTTATTTATAATAGCCAGAAACTGGAAAGAATCCAGATGTCCTTCAACAGAGAAATGGATATAGAAGATGTGGTACATTCACATAATGAAGTATTACTCAGCTATTAAAGACAATGAATTCATGAAGTTCTTAGGCAAATGGATGGACCTAAAAACTATCATCCTGAATGAGGTAACCTAATAACAAAAGAACATACATGGTATGCACTCACTGATAAGTGGATATTAGCTAAAAAAGCCTCACAATACCCAAGATATAACTCACAGACAATATAAAGCTCAAGAAGAAGAAAGACCAAAGTGTGGGTGCTTCAGTCCATCTTAGAAGGAGTAACAAAATACTCATAGAAGCAAATATGAAGACAATGTGTAGAGCAGAGACTGGAGGAGGAACTGTCTGGAGACTACCCCACCTGGGTATCCATCAGGTGTAATCACCATATGCAAACACTGTTGTGGATGTCAGGAAGTGCATGCTGACAGGAGCTTGATATACCTGTCTCCTGAGAGGCTCTGCCAGAGCTTGACATATACAGAGGAGGATGCTTGTAGTTAACCATTGAGCTGATCAGGGTGTCCCCAGTGGAGGAGTTAGAGAGAAGACTGAAGGAGTTGAAGGGGCTTGTGGCCCTATGGGGAGATTGACAATACCAATCAACCAGAGCTCTCAGGGCCTAAACAGCTAGCCTGGGAACATACATGTAGATGGCTCCAGCTTTGTATGTGGTGGAGGATGGTCTTGTAGGAGGGCATCAGTGGGAGGGGAGGGCCTTGGTCCTGTGAAGGCTGGATGCCCCAGTGTGTGGGGGGAATTCAAGGGCAAGGAGGTGGGAATGGGTGGATGGGTGCAGGCACTCCCTCATTGAAGTAGGAGGAAGGGGGATGAAATAAAAGGTTTCTGGGGCAGGAGGAATGGGGAAAAGGGATAACATCTGAAATGTAGATAAATAAATTATCCAATAAAAAAAGATAATGGAACTATCGTAGTCGAGCATTTGAGACTTTTTGTCAGTAATTTAATATTACTCATATTACTGGGATTTCTTATAATTGTCAAGGACAAGGGACTGTGGAAGCGGCCCATGAAACCTTAAATCAGTATCTTCATAAAATATAAAATGGGATGGTATATCCCCACACACCACAAATTTATTTAAATCATATTCTTTTTATTTTAAATTAAAAAAATTTTGCATGCCAAGGAATTTTCTGCTGAGTGTCTTTGGCACTCTATAGCTAGGCATACTTATGCCTAGGTGAAAGGGAACAATCCACTTACTGGTATATGGCATGATCCCAATCAGGTATTTAATATGGGGAAGAGGACATGTTTGTGTTTTTTTCTGCAGGATGCTGAAGGAGCATGGTGACTGCCAGAGTGATTGGTGAGACATGCTCATGATGGGACAAAGAACAATGATGACCTGTGAGCTTGCTGAGTGCCCTGACAATGGTGACTGGGAAGCTATATTGGATATATGTTCCTGACCCAACTTTGCTTGCCTATATCCCAGATGGGACAAGCTGTCTTGCCTCAAGTTTTAGACCTTGGGTAACAGAGAATCAAAAAGAGAAGTTATAATGACTCTTGTATTTTTCTAAAATGTGACCAGTTATTCGGACTCAATCATGGACTGGTCTAGAAATCAATGCAATATTGGAAATAGCAGTCTTCATTTGGAAGTCTGGTTCTGGACATTTTCAGAAACATACATGGAAATTAGCTGCAGTTCTCTATGATGTTATGTTAGCAAGAGATAAAGTTGGGGCAGGATCTGGATTTCAAACAGGTGTTAGCACATGTGCTAAGGCTCTTTTAATTGTCAATATCAAATTTCTTGAGAGTAACTTAGCAAGAATTTCATATCCTTGAAGAAATTGAAGATATCAGGGGTTGAAAAGATCTCCCATGCTTATGGATTGGTAGGATTAACACAGTAAAAATGACCATCTCACCAAAAGAAATATACAGATGCAATGTAATCTTCATTAAAATATCAACACAATTCTTTATAGATATTGAAAGGACACTACTCAACTTATTATGGAAAACAAACAAACAGCGCCCCCCCCCCCCCAGGCTAGCTCAAAACAATCCCGTACAAGAAAAGAACTTCTGGAGGTATCACTATCCCTGATGTGAAGCTGTATTACAGAGCTATCGTAATAAAAACTGAGTGGTATTGGCATAAAAACAGAAAGGTTGATTAATAGAATCAAACTGAAGGCCCAGACATAAATCCACACATCTATGAATACCTGATGTTTGATAAAGAACCCAGAAATACACACTAGAAACAAAACATCTATAACAATGGTGCTGGTGCTGGTCTAACCAGAAGTTTACATGTAGAAAAATCCAAATAGATCCACACCTATCACCCTCTCCAAAACTCAAGTCCATATGCATCGAAGACATCAATATAAAACTAGATTCACTGAACCTGATATACCAGAAAGTGGAGAATAGTCATGAATGTATTGGTACCGGAGACAAACTTCTGAATGAAATGCCAATAGTGCAGAAACTAAGATGGACAATAAATGGGACCTCATGAAACTGAAACGCTTTTGTAAGGCAAAATACACTGTTAATAGAAAAAAACCCAGCAGCCTACAAGATGAGAGAAAATTTTCACCAACTATCTGACAGAGGGCTAATGTCCAAAATATATAAAGAACACATGAAACAAACAAAATAAATCAATTAAAAATGAAGTACAGATTTAAACAGAGAATTCTCAACAGGGAAATCTCAAATGGCTGAGAAACACTTAAATGTTCAACATTCTCAATTATCAGGGAAATGAAAAATCAAAACTAATATGAAATTTCATCTTACAACAACCAGAATGCCTGAAATGGAGAACTACAAGTGACAGCTCATGATGACAAGGATGTGGAGCAAGGAGAATTCTCCTCTGTTGCTGTTAGGAGTGTAAACTGGCACAACTACCGTGGAAATCAGTGTGGCGGTTCCTCTGAAAACTGAGACTTGGTCTATCTGAAGACCCAGCTACATCACTCCTGGGAATATACACTAAAGTACACTTCATCCTACCACAATGACAATTGTTCAACTATGTTCACAGTGGCTTAATTTATAGTAGCTCGATACTGAAAACAACCTAGATGCCCTCAACTGAAGAATGAATAAAGAAAATGTAGTGTATTTACACAATGAAGTATTTCCCAGCTGTTAAAAAAATGACATCATGAAACTTGCAGGCTAATGGATGTAACTAATAAAAATTATCTTGAGTGAGGTAACCCAGATCCAGAAAGGCAAACATGGCATGTACTCATTTATATGTGGATGTTAGCTGTTAAGAAAAGGATAATCATGCTACAGCCCACAGACCTGGAGAGGCTAAGAAACAGTGAGGGCTCTAAAGGCTATGCATATACCTCTCTGGGGATGGGAAATAAAATAGATTTTGCTGGTGAACTAGGGACAGATGGGGATGGGAGCAGGAGGGATCAGGTTGGGGAGAAATGGAGGGAGTACTGGGAGAGATGGCTAAAACTGGGCGGGGGGGCATTTGAGAGAACATGTAGAAACCTAGTGCAGTGGAAACTCCCAAGACGGTCACCCTAATGAAGATTCCTAGTAAGGGGGCTGCAGAGTCTAAACTGCTATCTTCTATAACCGGGTCAGGCTTCTAGTAGAGGTACTGGGACATTAACCCAGCTCCCAAAACTTTTGACCTACTGTTTGTCCTGCCTGAAAGATGTGATCAGGTAATGGTGGTACAGAGGTTGTGGGAGTGGACAATCAATGACTGGTCCAACTTAAAGCTTTTAGCCCAGGAGCAAGCCCCCATTTGACACTGACTGCATGGCCGGAAACAGAGGCTCGATATCCAAGAGACCTAGGATATAACAAAACCACTATTGGCAAAACAAAACAAAACAAATGAAAACCAAACAAAAACAAAACAACCAAAACCAAAACAACAACAATAACAACAACCAGCAACAAAATACCATCCCCAAAATCTCAGAACATAACTTCTAATGATATTCTACTATAGCCATAGTTTACTGCCTAACTCAATTATTGGAGAGGCTTCATCTAGCAACTGATAGAGGCAGACGCAGAAACCCATAGCTAAAATGATGCTTAGCTTCGGAAACCCCAAAGGAAGAGGTAGAGGAAGCATTATAGGAGCCAGAGGCACAGAGAACACCAGGAGAACATGGCCCACAAAATCAACTAAGCAGGGATCACAGGGGCTCACAAAGACTGAAGCAAAAATTATGGAGCCTGTCTGAGGTAGGCTGTGTAATTTGGTGTTCTTATGGGACACCTAACAGTGATAGTGGGGTGTTTCTGACTCTTTTGCCTGCTCTTGGTATCCTTTTCTTCCTAGTGGGTTGCCTTGTCTAACCTTTATATGAAGGTTTGTACCTGGTCTTATAGCAGCTTGTTATTTCATGTTCGACTACCTGTTATTGTTCTATTCTGCAGACACAATCTGTAACTTTTCCTCTATCGAAAATAATTCAGGTGGTTCTAGCTCTGCTGTTCTGAAAAATACTATAAAAATCATTCTTATGCTGGTGTTCTTACACTGCAGTGTTTCTTTTCCTTTGGAGGGTGGAGGTCTGAGTAGATATCTGAAGGTTATTTCCATCGTTAACATAAATTGACAGAGACAAGCTATTATCTAATTTTGTGTATATTATATTTTGTTTGTATCTTTTGTCCTCACTCAACTCCTCCAGGGTTCTCTCCACTCCCTCCCCATCTATGTTACTTCTTCCCCATCTCACCTCTCTCAAAAGTTCCATAAAACAAAAAACAGTAACAAAGGACAAGATAAATAAACAAAAAAACAGTAAGACAAAAATGCAAAAGCAAACAAAACACACAGACACACAGACACACAGACACACACACACAGAGACACACACACACACACACACACACACACACACACACACACACCCCAGTCCAGTTTGTGTTGGCCAATTAACTATCCTTGGACACAGGAACTAACCTTCAAGTGTGGTTGATATACCATTCCATTGAAGAAAACCCATTTTTTTCTTTTCCAGCAGGTATTCATTGCAAATAGCTTCTTGGTTAGGGAAGGGACTTTGGGACCACTTCTTTTTCTATAAGCTAGGATTTTGTCTGACTTGAACTAGTGCAGGTCTTGTTCTTGTGTATGCTATCCAGTCTCTGTGAGTTCATATGTGTCTCAACCCTCTTTTGTTTCTGGAAGATACCATTTTCTTGGAGTCATCTATTCCCTCTGGCACCTTACTACCTGCTCTGTCTCATAGATCCCCAAGCCTTGAGAGAGGAGTATGATGAAGACATTCTACTTAGGGCTCACCGTGCCAAAGTCCCTCAGTCTGCGCATTGTCTAATTGTGGGTCTCTGTATCCATAGTTGTCTACTGCATAAGCTCTGGTGAGGGTTGAGTGATATCCACACCTCATGATTTGTGGCAGTAGGCTGGAGTGCCTAAGTCTTTATAATTCCTCAACCATTGGTTTCTCAAACTTCACTTTTGCTAGCCTTGAATGCATAATACTAGAATCTCATTTTTTTCAACTTTTACTTGACAGCTAGAGCTTAAGAAACTTTCAAAGGGTTTATTGATCTTTCATCTCTTAAAGAAAAAATGATTTTTGTCCAAATTTCTGCTGTATTGTTCATTTATCATCATATCAATTTATGGCCACTCTACATATTAAACAGATTAACTTTCCATCATATATACTGAATTACTTTCCTCTCATGTCTCTATCTGATTTGCTTTTGATGTCACTAAAGGATTTTGAGCAAGGCAGACTGTATTATAACCAGGTAATGCTAATATTTTTGAAATTTATTTTGCAGTCACATGGCAGACTAATAGAAAGAAGAAAGACTGGTTAGGTATCCAGGAAGCTACTGGGAAAAAGAGTGAGGGGCTGTATTAAGTTAATAACAGTGAAAATGGAGAAGGAGATGGATGAGGATGAGAAGGAGGAGGAGCAGGAGGAGGGAGTGGAAGAGAAGGTGGAGAATGTGGAGGAGGAGCAGAAGAAAAAAGAAGAAGAAGAAGGAGAAGAAGAAGAAGAAGAAGAAGAAGAAGAAGAAGAAGAAGAAGGAGAAGAAGAAGGAGAAGGAGAAGGAGAAGGAGAAGGAGAATGAGAAGAAAGAAGAGGAGGAGGAGGAGGAGGAGGAGGAGGAGGAGGAGGAGGAGGAGGAAGAAAACAGATTCGAGAGTTTGAGGAAACAAAATCTGTGTGATATTCTGACAAGTGTGGCAAGGCAACTTGATGTTGACCTTCATGTTACCAAGTCAGGTAAACAGGAGGGTGTTGACGGCATTTTCTGAGAAGATGCAGTGGCATGGGTGGGATAGAGGTATTACTTTGTCAGTCTCATAAAGGGGTGAGTCTGACAGAGAGAGCGTTCCAAAGAAATGTCTGTACTGAAGAGCAGGTGAGTAGATTTTGGGGCACACAGGTAGTGACCAACTTTAAACATGCAGTTAATGAAACGTCTCAAAGAAATGGGTTCCTGAGGAGTGTAGAGTTCTGAGGACGCAGCCCATGGATACCTGTGCTTAAGGGTCCATTTAAAATAGGCACTGATAGCAGAGGCTCTTTTTTCCTTTTATTTTTGTGATGATAATAACATTATTTCCTTCTTCCCTTTCTTCCCTCCAAACCCTAACACATATCCTCCTTGCTTCCTTTCAAACTTATGTCTTCTTTTTTTCATTATGTGTGTGTGTGTGTGTGTGTGTGTGTGTGTGTTTTGTGTGTACATGTTCCTAAATACAGCCTGCTCAGTCTGTATAATGTTACTTTCATGTGTGTTTTCAGGGATGATCATTTGGTATTGGGTACTCATGTGGTGTGTTCTTCCCTGTAGAAGTCCTAAGCATTGCTCAGTTACCTTAGTTCCTTATGTGAGGTTGCAGCTTCATGGTCTTCCTCTCATTCACTTTGGCATGTCTCCTTTGTGTCATCCTTGTTTAGCTCATGTTTAGATAGTCATGTTTGTTAGTGAGATTGTATGGGTGTTACTAGGAGACACAATCTCATAGCACATGCTCTAATCCTCTGGCTCTTACAACCTTTCTTCTCCAGAGGCTCTCTCTTGGTATGAGGCCCAAGGCTAGTGCTCATCAGAGACAGAGGGCTCCTGATTTGGATGTTCCTTGTCTTGAGTTGAGGTGGCAATCTAAGGAGAGGAATATGATAGATATTCATATATGACACATACTGTCACTCCTGGAAACAATTCTCTCTCATCTCCTTTCTTTCACTGCAGTTCTGGCTGGATCTAGGGATTCCTCTCACTTTTCCCACCATACATTGCAAGCCTACAGTCTCATTGTCACTACCCATTTGCCTCCCAGGAAACCAACACACCCTACTGTTGAGTTTTCCTCTTCCTCTTCTTCTCTTCTTCTTCTTCTTCTTCTTCTTCTTCTTCTTCTTCATCTTCTTTCTCCTTTTCCTCCTCCTCCTCCTCCTCCTCCTCCTCCTCCTCCTCCTCCTCTTCTTCTTCTTTCTCCTCTTCCTCCTCCTCCTCTTCCTCCTCCTTCTCCTCTTCTTCCCTGTTTTCCAAGAGTCCCAGGCCTCTCTGTAACCTTTGTTGCAGGGCAGCATCTCAGGGAAAGGTGACAGACTCTCACACTAATTCACCCGCTAATTTATGCCAAGGCAGTGAAATGGGTTCTCCTTCATGAAGTTCCAGCAAATGAGCTCACCCACATTTGGTTTTCAATTTAAAAGACCACTCCAAGATCTGGCCTGTCTTCCAAATACCAGAAAACTGGCTCTTGACCATATGGAAATAGTTGTTGTATAAACTAGATTGATATGCAGCAGTTTTAAATATTATTTTTTCTCAGTTGTTTGCCTAATGGAGGGTGGGGGAAGATGTTCCAGGTAGCAGAAAGAGAACACACTGGAGTTTGTCTCAGTGGCTAGTGCTGCAGTTTTACAGAAGGAATTGTGATCATAGACATGATCTAAGACTTCAGCATTTATGGAAGAACAGCACACACTATGTAAAACACCTGGTCCCTTAAACAGGAATCTGATACTTTCTCATTTATCCAAATGTGCCTTGGTGATTAACTCATAGGGTTTGGCTCAGGGGCTGTTTGTCTCTTTACTCTGATGCGATGTAAGCTTGGCACAAATCTGGGGCCATACATAGTTTAAGCTGCCATGGTCCATGAGTCATAACTGTTGAATGCTATGCTTGGGAGGAGCTTGGAGACTATCTAGCTTCACCTCTCACTATTCAGATGAGAAACCTGAGAATAAAAACATGCCCATGATCATAGGACCAACTAGCATAGCTGTGTTTCAAAATTTTTATATTAGCGTACAAATATTATTTCATTATGGCAGCTTTCAAACAAATTTGTTTTTGTTTCACTTCTTGTTTTTTGCTTTCATCTCCCCTACCTTTTTACCCTCTCCTGCTTATATCACATGTATTTTAACTTGTCCACCTTTCTTGATGTCTTCTAGTCTGTTTTTTGGTCTACCATCTAGTTTCAAAGCCTATACTCACTCTTACCCCCACTTTTTTACATGCATGCATGCATGCACACATACGTATAATAAAAGCCAGGATACGTATATGGGAGAGAACTTGAGATTTTTATCTTTCTGAGTCTGTGTCACTTCATTTAATATAATACTTTCAAGATTTACTTGGGTTTTGTTTTCAAATTTCATTTTTTAGGTTGAGTAAAATTATATTGTTAATATATGCCACCTTTTCATTATCCATTTATCAGTTGATAGACATCTAAGAATAGCTGAATCATGTGGTATCTAACTTTTTGAGAAGCATCCATATTTACATCTATAATGACATACATATATTGTGCTTGGGTTCCCAAGAGTCTTAGTCTGGTGGAATTAGTGCAGATTACAGTGTTTTAACTGGCAGTGAAGGAGAGTGGCTTATGAGACGATGTTGCTATCGGTACTATCAATTCTATTTCCATTCTTGCCAATACCTGATTTCTCCAAATAAACATACAAGTGGGCTTCTACTCCTATTAAGGCAAATTGAGCCTTAGACAAGTGCTCTAAGTTCTCATCCAAGAAGATTACCATTTTTATTTCTCCTTTACAGGAAATGGAGTTGTTGCTAATTGTGACCATGAATAATAAGGATCTGGAATCATGGAAAAATCTAGAAGCAATGTTGGTGTGGTTTTCATCTAGCTTAAACATGTCCACCAAAGATTAATTTACCTGTAGCATGTTTCCCCAATGTGATTGTGCTGTAATTATTAAGAGGTTGGACTTAATGGATGATAATTAGGTCTGGAGGTATTACCCTTAGAAGGAATTAATATAGATTCCATAGGACTAAATTAGTTCCTGTGAGGTTGGGTTGGTATAGGAGACCTTGGAACCTTCTATAAGTACATCTCCAGCATAGCTTGTTTGCACTCTCAGGCTCTCCTACGATTGTGGTGCCATCTGCCATGAGGTCCTCACCAGAGCTTAGCAGATGTTTGCTCCATGCTCTTAAGGTTCCAAGCGCTAGTTAAAAATGCATTTTTTTTTTGGAAAAAATAAAGTATCTAATCTTTGGCATTTTTGTTATAAAAATACTGAGAAAAATATGAAGGAGTGAAGAGAAATGTTTTAAAAAGTTGAGAAACCATTATAATAGACCAGACATTACATTATTAAAAAGAATGATCAGACAAAGACATGGCCGCTGATCAACTCCATGTCTTTCAACTACTCTTTATTCTTGATCCTGTAGTGATCTGTAATATTTTTAACACCAATAGAGATTGCCCAAAATACTTCCTCTATGTACTGACTCTACTGATAAGCTGAAGAATATGAATGACCAGAAACTAAACAGTGCAATTTTGTTTGTTGAAATTTTATTATTTATGCTAGCAAAAATAAATAGTATAGTACAGAAAAGAAAAAATAACTAATTAGTATCTATAACATAGTAATATTTATTTATTTATGTTTACTTATTTTTCCCTCAGACAATACATGACTGCAGCCTCTCCTCCCTCTGTTCTTTCCAGTTTTCCCTCCATTCACCCTCTCCTTCAGATTCATTCCTCCTCCATTTCCCTTAAGAAAAGGATAGGCCTCCCAGGGATATTAACCAAACATAGCATAATAAGATGCAATAAATCTAATCATAAACCTTATATCAAGGCTAAACAAGGCAATCTAGTAGGAGGAAAAGAATACCAAGAGCAGGAGAAGAATCAGAGACACCTCCCACTCACAATGGTAGGAGTCCCACAAAAATCTCAAGCTAAACAACCACAACATATATGCAGAGGGCTTAGCTCAGACCACTATAGGCTATGTAATCGCTGCTTCAGTCTCTGTTGGTCCTATGAGTTCATTTAGTTGATTCTGTGTTCTGTTCTTCTGCCATCCTTGACCCCTCTGGCTTCCACAATCCTTTCTCCTCCTCTTCCACGAGGCTCCCTGAGCTCTGCCAAATGTCTGGCTATGGATCTCTGCATCTGTTTCTATCAGCTTTTTGGAGGAAGCATCTCTGATGATGACTGAGCTGGGCACTGATCTATGAGTATAGCAGAATTCCATTAGGACTCATTTCATTGAATTTTTTTTTCTTCTAGTAGTGTTTGGTTCTACCTTAAGTCTCTGCACCATCCAATTTCCAGCTTCTGGCCATTCAACCAGTGTTGGGTAATTGGCTACTTCTCACGTCGTGGGCTTCAAGTTAGAACAGGTAAAGTGAAACGCATGTCAATGTTAGTCAGAAATTGTCATGGCTAGAAGAGGTAGACTTCCTGTAAGAAACTTGATCTTTGCATATGCACAGACAGGCAGTATAACTAGATCTGTCAACTTATCTTCACTTACGATTGTTGAAGTAAACTTTCTATTAATTTGAATTTTTTAATGTAAAGTAAGGGATACTCAAACACTGAGAAGGTCCACACATAGAGTTGAGTTTGGAAGAAGGCATCTGACAATCTCTAGTCCGAGAATCTCAGTATTCTTCATTTCTTTTATCCCTAAAGCATATTTCAGACATCTTTCAGCACAAACATTAAGAAGACAAATAACAATTATTTATTCTGGAATTTCCAAAGCTTCAGTTCTATAGTATCTGATAGGAGATAGTGGGATGATAGAGAAACTTAGGAGTTTCTTCATGTCTGGCTTTAAAGTACATGTTCAGGCCTTGTAAAATAGAGAATTCTGGTTTTTCTTTTTCATTGACTTTGAAATGTAAAAACTGAAATTTATGTGGCTTCTTCTGGCAGATTTCAAAATTTGATTTCTGACCCTTAGGAAATACCTATTTTCCTTTCATATTTGTATGGCCAATATATCTTGTACCCATCCTATCTGGGCTGTATACAGACCCTTTTCAAAGCTTGAGTCTTGCTAGATATCACTCAAGGATTTTGGCTATGTGCAGATATTTTTGTGTCTGAATAATTTCATCTAAGTTTTTGAACCCACATAGGCTAGATTATTAAAAATCTATTTTTAATAGGGGTTCTTAAATACTTTAATGCCCCTTCTAGTCCTTCACTCACTAGAGGTAGTGAAAAGGAAAGGTTAATAATGCAATAGAGGACATGGGCCTGTTTAGAAATAGTTCTTTGGAGCAAATACAGTCGGTGTTGTCAGGATATCAGCAGGTTAATGCACAGGAATCAGTGGCAGCAGCTCGATCCACTTGCAAACACTATTCATGAGTTAGCGATGGCAGGTTGATCCAGAAGAAACCGCAAGGCTCTCTCAACTGGCTCAAGTCCATGGAGTTGGCAACAAGCTGCTGAAACATTACCAGAAGTTTTTTTGGTGCATTTTTCTCTATGAAGTCATTACAAAAAAATGACCAATGTACCCAAAAGAATGGTAGGGCAGGAAAAAATAAAAATAAAATACACAAGAGAAGATAACTCTTGAGCTGACTTTCTTGTACTACCTTTTCTTTTGGATTACTCAATATTTCAGATGTTGAAATAACTTTAGAACTCATGTTTCCCAAGTGTACAGCTTCTCCTTGCTGGGCAAACTCTTCTGGTGTTATAGTAACGTGTTTGGATTCTGTCGCATTTCCCAAGAAGGAAGTGGCACTCTGTTGAGTCAATGATCCCTTCCCCAAGGTTCCAAAAGTTGAAGAGATCATAAAAATGGTCACACTGAAGTTCATATTTTCTTTGACTTTACAACTGCGGTGCAGTCATTGCTAATTTCCATTGTTCTGCATAACCACGGGGGCATACATTACCACTAAGTAGAAGAGTTCGGTTATGGTCAGAGTGAGCTCAAAAGAGCTCTAGAAGGTACCTCTGGAACGGGCAGTTTTGTCTTTCCATATCCTCTCTTGTTCTGCTACTTGGGGTTTATGCTTCATTTCGAACGACCTCTACAAAGGCAAAGTGGCCAAGGTGAAGGGAGGTTGAGTTGTTGTAGCAGTTGAAGTGTTTTCTCCACACTACCTTCCTCTTTCCTTCACTGTTCTTCATCCTCACACTAGTGAGTGTCCAAAAACCGGGCTTTCTGCTGTGTCTAAAGAACTGTTAGATTTCGTTTGTGAGCAGCCAGTGCTTTGGAGGCAGACATTGTACACTTGTACACTGGACATCCTCATCCCGGTGGAGGTTCATCTTCGGAGCTAGGACCTGGATCACTAAGGCTCCTCCAGAAACTCCTATCACCAGCACACAGTCACAGAGCCTCGTGTGAAAACAGGTTCTTCCTTCCTCAGCTTTGCCTGGTAGATGGGCCTCGCAATGAGGGAAATAAAATGCTCACCAAAGAGAATCTCTGAATGCTAATAGATGTCCTTTGCTCAATTAAACAAATTTGAGCTCTCAGTTTTATGCAAGAAGAGTGTAGGCATTAGTGTTTGTAAGCCTTGAAAATCCTAACCTCTCATCTAACACTTAAAGTAGAATTAGTAACTTTTCTGCCACAACAGAATTCTATCAAGAATAGTTTATTTCAGAACTTGGAATCAGGTCTTCAGATTTTGACTTCTGTGAAAACACAGAATACCAGTTCCAGGGATGAGCAAGATGGGGTTATTGGTCCTGTGGAAGGATGCCAAGGACCCCCTGAGAGAGGCAGTTACATGTGGCCCGAAGAATCAAGGAGCTTTTATTTCATAGGAAAACTCAGGTAAACTAGAAACATTAAAGCATCTTTAGGCTTAGTGTAAGAAATGACTTTGTGATCTGTGCCCAAATAGGTAGCTTATGCTTTGAAGTTTCCTGATTACATAAAGAAGCTGGATGTAAAGACCCTGGTTTATATATAAATTGGGTCAGAATTCTGAGCAAATTCTTAGTGACTCTAAGTGGACCAATAAAATAATAATACAAGGTGGCTTTTGAGAGCCTAGTTCCTTCAGTTACACTGTTACTGACAGTACAGCTTGGAGCATTTCTAATCTTCTCAGATGCTGCTGCATCCCAATTGTTAAAATAACTCATGGGACACAAGTGCAGTAGTTGTTCTGAGATGGAAAAGTACATTGGGGATGGGCTTTTGGCCAAGGTGTCTCTTGGGTGAGCTCTTCTGGTGTGGAACATGAACTTCAAGGCTAATGTTTAACAAAGCAGAAATTAAATAGAGATGGTCCCCATGTGTTCATGTCCTGGACAAGGTTTATAATCATCACATTTTACTTGCTGACTAGAAAAGGATGAAAAAAGTGTATTGTGCTGCCTCTAAGTGTAGCCATTTGAGGCAGGGCTGTGCTGTGCCCCACAAATGGAAGACGTGGGTATGCAATTTTTGTAGGACAATGCATTGTCTCAAAAGGAAAACAAAGCTGTTGTTTTCTGTCCCTTGAGACAGAATGATTTCCATCATGGAGTGGTACTTGCAGGCTATGCAGAGCATTCGAGGAAGAGCTAGCCAGAATCAGCATTCTGAGATCACTTGGTGTGAATTTTAGGTCATAAGTAGTGATGACTTGAGAGTAAGGCCAGACACTGCTCTGATGTACATGCTGATAGCCTTGTAGATGACAATTTAAGGTGTCTTGTTTGAGACTCTTCATTTCTCCTTGGTGCTTTTTCTGCAATTAGAGGGTTTCAACGCCAGATGGCACCTTTGTTATGATCATAAGATCTGAAGAATTAGACTTCTCAGCCACTGTATGAGAATGTATTATATGATATGCATATGAGTAAATGTCCTTATGCATGTTAAAATGTCTGCATATTTATATACATTATGCATATGTATACATACTTTATGAGTAAGTTGTATGTCTATCTGTGCATCAGTTTTCTTAGGAAAATGAGATTAGTAATAGTGCCCATTTCATTGATTTTCTGAGAATTAAATGAGTTAATATGTTTAAATACTTTAGCATAGTTCCTGGAATATTGACTATCTAGTATAAATGTTAAATCTTAATATAGTTTGTTATTGACTTCAATTGTCTTACCCAAGGCCCTTAGACTTCTTCCTAGTCTGTGGTGTGTGTGTGGTGGAGGATTTAACTCACTCACACATACAACCAAAGACGCTGACTTGTATGCTCCATTTGGCATGATCTCTCTTGCCCTATCCACATAAATCAGACATGCCAATAAGCGTATGGCATTTTCCTTAAAACTGAAACGTGTACAGATGCATGCAGGGATATTGACCTGGGTTAGTGAAGTGTTGGAGCTTTGCTGAGTAAGGTCAATTGTGAAGTGTGGATGTACACTGTAGATCTGTTCCAGTGGATAGCTCAAAACCCATACACAGATGGCCCTGGTAAAAGTCGTCACGTCACTAAACAAAATAGATAGAAGTGAGAGCAATTTGTGAGGAAGAAAGGGGATGGACAAGGGTGGTAGGGGTGGGAGTGGCCAGTATACATGTGCCCATGTGTGAAGCTGGCTAAGAACAAATGTTAACTAATGAGGAAACCTAATGAAGAAATTAATCTCTTGTTAGAAGAATAATAAAAACCAAAACAAAACAAAAACTAAAAAACCAAAAGCCCAACCATATTTGTTGCCCCCTGTATGCTGTGGCTTTACTATTGGTTGTTTCTCTGGGCAGGGAATCTTGTAGACCAAATGTAGAGAGACCATTTGTCTCATTTTTCTTTTGTTGACTGGGATTTTGGAGTCTTATCCTCCAAATCTTCACTCCTACCAATTTCCTGAAGTGTTTCCCAGTCTTTTCCTTATCATTTCACAATTCTGTGTCTAGATTTAAGTTTTTCATTAATATTGACCATGTTTTTAATCTTTGGCAAGAACTGTGTGTCTAGTTTCATTTTTCTGCACCCGGGTCTCCAGCTTCCTGCAGCATTTTTTGTAAGAGGCTCTTCTTCTTCCAGGGCATGATTTTATTTATACGTGGAAGCTGTTAGTCCATCACACAGAACTAGATAGTACAACAATACTTACCAAAGTTAAGTAGAATAATAGTTAGCAGAATTAGGACAGGGTAGGGAGAAGAGAGAAAAAATAGAGCTTTTTAAAAATGTATAAACATATGGTTAGATAGGATGATTGAGTTATGTGTTTTACATTACAATTTGAGAACTATAATTAGTTACTTCTTACATATTTAAAAACAACTAGAAAGAAGTCCCCAGCTGCCCCAGTCAGTGCTGGGAATTGACCCCGGACCTGACACATCCTAGACAAGTACTGAACTACCAACTGACTTACACCTGCATCCCCAGAAAGAAGAATTTGCATGCTTCCGCCACAACAAATGATAAACAGTAGAGGTTATTGAGAATCAACTAAAAAATAATCTTCACCATATGACAGAAATTGTGCCATATTATCTTGCTCTGTTATTTGTCCTTTACAGCATGAGACAAAACATGGCAAGAGAATAAACTGTGAATGGTGAGGCTTTGGATGGCAGTAATAAACCTTGAGGAAGAACTGGGGAGGCATGGGATTGCTAGCGTGTTCAAGGCATGAACCCTGATGTCTCCTTCCCGGCTCATGTGTGAGTGAACGTGCTCTGGTTCTAGGGGAGACACAGCAAACCCTATTTGTCCCTCATGCTCTCCCTCTGCACAGACCGATTTTATTACAGGAGGGCAGGGTTTTCTTCTTGGGCAAGTTTATGAGATGTCACTTCCCATTACAACGATTACAAGAAATTTAACAAGTTTAATTTCCTTACCTGTTTTATTCCACTCTGGCCTCAAACCTAATTTGTCCAAGTGCAGAAGTACCCTCAGGTTATCATCGTGAATGAAAATATCACCCCATGTTTACTCTTCTCCTTCCAATTCACTCATTCTAGGTCTTTGAATGCATTTGTGCCTTGATATTTGGGACATGGCAGGAAGTGAGTTGTTTCACACCTCTCATGGGTATCTCATCAAAGCCTCTTGTTAGCAACACAAACAAACAAGCGTTCTGCTTTCTAAAGAGAAGCACCTATTGATTTTGTTTGCATAGAGAAAACTGATTTTCAGAAATGTAATTTTTTTCACAGATGGTTGTATTTCCTGACTTATTCTAGAAACTTGGTCAAGACAAACAAATGAGTAGTCATAGTTTGTACATTAAATATTAGGGAATCAGGAAAATGAAAAGTTTTTTTAAGGAAAACATTTTAATTTTGTGATTCACATGAAAGCACTTTCTGGCAGGAAGATTATTTACACCTATACGTTTTGATGTTGTGTATTTATTTGAAAGGAGTTTAAAGACATCAAATTTATTATAACTGATTTATGAATTCAAGGTTTTTAAAAGATGATGCCATCTTTACCTTGTATTGTTTGATCTTAGGAAACTCAATGGCTATGACAAAAATGTCATCCGTAGGTGGAGTTTCAAAATGTACCCCTGTAGGGCCGTGAAGAGATAATTTGGTCTCCCGGTAGAGCACTGGGTTTGAGATAGCCGGAGACCCAACAGGTGACATGGCCTGTGAGGGATGGCATGTATCTCCCCACGCCCGGGATTCTAGACTCCTCCATGTGGTCCACATCTCTCATTAACCTGCGCCTTGCAGACACCTTTGACTCAGTAGCTCCTCCCAGAGAGGTTTTGCATCACCATTTACAGCTACAGGTAAAGGGCATGACTACAGGCCTTCGCCCCGAGATTTCCATATTCATGAGTTATTTAAAGGCCAGGAGGCATAGCTCAATTAAGTTATTCCTCCCCAATTCCTCCTCTTTCCCCCTCCCTATTTAAGCCAGCTCCCCCCTGGCTTTTAGGGGGTGGGGCGCGCACATCCAGATCCTACTACCACATCATGACAATAAACCTTTGGAACCCACGAACTCTCTCATGTCTATTGTGGATCACCATAGTGTGACCAGCGTGAAGGACTTTCCCACAGGTAGCCGTTGCGCAGCCCAGGGACCCAGCCACTGGTCCACCTTCGCTGCGGATTTTGTCCAATGCGCCTCTTCTTCCTTGCCACTGAATAAGAGCTGCTCAGACTGAGTGTGGTGTTTTTTTCCCTAACCACAGTTTTCCCTCTCTCCCTCCACTCCACATACCTCCTATCTCCCTTAGATCCACTTCTCTGTTTCTCTTCAGAATGAGCAGACTTCCCAGGGATATCAACTGAACATTGTATAACAAGATGCGATAGAAAGTCAGAACCCTTCTCTCAAGGTTGGATGAAGCAACCCAGTAGGAAGAAAAGGTGTTCCAAGAGCAGGCAAAAGAGTCAAAGATCCCCTCACTCTCACTATAAGGAATCCTACAAGAACACCAAATGACATAAACCATAATATATATGCAGAGGACCTAGAGGTCAGACCCATGCAGGCTTTTTGATTACCATGTCAGGCCCCTATGAGCTCTGCTTAATTGATTCTGTGGTTGTGTTCCCATGGTGTCCTTGATCCCTCTTCTGCACAATTCTTTCTTCCGTCTTCTGACAGGTTCCCCAAGCTCTGCCTACTGTTTGACTGTGGGTCTCTGCACCTGCTTGTATCAGTTGCTGGATGACAATCAGTCTCTGACGACAGTTGGCCATCAAGCTATGACTACAGTAGGGTATCATTAGGAATACTTTCACTGACTTTTTTACCCCTAGTAGTGTTTGGTTTTCTCCTAGGTCTCTAGGCTACTCAGCCTTTGGTTCCTGGCCATCCAGACTCCCTCTCATGGTGTGTGTCTCAAATCAGACCAGTCACAGAAAAATGCAAATTAAAACTACCTTGATATTTCATTTTATATCGGTCAGAAGGACTAAGATCAAAAACCACAAGTGGCATCTCTTGCTTATGAGGATGTGGAGCAAGGAAAACATTCTTTTATTGTTGGTGAGAGTGCAACCTTCTACAGCCTCTATGGAAATCAATATGATGGTTCCTCAGAAAACTGGGAATTGATCTACCTCAAGAACGATCTAGACCACTCTTGGGCATATACCTGAAGGACCTTCCATACTATCACAAAAACACTTGGTCAACTGTATTCATCATGGTTTTATTCATAAGTCACTGGCAATGAAGATGTCCCTCAATCAAAGAATAGATAAAGAAAATGTGGCACATTTACACAATGGAGTATCACTCAGCTGTCAAAAAAATGAAAACTGCAGACAAAACTGCAGAGTGAGGTAACCCAGACCCAGAAAGACAAACATGGTGTATACTCATTTATATGTGGCTCTTAGCTGTAAAGGATAATCACGCCACCATCCACAGACTCAGAGGGGCTAGGACCCAAGGTGGGCTCTAGGGGTTACACATAGTTACACATAGAATAGATTTTGATGGTGGACTGGGAGGAGGTGGGGATGTGAACATGAGGGATTAGATGGGGGAGGAGTGGAGTATTGGGAGAGATGACTGAACTGCAGAACATTTGGGGGACAATGTGGAAACCTAATGCAGTAGAAACTCCCTGGAATCAATGGGGGTAACCCTAGGGAAGACTCCTAGTAATGGGGTATATGGAGTCTGAACGGGCCATCTTCTGTAACCAGGCAAGGTTTCCAGTGGTGGTATTAGGACACCAACCCAGACACAAAACTTGTGACCTACAATTTGTCCTTTCTGTAATATGTGTTAGGGAAGTGGTAGCACATATGGCTTGTGCCTTCATCTCAGCATTCAGGAGGCCGAGTCATGAGGATTGCCGAGAATTTCATGCTGTAGGGTAAGATTCTAGCTCAGCACGCTCCTTCCCAAAACAGAGAGCTATTTATTTATATTTTGTGTCCTTGCATGCTAAACCTTAAAAGAAGACTCTTCACCCTCCTCGGGTTTCCAGGAAAAGCAGCAAGTGTGTACTTCACTGATGAAACTCTGAAGTTGGTAAGACCTCCATCTTCTTTCATGTTTTTAGTGCATATAAAGATTTACCCAGTTTTCTGAGGAACCTTCAGATTGATTTCCAGAGTGGATTTTACCAGTTTGCAATCCCACTTGAAATGGAGGAGTGTTCCTTTTTCTCCACATCAGACAGGGCATCAAGTGGAGGGATGGGGTTGTCATCCCACAGTCAAAAACTCTGACCCAGAATTGTTTCTGTCTGAAAAAACTGCAGGAACAAAAATAGAGAAGAGCCTAAGGAAAAGGAGGTCCAGTGACAGGCCCAAATTGAGATCCAGCTCAGGGGAAGGCCCCAAGACCTGACACTAAGCTTTTTAAGGTGTGCTTACCAACAGGGGCCTGTCATGACTGTCCTCCGAAAGACCCAACAAGCAGCTGAAAGAGTCAGATGCAGATATTTACAACCAACCAATGGACAGAAGCTGGCTGAATTAGGGAAAAGCTGGAAGAAGCTGAGGAGGAGGGCGACCAGCAGTCTCAACTAACCTGGATCCACAGGATCTCTCAGACACTGAGCCACCAACTAGGCTGCATACACCAGCTGATCTGAGGCCCCTAACATATACAGCAGAGGACTGCCGGGTCTGAACTCAATCAGAGAAGATGCAGCTAACCCTTGAGAGGCTTGAGCCCCCAGGGAGTGTGGCGGTCTGGTGGGGGTTGCACACCATCTTGGAGATGTTGGGTTGGGGGAGGAGGTATGGGATGTGGAACAGTGGGAGGGTGGACTGGGAGCTGGATTAAGTCTGGACTGTAAAAAAAAAAAAAGGTTAAAGAATAAAAAAACAGATTCATCCAGAAACTAGGGGTGATAGTTCTAAAAAGCAACTCACAATATTTTCTAAACACTGTGCACACGTAAAGCTCTTTGTAAACAATATAATTTATAAAGAAATTACAGAACAAGCTCATTTAAACTGCCTACCAGTTTCCTGTCTGTGTACTGATTCTGTGTACAAATATGTACATATCTGTCACCTTTGTTGACCTGGAATCTCGACCTTATGCCTACTTTCCTCTTCTTCATAGAATTTGTATCCAGTATGTGGGGTATAACACCTATAACTCATGTTGATGAGAGCTGGGTTTTCCTATCATAATATATTTATTTTTAAAAGGGCAATGGTGTCAAAAATTCAGAGTTTACTATGAAACCTCCCCAAACATATTTGTTCAATCAGCCCACACTGAACCTTTTCTGCTTTCCTTGGATTTGTCTGAGTCTTGGTGAAACGCAGGTGAGAGAGAAGCACATCAAACATAGGAAAGCCTGGGCTTGCTGCAGGTCACACAGAACTCACTAAAAAGTGCCAGTGTGTTTTCTGGCAGGATTCTGGATGGTGTGCTGAGGTCCTGAGGGCTGCTGACAGGACGTTGAAGTTGTGAGACACCATCATGTGACCATGGCATTTAGTGAAAGGACTGGCGAAACTATGCTGCTCTTGGGTGTTACTGCTGATTAAACTAGAGCCACCGGGAACATTATCTCAGGGCCATGTAATCATCTTCTCAGCTCTGGCTCCTCGTTTCTCTGCCATGATTTCATCAGCCTGGTCACTAAGGGTCCCTCTTGCATGAATCCTTTTAACTACATCCATAACCCAATGTGAATGCATGAACCAGTGTGGCCCCAGGACTTTGGGTAAAGATTCACCCAAAATGACAAAGAATTTATTTCTTTTAAAAGTAATACTAGACCTTTAATAACAAGAACAATACTATTTTCAAACACATGTCTATGGATATGCTAGGACTGTGTTGCCCTGAGACCGTTTCTAGACAACAAAAGAGAAGCATTTTCCATTTTGATTCGTGTTTTGAACTCTAGCTTTAACAGACGGCAAATATGTGTATTCTGTAAAGTCAGCATCTTAGGCCAAATCCATTTCAACTTTGATTACCTTATTTATTTTTTTGTGATTCCTTAACTCATTGGGCTTTAGTTTTTCTTAACTATAAAATTTTTGTGGCGATGGCCTTATACATTTGCTATGGGAACAACACATGAGCTTTTGCTGTCATGTGTCATTAATAGTAGTGAGAGATATTCTCCACTCCTTCACACAAGGAGAAAGAATATCTCTCATTACAATTAATTATCAGTCTAATGAGGGAAGTGTAGATGTTACTATTTCTGCTCAGGTAATAAACTTGCAAGAGAAACTTGCAAGAGAGAAACAAATCGATTTCTCCTTTAATGGAATGCAATACAGTGAGCACTTGCTTAAAACCAAATTTTAGGCATTTATGGGAATTAGCATGTCTCTTTGAGGGAACTATTTCGATATGATTTTGTAATTTGACTTTATAGAAATTTGGATATTTTCCAAGGGAGATCTGGGGGTGGGGGGTTGGTGTTCATGAAATAGGGTGAATCTCTGGGAGTAGTTTTAACCAGGAACAGATACTATAATGAGAAATAAAAAAGAAGATTAGGTGTGGGTTACAGCTAAAGCACCTCACATGTTTTCTAATGAAGTACACGGATTCCAAATGAGGAAGTGAAAAGGGCTCCACATGCTTGTGGTTTTGACAGTTGCTGTCTGCAGCTGAGAGTCTGATTTGTTGACAGATAACAGAATTCTTAAAACATTTACCTCAGTTCCATTCTCTTTACTGTTCTGAGAGAGAATATAAAATTTATGAAATTCTATGAGCATAAAGACATTTATAATAATATTAATTGTAACAGAAAAAATTTAAAAAATCAGTTAATAATGCAAGACTTTTATGCTAGGTGTCATATTAGTTATTAAAATCCAAGTGGAGAGACATTTTTGTAAAGGGAAATTAAGTGTGACAACATATAGGCAAATTACCACTTCAACTGAGTATAATTGTCACTGGTAACAGGCAATAAGGAAATGCATAGTTGCGTTCTGAAGTTCTTGATTTCCCATTGTTTCGTCTAATATTAACATTCATATTTATAAGGATAAAATTTAAGATAAAATTTATATAAAGATTTATAAGATAAAATTCTCAGAAACAGTCTGAGGACTTTTAAAATTTCAATTTTTAAAGAAACCTATCAAATTTTCATGATTATAAAATAATTTTAATAGAAAATAATCCAGTCATTTGAAAAGAAACTGCTATAATTTAGGCAAAAGGAAAAAAAACTCCATTAATAAGATTTTTGATCCTGAGCAGCATCACAAATTTAGCACTGTAAAATTACACTGAAGAGTAATCTGATATCTGTGTTTGTGTGTGCACATGCACATCATGTTCTACCACCCTCAACCCTATTTCCTTGAGACAGGGTTTCACTCTGAGCTTGAGACTTGATTTAATGGTTAAGCTGACTTAATCTTCCTGTCTCCACCACTCCCCAGTCTAGTGCTGGGGTTAGAGAACTATGTGGGTATGCCTAGATTTTATATTAAAATATAGTTTTAAAATTAATTCTTTGAGAATTTCATACTATTTATTTTAACCACATTACCCCTTAACTTTTCCCAGATCTACCTCCAAGTCCTCATCCAATTTCGTCACCAACATGTCCTCGTTTCTTCTTTTTAAAGTAACCTATTGAGTCCAATTTGCGCTGCTCATATACTCCTGGGTATAGGACCGTCTTTGGAGTATGGTCAACCCACCAGGATACGTGACCTAAGAAGAATGAACCCTCCTATTTGAAGCCAACAACTACCCACAGCTCCTCACCTAGGGATGGGGATTTGTGAATCCTTCTCTCTCCATGCTAGAATGTTAACTGGTTTGATCTTGTGCAGGTCTTGCCCAGGCAGCCATAATGTGTGATCCTGTCATGCCCAGAAGACTTCTCAAAACGTTGTCCCCTCTTTTGTTATACTTGTTGATCCTTTGGTGTGTGTGTGTGTGTGTGTGTGTGTGTGTGTGTGTGTGTGTGATACAGATGAACAATTTGTGACTGAACACTCCATTGATGCTTATTCTTTGCACTTGGATCCGTTGTGAGTTTCTGTGTTAATCGCCATCCACTGACTGGAGAAGCGTCTCTGAAGAGGTCTGAAAGCTGCTCTAGTGTTTGGGGATTTAGAGGACCATTTGTTTCTGTGTCTATTTTAGTGCTGGAGATCTGACCTCAGAGGTATGTATGCTTGCAAAGCAAGCTCTCCTGTTCACTGAAACACCTCCCCAGCCTCCGAAAACTTTTCAGTGTCTGGCCCAGCTGGCAATAGGTAAAAGAATCCTCAGGAGTCAAACATAAAGCAAAAGCCTAAAGCCTGGGAGAAAAGCTTTCAGGTCATTTGCAAATTTGCAAGAATCCAGGGATTAGCTTTGAGTGGTCTCACAGGAATAGGGAACAAATCTTAGCGTGGATGTAATGTAGGGAGTCAGATCAAAGACCTTCTGATGAAGCCAAGGCTTTACCCAACCAAAAAGTCCCAGTTGCACTGAACTGCGAAGGAGGGAGAAGTTCTGCTTCACAAAGAAAAGGCATTCATTTTTACTTCAGCTCTAGGTAGAGGGCAAAATGAATTTGTTGGGAAAAAAGTGTTAATATTGTTGCCAAATGGGGAAATACAAGTTTCTGTACTTTTAACTTTAGGCCTCCAAACTATTTCTATGAAAGTGTATCTAATGATAGACTAAAAATCAAAATATTGCAAAAATGTGAGAACAAGAATCGTGGTTGAGAGTTAGCATAGATATTCTAAAACTGAATGAAATATCCAGCAACTTAGAGAGCCCAATTAAGAAATGCAGAGTAGGAAATGAACACTATTTTTTTTTAAACTTAAAAATTAAGAGCTTGATGTGGATGCATGCCTACTATACAGTTCTCAGAAAATTGAGGTCAGGGAGTAATTATGATTTCAATGCCACTCTAGGCTCCTCAGGAAGAGCTTGCTTTAAAAAATTCTAAACAGAGGCTGGGGAGATACTTGGTTGGTCAAATGCTGTTGTGCAATCATGAAGAGCTGAACTGGACTCCCCGGCATTCATATGAGAAGCTAGGTGTGGTGTTAGGTCTAATGCTGTGGAGGCAGAAATGAGAAGATACAGAGATAGTGCCGGCCAGGCAGTCTTTCTGAGGCTTTGCCTTCTGCGTTCAGAGAAAGACCTCATTTCAATAAATAAGGTGGAGAGCTATAGAGGAACTCAGTCAACATTGACCTCTGACCTAAACGTGCACATACACTCATGTGTATGCATATACAGATGTATGCATATCTATCTATCTATCTATCTATCTATCTATCTATCTATCTATCTATCTATCTATCTATCTATCCAATCCACATACAAATAAAGTTAAATTAAAAATAGTAATATAGACTATAGAAAATGTGAGTGTAGCTAAGAGACTCTTGGTGATGATAAACTATGTTTGAAAAAAAATAGACTTGAAAAAAACTGAAACTAAAAAAAACCACTGGACTTTAAAGTAAGTCAATGGGCAACTTTGGAAGACCTTGCACAAGTTAAACTGATATACATAATTTAGCATGATAAATTGAAAGAAAGCTTCAGCTGGGTCTGGCTTGGACCTTAGTCCCAGCACTGCAGAGGTGGACAGGATGAACTATGGTCAGGGTTAACCTTGGCTACAAAGTGGGTTCCAGGCCAGTGTGAGTTACAGGAATCTGTGAGTGAAACTAACATTTGGATGAAATGTAAAGATCCCCGCAGAAAGGTAATGAATTGAAACAAACTTACAGAGCAAGAGAGATGTGAAGTCTCATTATCACGGAGTAAGCTGGGTCAGTGGTTGAAAATTTCTTATAAAGACAATGCTGGGCTTAAATAATTTCATACAGAAGTTTCACCAAATAGATTAAAATTATGTAAGAGACAACTCTTCAAATTTCTCTTGTAAATTGAAAATAAGATGACATTCTCTCTTCAAATTACCTCTATGAGGCTGTTAACCCTTATTATCCAAGCCTGGCAATCATGATATGCAAAGAGCAGTAATAGGTGAATCTCAGTTGCTGCTGTGCATACAAAAGTTCTAAAATAGATAATATTTAAATTAAGCCCCAAATATATACATTATTCCAGTTTTGGTTCCTAGTTATGGCATTTACTCAGTACTAAGAAATCACCATATGAGCAGATTAAATTGGAAAATAGTCATCTTAACAGACAAAATATAAAATGAACAATTAAGATCCAATTCTATTTATACTAAAAGGAACTCTTAGGAAACTAAGAATTAAAACAACAATTTTGATTTGATAAATGGTATCTACTAAAGATTTAGCGAAGTAGTCATTTAAAATTATGAAATTTTGAAATATTTCTAGAAATTAGAATCAAAACAGTATGAGTAGCATTCCTGGGTGGCTTTGAACTTGTAAACCTCTTGCTTCCAACCAACTGTTCAGCATATCCTACTGGCATAGATAACCACAACCTGCGTGAGTATCATTCCTATTCTACAGTTTACGGCTGATCCTAGCCAGCCTAGTAACGTAAAGAAAATAAATGAAAAGTGTATACCTTGGAAAGGTAGAGATAGTCAATCTACCTAGAAAATAAATAGAAATATCTTGTGACTTTAGTAAGAGAGTTTGGAACATGAGCTGGATGTAACTTACAGTAGAAGCACAGGCATAACTACATTTTGCAGCTAGCAATTAAAAAATAATGTATGGATTTTAAAGTTACTATTTACATTGGACACAAGGAATAAGAGTTTAGCAATAATGCAAAAAGAAATGTGGGCAGCCTTTAGTGAGGGAAATGAGGGCAACCTATAGAAAATATATATTCTTTGACTTCTCATATAATAAAATCCTCAGTTATTACAGTTATATCAATTCTCCTCATATTTGTTCCCAAGCCTAGTAGTTACAAAGATCTCAGAATAATTTTTTTTTTATAAAACTTGATAAATGAAATCTAATGATACCAACAGAACAGAAGAGCAAAGGGCCCTGGATAGCTGAAGGGTTCCTGAAGAACTAAGTAGGTCTTGGCCTAACATGTCTGACAGTTAACTACAAGAATGCATCTTTGACAAACCATTGAGACTTACATCTGTGGAAAGACAAGCTCAGGACTGTTTAGAATCTTCAGTCATATAGAATTGGCACGGAAGATTGCTGTTACTGCAGTCATTGGCTCTCTGTGGAGGAATATTATTGGATCCCTACCTCACACTATATATGCAACTCAATTTCAGCTGGAAGAAGAGAAGATGACAATGTATGACAATTTAACACATTGCATATATATTGTACATTGTTTGGGCAGCCTCCCATTCTCTTCTGCTGAAGCCCTGCTTCTCAATAATCTCCCTCCTATTTTGATGTGACCTTTTTTCTGTTTTAATCTCTAGGCCTTCAGTGATATGGCCATCATGATTTCATCCCTCATGAGTGATGGAATGGTGATAGGGGCCAACGTTTTTCTGTGCAGGTAACAACAGTGGTAGTGAGTGCATGAGTACAATGGTCAGGCTATGCCCAGGAAACATTGTCTCATTGCAGTTTGTACCAGCCTCTGGCTCTTATAAAGCCTTTTCATTCTCCTTTCCATGCTGTTTTCTGACCTTGGGGAGAGGAGTAATATAGTTATCCCACTTAGTGCTAGATGTCCAGAGTAACTTACTCTCTGCACACTATCCAGTCGTGAGTCTCTGTATTAACTAGCATCCACTTCAATAGGAATCTTCTTTAACGAAGGCTGAGAATGGCACTAATCTATGTGTATAAGCATACACATCTAGAGGGCGATTTAAAACCATACTCATTTAGCAAAACAGCAGTAGTAGGACTTCCCTGGGATTATGATCTCCTCAGGGCTCTTACCCAGGATTTTAGGACCAGGCATGAGTTACCTCCAGTGCAGCAGGCCTCAAATCCAATCAGAAAGTAGCTGGTTAGACCTGTGACAGTCATGTCACTATTGCACCAGACAGAAGGCAGCTGGTGAGACCTGTGACAGACACGTCACTATTGTACCAGTGAAGGTACCTTGTTAGATGTAGCTTGTGAGGTGTGCATTTGGGTTGGACAACTGATAACTTTTTCTCCTGCAGGAGCTTACCTTGTACTTTCTGGCACTATGAAAGCTAATCAGCAGGGAGAGAACTTTCACTCAGATCCAGATTGAGATAAAGACATTAAAAATTGCTAAATTCAACTGCATTTAAATGGAAGGTTTCTGTTCATTTAAGAGAGAAAAAATTCACAGTTTGGGAAAGTGTTTGCAACAAAAAAAGTCACAAAAATTTGCTAGTTATAACACATAAACAGTTCCTAGAATTAAGGAGAAAAATCAAATAAAAGTCTTATGTCTATAAAATACAAATGGCCAATAAACTTGTTGAGACATAGTGAATCCCAGTAATGGAGAAATAAAACCATAGTGAGAGCCAGGCCTTGGGGCTTAGCTTGTAATTCCAGTACCCAGGAGACTGAGACAGGAAGATGCTGATGAGCTCAAGGCTAGCCTGGGCTACATAATGAACTCCAGGGTAGCCTGGGCTACAGTATGAAACCATGTTTCAAAGGCCAATTGCACAGAGAAAACTGAGATGAGACTGTTTTTTTTCTTCTACTAAGTAAGCATTCATCAGCAACTGACATTTTGGAGACATTGCACTATTTACTTTCATCTTCAGTTACTCATCTCAAAACTTGCCACCATCCACACGAGGGCACTTTCCATCCCTCTTCAGCTCAGTGTCTTTTGTTCAGTGGCTCACATGCATTTTCTTAGATTTTGGCTTCACTGAAGTTTAATGCCTTCTCCCCGCTCTACCTTTTGTGACCCTTCTCAGACTCCATGGGAAAAAAATGAAACAGTACTTTTCAAAGACTCGTTTGACTGCCAGGCAACACTACTGATTTACATCAATACATAAACAGAAACTTTGAAAGCCATGCTTGACATTTGTGTTTAACAACAACTCTCAGACAAAAGTTGCCCCATGTACTTTCTCAGAGCTTCTTTGGGGATGCTTCCTTCTGTTTCATGTTGGATCCTCTGGTACCCACCATGTCCCTTCCCCACTTCTCTGCACACCTGCTACTCCCTGAACTAATATCCTCACTACAGCCTTAGTTGAGAAACCCTCTGTGTGGAGTTGGTGGGTGTAGAAACTGCAGGTGACTCCATTTCAGCAGTTTTGATGGCCGGAGAAGAATTATTGCTTCCTTCGCTTTGTGGCTCTGGTCAGTGCCCAAGAGGTGTAGTCAAAAAATCAACAAATTAGTGATCCAGCAGGCCCAAGTCCAGCTGTTTAACATGGTCCAACTCAGATGTCACATCCTCGGTGATGCCGTCCCTGACCTGCCGCTCCTGTTACAGTTTCACGGGGCCCTCTGTGCTCCTGGAGTCCATTGTTTAGACTATGGAGTGGCACTGACCATTCACTGCTTGGAAATGCATGGTAGGTGACGAGAGTGTAGACTCTCAAAGAGGCCAATCTGGGTACCCTTTGTTCTCAGGCTTGAGACTTGGGGTGATTAAATGACCATTCTGGACCTCAGTCTTCTTCATTGTAAAAGAGAGTGCGCAGTAATATAAAGCAGAGTAGAAAATGCATATGCTGCTTAGTCTTGTTTCCAGCAAATAGCTAACAAACTCAGTTTCCTGTATCTTCCTGTCTCTCCCACTAGACCAGGAAGTTTTCTAGGTCTCATCCCTAGTACAGTACTAAATGCAGGCAGGTGGCCAATACATGCATGTTGAATGTTGTGTGAAAGTTTGAGTCTTGGAAAACTTGGTCTACCTTGTTGAAGTGTGCAGGCATCTGTTTTGGTTTGTTCTTTTCTTTTGTTCAAGCCTATACTGGACAGCAATGGAGGGGATGCAGGGCAATTTAAACTCACAACAGGTCATTCATGCGCCTATGAATTTCCTATTCTTTGGAAAGTTCTAAGTTCTACTTTGAAGGTCTATATTTTCTTGTAAGAAAAAAAAGACACTGAACAAGAACTTAGAGGTATTGGAAGTATTTGGGAAGATGCTGACTACAATTGAGGTGTTCCAAAGGGCTGGCCCCGCACTACCAAGATAGAATCAAAATCAAGGTTGCTTGGCTTTCTGTGGAAAAGCATATGCCTTTGGCTGAAGAGAGAAAGTAACTTGGCAAGCATTGCGCTTTAAAGTGTTTTCAGTATGTGGATTAATTCCAAGTGACCACACTCAGCTTCAAGTTAATATTTTATGTGAATTATCCCCTGGCGTACTTGCAGCATGTGGTGAGACCAAGACAGGTTGATGGAAATACCCTTGGAAGACATCAGTTATACAGATCCCCGTGTTGATGACTTGTGAATACTTTGCACTCGTTGACCATGTTTTGCTGACTATATACACCAGCTTCTAGGCCAGAGCTTGGATTGAATTTGCTAAAAATCTGGTATTCTCCATCCCTGTCAAGTCAGCAGTCACAAGCCACATCTAGTCGGCATGTTGGGGAGTCTGGTGGGAGCGAGATGAAAAAAGTCTGCTATCTGGGAGCAGAATTATGTTTTAATATGTCTTTTGGTTACTTAGTTTTGGCATTTGGCTTTCTTAGCTTTTAGTTTATTTATCAGTGATTTCTATTAAAGGCATTTAGTACATTCTATTACGCTGTTGAAAGTTTGCACTAAGTACTTACCTTGTAAAGCTATCATGTGGTTTTAAATGCAGAGAGCTAAACAAACTTTGAGTCTGGATGTTCCAACAATCAGCCTAGAGATGCACAGATTTCTTTCATTCACACAGCAGTGTTTAGTGATGGAACTCAGGTTAGTGCTAAGTTCCTTGTTTTCATTACCCACCATGTTAGCTCGCGGATTCTCTTCCTCATGCTTACGTGAGTACTACCTTCATGTCAGGCTACTGGGGAAACAAAGACATGGACTAGACATTTTTGTAAAGTGACCATATTCATACTTGGCTGTGGGTGTCTTCCCATCACTTTAAATTCTTTACATTCTGATATGCTTCTTCATAGAACAAAAAAAATCACAAACTTTGAGTTTCAGATGCTTTTTATAGTTTAAATTTTATTTATATTTTTATTGATACTCACCCCACATTTTAACACACAGGTCATTTTGAAAGCCTATTCTAGTTGGTAATGGTGCTATATAGCCAAGTACCATTCAGTTGGATTACATTTGCAGGCTCAGTCCATAATCTTACTTTTCTTCTGGTTAGCATCCAGAATAGTGGTTTTATTACAACGTTTCATAGAAAACATTATACTTTGTTCTCATATGTTCCTCTCTCTCATTTTCTTCTCCCATGTCCCTTCTTCGCCTCTGAGTGGCTTTATTCCTTCCTCAAGGTAGACTTCCTTTCTTTTTTCATGTCACATGTACCCCTCTACACCCACCCCCAGTCCATTCTTTCTCTTAAGGTCTCTTCCTCCCTGTGCTGGTGTTTCAGGGCAGCTTGACATGAGCCAGAGTCATTTTGGAGGAGAGAACCTCTACTGAGAAAATGCCTCCCACCCCCCTCCAGAGTGGACTGTGGTTCATTTTCTTGATTGGTGATTGATGTGGGAGGGTCCAGCTCACCGTGGGCAGTGGCATCCCTGGGCTATGGTCCTGGGTATAAAAGAAAGCAGGCTGTGTAAGCCAGGAGGAGCAAAGCAGTACACAGCACCCTTTCCAGACTTCTACATCAGTCCCTGCCTCCAGGTTCCTGCTCTGTGATTTCCTGTCCTGACTTATCTCAGTACTGAATGTGACCTGAGAGTTGTAGGCTGAAATAAAGCTTTTTCTCCACAGGTTGCGTTGGTCATGGTGTTTTATCATAATACAAACTATAACTAAGACTTTCTTATCTCATAATCACACACATACACATGCACGCATGCACGCACGCATGCATGTGCACTTAAATCTCTTTCCATGTATTAGAGAAAGCATGCAGTATTTCTCTCTTTCTAAGACTGGCCTATTTTACTTAACACAGTGATTTCCATTTTCATTCAAGTTTTTCAAAATGTTATGATTTCACTTCCTGTTGTGGCTGAATAAAATTTTAGTGTGTATTTAATCTGTTCATCTGTTGATGAACTCCAGACTTGCTCCTATCCATTGATATTGTGAACAATGAACAATGCAGCCATAAATGTGGATAAACAAGTATTTCTGTTGTGTGTTGATTTAAAGTTCTTTGGACATATTCCTGAGTGGTATAATTGGCTCATGTGGTAATTTTATTTAATCTGATTTCCTTGGGCCTGTACATCTCTGTCTTCCTACCAGCAGTAAGAGGTTTTTCCCCGAACCTCCCCTTACCTTCTCAGCATGTATTTACTACCTTTTGTTTTCTTGACTGTAGAGAGATAGAAACTAAATGCAGTCATTATTTGTATTTTTTCTGATGACTAAGTTTATTGGCCCCTTATACTTCTTTTGAGAATTATCTCTTCAGCTCATTAGCTCCTTTATAGAGTAGTATATTAAACTTATAAATTAGTTAATTTGGTATTTAGTTTTTTCTGTTCTTTATATATTTTAGATATTATTCCTCTATCTGATATGTAGTTCATAAACCCTTTTCTCTCATTCTGTATTTTGTCTTTTCAGTATGTTTCCTTGGCTGTTCAGAAGTTTTTAAATTCCACATAATTCCACTTGTCAATTCTTTGAGTTATTTCCTGTGCCACTGACATTTTCAGAGTCTTTGCCCAGGTTTATTCTTGAAATATTTTTACCTATGTTTTCTTCTAGCAGTTTTAGAGTCAGGGGTGTCACGTGTCACACTAACATCTTTGATTTATTGTGAATTTATGCTTTTGCAGGGTGAGAGATAGAGATCTTGCTCCATTTTGTACGTGTGGAAAGTCAGCTTTGCTGAGTACCATTTGTGAAAGGGTTTGACTTTTCTCCAATGTATGCGTTTGACATCTTGGCTAACAAAGGTGACTTGAGCTGTGCAAGCTTACTTCTGAGTCCTGTGTTGTGTTCCCTTGGTTTCCGTGTCTGTTTTTGTGCCAGTACAATGTTGGTTTGTCTCCATAGCGCTGTGACTGATGTGAGCTCAGGTGCTGTGCTGTCTCCAGCTCTGCCCTTGCTGCTTTGGATGACTTGGATTTTTCAGCCTCTTCTGTATGATTTTAGAAAATTTTTTCTCACTCTGTGAAGTATGCTATTGGTATTTTCATGGAGATTGCACCAAGTCTGTAGATCACTTCGGTAATTTAGCTATTTTCACAATATTTGTTCTCATCTGCGAGCATGGGAGGTGCATGAGAGGTGCATGGGAGGTCTTTTCATTTTCTACTGTTTTCCTCAGTTTAAAAAAGTTTCATTATAGAAAACTTTTACCTTCTGGTTAGGTTTATTCTTAGACATTGAATTATTTTTCCGAAATTACTGTGGATGATTCCTCCCCCGCCCTTGCTTTGTACCTTTTTGACAAATTTGTCATTGGTGTATAGAAAAGCTACTGATTTTTGTTTCCTGCTACTTTGCTGAAAATGCTTACCAGATCTAAGTCTTTGTTGACTTACTGAGTCATGCCATCCGTAAATATGGATAATTTGATGTTTTTCCTTTCCAATATATGTCCCTCATTTTTGGTCTTATTGTTGTAGCTAAAACTTGGAGCACAGCATCAAATAAGAGTAGAGAGGGAGGCAGATTTTAGAGGAAATGTTCTCAGATTTCCCAGTTCGGATGTTGACATAGGTTCACCATATATACATTTTCTTTTGTTTCTATGTTTCTTCTATTCCCAGTTTCTTGGGGGCTTTTATCTTAGATTTGCACTTTGTCACAGCCTATTTTCTACATTAATTGAGATGGTCATGCGAATTATGTTCGTAAGTCTATTCATGTGAAAAATTGTATGTATTAATTTCTATATGTTAAACCAAACTTGTATTCCTGGCATATAAAATCAACTTAAGCATGGTTCATCTTCTTTTTTTTTTTTTAAAAAAAGGAATTATTTATTTGTTTTATGTATAGGAGTATACTATAGCTGTTTTCAGACACACCAGAAGAGGGAACTGGATCCCATTATAGATGGTTGTGAGCTACCATGTGGTTGCTGGGAATTGAACTCAGGAACTATAGAAGAACAGCCAGTGCTCTTAACCTCTGAGTCATCGCCCCCTACCCCCATGGTTCATCTTCTTAATATGTTCTTGAAGTTGGTTTGCAAGGAGCTCATTGAACATTTTAAGCACAGAACCTATTTTTTTTTTAAACTTTGACAGTCACTTTTCATGTTCTCTGTCTTATATGGCAAAGCCTAGAATCCTAGTACCACATTTGTTTCTCCTGTGGAGGCTTCTGAAAAATACGGATTCTGGGATGTATTCCAAGCAAATCAACATAGAGTATGTGGCTGAAACATACTGGTAAACTTGCAGAACGTTCCATGCAGTTCTAGTCTTCAGTCAACATGAAGAGTTACTGGTCTAGAGGGCAAGTGTTATTTCCTTTTGAAATTATCTTTTTCATATTTTTTGATAATCTTATTTTTATATTTTGTATTATTACAAACATATATTCATCTGTTCTCTCCTGGTTGTTTCATCCAAAATCTCCTGGTTGCCATATTTTAGTCTGGCCTTCTACTTAAGCTATGTGGTGAATTTCCACAGCTTTTTAGCAACGAGGATAACATATATTCTTCTTTTCATCCCTACATTCAAAAGTCTAGCAGTGTTTACTCCTCTCCTTTCATCATCATAGATCTCACTCAGTCATATTTTCTCATGCAAATCACTAGCCTTTTCCTTTCAGTGGGATGATGAGCTTATGTATGTATGAACTGCTTGTCACATCCTTTAAGCGCTGTGATGATGTATCTTCATTGAAAATAATAGTGAAATTTAATTTCCAAAGTAAGCTATTATAAGGGATCACATGGGACCATTAGAAATGATCAAGACATAAATATTCTTCCATTATGGATGGACTAATTTATTCATGGGCTGACAGACTAAATGGCTATCAAATACATGGCTCTTTTAAAAGATTACATTTTTTTACATTTATTTATGTAGTGTGTGTGTGTGTGTGTGTGTGTGTGTGTGTGTGTGTGTGCATGTTTGCATGTGTGCATGCAAAGATGTACTATGGTGCACATATATGGGTCAGAAGACAACTTACAGGAATTGGTTCTCTTCTTGAACCACTTGGGTCCCATGGATTGAACTCGGGTTATCAACCATCTCACTGATTCTCAGATGAGTACATTTTAAAGCCATACATAAAAACATATATACATATATACATACATACATACATACATACATACATACATACATGGAGCTTTCTCTGGCATGTTTATAATATGTTGCCATATTACAATGCAATAATTACCACACCCTCCAACCTCTAGAATCACGGACCAATTAAATATGTAACCTTTATACATGTCTCAGCCCTAGGTAGTTTGTTAAAGCAATGGGAAAAAGACTCAAATAAGGGAAGTTAGGGCTGCAAATTGCTGAGCTGTTTCTCTACATCATTCCTCTATGGTTGCTCCCTTTTCTCAAGTGTACAATTTCTGCAAACAAAACCAAGTCCTAAGTGGAGGCACTTTGAATTACTGCAAGCAGATGCTCTGGTGGTATGAAACGGCATCAGGAATTCACATGTTCCAATTAGTTCATTGCATATGACTGCATCAGAAAAACAGTCTTCCAGGAAAAATGGGACTGAGGGAGAGAAAAGATTAGAATTTATCTCAATACAGAAATTCTGTAACAAAATGTATATGGTATTTGTCTACCCTATGTGGCAAATTACGTAAAATAGAAGCAAGCATCAAACTTCCAAAGATCTCTAAGGATGTTTCACACTTCTAGTCTATAGCTTTTCTACAGACCCGTATCTGACAAAGCCCAGGCCCAGCATTACATTAAAATTTTAACTGGTCCTTTTCCTGCTTTTTGTTGTCAGACACATGAATATGTAACTTGAAATTAAAAAAAAAAAGAGTGAAGAAACTTGCTGTGACATCAGGATCTAACATCTGTGTGAATGGTTTGGAGAGAGGAAAGCAATATCCCTTGTCTAAGTAACCCAGACATGGCTGTGCTGCGTCCTGTAGACACCCAAGGCTGAATTTGCAGTCATTGCCAGAAAAGCACACCACGCCCACATGTCAAAACAAACACGATATCCAGGGGAGTAAAATCAAGGTTTCCGTTGTTTCTTTTTTTCACTCTCCAAATCTGAAGAATCCAGTGAGTTTTAATAACACTTCTAAAATGTCATGAGAAAAACCACTTACTTTTAGAAAGGTTGGAACAACCAAGAGAGTCTTTAGTGCGATCTCGTTTCATGCTGGGGCCCTTGAGGATGGTAGGAGTGCAGGTGTGCCTTGCTTTAAGAAAATGCAATGAAAAAAAAAAAAAAACAAAACCCAAGCATAGAATACAGACAGCAGGAGGTGGTTATTCACGTTATGTGCTTCATGTTTTAACCTAGTCATGAATTTGCACTGGGACAGCAGTCCTTAACCTGTGAACGACTGTGTACTTTCAGACTGCTAATTTGGTAGAGTTGGGAAGATGGTGCTGAGAAACTAAGTATTTAAAGATTAAATAAGTGTTTCTATTTGAGGAAGGTATATTCAAAACTACAAGGCTAGTCAGTGAGAAAGAATAGTCATTACTAAGTATTTATTGCCATGTTCTACATGACCCCAGAGACTGACCAAATTGGAGAACTGAGGGAAATGAAGAAAGGACAGACACAGGGACATATGTATAGCCAAGCTGGGATTAGCTGGATTGGGCTCTCTGATGGAGAAGTCTCAGTGTTCCTGAAGCTCTGTGTTTGTTATACACAGTTGACCTGGGATGTGGGTTAGTGCATAGAATTGAACAAGGAGGCAGGGTTATTGTATGCCGTTGACCAAGGAAGCAGGCTTAGCTAAACTCAGAAAGAACAGTCTCTGTGGGAGAGCAGTATTCAGGCTGTAAACACCCTGAAGGAGAAAGCTAGGTGGATTTTTTTCTGCATACACAATCAATATTTCCATGCAGACTCAAGGAAGGCTTTGCCATCTCTCTGAGCCCCACCCAGGGAGGCTTTGTCATTACCATGGGGCTTGACCTTGTCTTGCTCTGATCAAATAATATATGTTTGTTCAGAATGTCACTCACTTCCCACATGTCCCCCTTTCTTATTTCTTAGATGTGCAGCAGGGACAGTCACTCTTAGGCCAGGGGCAGTTCTCAGCAATGCTATACAGACTCTAAGGATGATAAGAAGGAAGATAACAATCTCTATGCCCAAAGCAAACAAAATGATGCTTTAACAGGCTAAAGCAGGGCTTCTCAACCTTCCTAATGCTGTGACCCTTTAAAATGGTCCTCATGTCGTGGTGACCCCGAAGCCTAAAATCACTTCGTTACTATTTCATAACTGCAATTTTGCTACTGTTATGAATTGTAATGCAAATATCTGATATGCAAGATATTGGATGTGTGAACCTTAAATGAGTTGTGACCCGTAGGTTGAGAACCACTGGGCTAAAATGATTGAAGACTCAAAGAGCACCAAAGATTTTTTTTTCCATATTACCAGGAGAAACAGATCTGATCATAGGCCTTTTGTTTTCCTAGGATGTGCCAAGTGATTAGGCTACACTAATGCTATCACTACTGTGGGTCCAAGCACCCAGGAAGTGGAACCTAATTAATTCCCATTATGTTTGTTTTTATTATAAGGAGCTACATATGTCACACATATGTCTTGGTAGTGTGTGTGACATTAAGTCCTGTCTAATCACAGCACTGTAACTCATGCTGGACAGATGAACAGAACTCAATGGGACTCCAGGTGGTTAGATCAATGTCCGCTGCCTCCAAGAGAGGAGTCATTACTATAGACACGTACGGGAGGATTTGACCAAGACACATAATGAGAGTTTACAGGTCAAGGAGGCTTCTTTCCCCCATAGATGCCAGACACATCAGAATTACAGTCACTGGGTTATTTGGGTAGGGTTACTCAAAAAATAGGCTAATATTTAAAGCCACCAAGCCTTTTCCCTTTGGTTATGTGCCTCTTCTATTAGAATATCCCCAAGCCTCCTCTATTGGCCACTTTGTTGCCCAAGGCATGCTACAGCCACCATACCACAGGGCTAAAGTTATATTCTTCTGTGTCCTGGCTCTGGTCAGAAAGGCTACCAGTGCAGGCAGCTGGAAAGGGCCAACTCACAACACAGCATCTGCTCACTGCATATCCCATTCTGGTATTGTCAGCAGGCAGTTACCTTTATCTGCTGGGTTGTTTGTTTGTTTGTTTGTTTTCCTCAAATGTTACATGAAAACAATTAACTGAAGACAAAATGGGAACATGCTTGTGTCTTTTGGCCTCATAGTCACTCTTCAACTTTCGAAGTTTTATTTATTTCAAGTATCTGAATTCATTGCTCCCTTCCCTGTAAGCCAAGGGTATGTTTCCTGAACATAGACCGTGAACTTATGAAGTTGCAGTGCCTCCGCTCCACTTATGTGATCTCCCAAATCATCCCCAATATGCCACAGTATGATTGTCTATCTCTAGATCCTGTTTCCTGTTTTCCTTTATAAATTGTTTTTCTTCTTTTCCATTTATTAGCATGCCTATTACAGGAGTGTTCCTTTAATTGACCAAAGTGAATTCTCTGTAGTTAGATGTCTCCTGTTTAGATTCCTATTCAGGCACCACTTTGTCACACTCTCCAGAGCTCCAAGGATTTCACTAATTGAGGTGGTAAGGTGATAAATAAATGACAGACATATACAAAGAAAAGCTGAGATCACATAGCTGTGGTCTGGACTCTCTGATGGAAAAGTCTTAGCATCCTGGAAGTCCACTTCATGTATTATATATACTTGAACAGAGAGGTGGGGCTAGTGTATAAGCTGAACAAGGAGGTGGATTATTGTATACAGCTGAACAAGGAGATGGGATTATTTATACAGATAAATGTATGGGGTCATTATAGATAAACAAGGAATCAGGATTATTAGGAGACAGGTTTAGCTGGTTTAACTAATCCCTGTGGGGGCGGCCTCCCTAGGAAAGAAGTCTTTAGACCATAAACACCTGGGGGCAGAACTCTCTCAGGACTTCACTGCGCCACTGGATCCCTACAATTTATGCAGCCAAATTTACTTGTCTATAGGCTAATCTGATGGGAAGGGGGCATTCTCTCAACTGAATTCCCTGTTCAAGATTGCCTTAGCTTGTATCAAATGGTCAAAAAACCAAAGCAAAGCAAAGCAAAGCAAAGCAAAGCAAAGCAAAGCAAAGCAAACCAAAGCAAACTCCCACCACAAAGACAAACCCTATCATAATGTTTTATCATGTTTTTCCTCCTACAAATGCCCTAGATTATCTTACTGTTATATAATTTTATGAACCCATATGTTTTCTTTGGGTTTCTCTTAGTAATCTTTTTCAACACTTGCACTTAGCTTTTAATTAAGAATAAGTCTGTTCAGCTCCACAAACATAAGGCACGTTTCTCCATATTTTTTCAATATGTTCCTTGGCAGGTAAATTGCTGCTCTGTTTTCAGTGCATCTTTAGTTACTTAGTGGGGCCTTTGTAGATGGGTAGGCATGCAAGAAAGGAAACACAGTAGATCTAAATATACATATACTTCTTTATAGGAGGGAGCTATTAGAGCTATAATAAGTAGTAATGTGTTATTTTAGAAAAATAGATACAATACTTAAAACTAATTGTTAGGGATGGTAAAGATGAGGCAGAAACCACTATTTTCATTATGCATATGTAATATGGTTAGGTCTTTTAAATAATTGATTTAATAATACATATATATGTAAATATATGTAATACATATGTATGCAAATAATTACATATATATGTAAATATATATACATATACATATATATATAATCTTGTCAAGGCATAATGGAATGAAAATAGAAATTGATAGCAAGATCTGGAGGCTGGACAATCAAATTTTATAATAACCAGTTAGTCAGTTCAAGAGCCTGAAAAAAGATTTTGAAAGTCTTAGGATCAAGTGAAAATGACAACCCAAGCTACTGGGACCTCTGGGATTAAGGTAAGAGAGTCTCAAGAGTAAGTACACAGCTGTGCATGCTTAAGCTAAAATATCAGAGAGATAGCAAATGATTAACCTAATGATGAATACCAAAGTCTTAGAAAAACAAGAATAAGCCAGATTCCAAAGCAGAAAATGACAAAGATTAATAAAGACCAGAGCAGATATTATTTAAGTGGCGATTAGAAGAACAGTTCTCAGACTTGGTCAAAGATTGGCTCTTTGAAATAACAAGCATGATTGATAAACCCCTAGCCAGAAAACCAAATGAAACAGAAAAACGCCAAATTAGTACAATTACAGATGAAAAAAAATAGAATCTTACAACAGATTTCAATGAATCCTAGAGAATCCTTAGGGAACACTGTGAAAACCTATACTTAAAAATCTGAAAAATATAGAAGAAACTGATACATGTACACATGACCTACTAAAATTAAATCCAGAGGACATAAACAGTTTAAACAAGCCCATTGCAAGCAATGAGATCAAAGCCATAAGAACAATCTGAGGACCAGTTGAATTTGGTGCCAAATTCTACTAACCTTTTAGAGGAGAGTTATCATTCATATTCCGTTATCACTCATATTCTGTTCCACAAAACAGAAAGGGAACACTACCACATTCACTCTACAAAGCCAGAATTACTCTAACAGCAAGACCAGGTAATGGCATAAAATAACAACAAAACCTCTTACTTTCACTGATGAACGCAGATGAAAAAATTTTTAGTAAAAATCCTGAAGTTTTAGTTGAAGAACATGTTACGATTAGACACCACGGCCAAGTTTGTTTCTTTCCAGGAATGCAAGGAAGGTCCAATATATGCAGATCAATAAACAGAACATTATACATGAAAAACAGATACTATATGCTGATATCAGTAGACACAGAAAACAACAATAACAAAATTTGACATCATTTTATTATACAAACCCCAGAATATAATGAAAATACCCTATTATATTATAATAAGTGCTATATATGACACCAAGCCCCATATGGTAACAGTGACCTAAACCATGTGCAGTACTGTTGGTTACATTATTATATTGAGTAGAACAGTCTAGAGAATAGGTTGAAAAGAGGCCCATATGACTAGTAGTTCTGGTATCTTGTAGAATGTAAACCCATATTTGCCTTTAATAGGAATACAAATGTCCTGTGAAAATAGGAGATGATCTAAATCCCAAGGAAAAAACAAATGCAGTTCCTTCTCCAGGTGAATGAATGAGTCTATTATGGCTGCAAAGTCCATCCATAAACATAAAGCCATTAGTAACAATGGATCCACCCAGTCGTTATGTTGAAACAAAGGAGCATCAGGAACCTAAGACCAACACACAAACTCAGAGGCACTCTGCAGATGCACAGGTCAAAGCAGGTTATCAGCAGAAAAAGATCCCCGAGTGTCATAGGGCTGTATGTGTTTCATAGAATAACTTCTCTCTTGGTATATAGGACTATGGCCTCAGACTTGACTTCTGATAATATCCTTGACATCTTTTCCCATTTAGCAGGAAGTTTGCTATCTTTCTGGCATTTCAGTGGATCCATCTGTAATGATAAATGCATATACCTTCCCAATTTTCTTCTGGAGTAGTAAAATTAGGCAGGTTAAAGAAGCAGCTTGCTTATGTCCTTCTACAATAAAACCAGGGAGGCTAGAGTGTGCACAAGTTATTAGTCTATTGCTGGAAATAATCCTACAACATAAGCAGAATCTGAAATGATATTTAATAGTTTATGAATTAACCACAATAGATGGATCCAGTTCTACTTGCTTACTTGAAGAAAAAGAAATTTTAATAGACTGATGAATATTCGGACCATGAATTCCTCCTATATCCTTAGCTGAGCCATCCATAAAACACCTTTTTTTGCCTCTTTTATCAGTTTTGAGGTTTGATGATCCAGTTTATAATCCTTCAAGGACTTAGCCATCTCTTCCCCATGACTATCCTTCTTTTCTTCCTCAAGCATTTTCATAGCAGTCCAAATTAATGACCAAGTGACTCAACACTGAACAGGACTTTCCCCCTGCTCACATGCTTTTTCAATATTCTTTCAGACTTTGTCTCATATTTTGTCATCTAAAGTTCCTTCTTCAGGAAACTAGGGGATATAATCTTAAATAAGTTGTAACCATCTAATAGTTGTGATTTTGATGTGCGTGTTCCTTCTTTCTTTAAGAAATGATCCACAAGTTGGAATAAGGTAAAGTCTCCTCTGGCTTCTGCTCAGTTATTCTCACTCATCTCTTTCTGTGAGGATCCCTACTCTCTTATCTCACAGTCAATTTTATGTTCCTAGTTCTTGTCACCATTGTTTACTCTAGAGACAGTGGGACCTGAGAGAATGGTGCCAATAAATATGGCAGGCTAACGACTCATGCAACAGCCAATCTTAATCAGAGCATCAGACCACATATACTCTGAGGAGTCATGTGACTTAAGAGGAGTCACAAGAGTAAATTACAGGGACAAGCCCAATGTGGTGGACAAGCCATACATGGTAGGAAAGCTGCAAGTGGCAAAAACATGTTTTCCATTGGGGCATATCAACAAATAACAATAGCTAGTTGTAATGAGCAATCTGAAGTAAACTCACTCCTATCCACTACACCTCGGCAGGGCATGTAAACATATTCCAACAACAGTTCTGTGTTTCTTAATAAATGGAAGCCCCCACAGTCTGAAGCCTCCCAGGAGATCGACTGCACCCAGGGTAACAGGTAAGGGACCCTTCAAAATAACTACAGCAGCTAGGTCTCCCAAGGAGCCCAGCAGACACAGGACTCACCCTTCACTAGAACTCCACCTCTCTTCTCACCAGAGCAGATTACCAGTGTGTCTGCCCCTCTGAAGACCCCAAAGTCTGAAGGCCTCCTAGGAGATCTGCTGCATCCAGGATCACAGGTCTCCCAGGAGACCTGCAACAACCCAGGGGCACAGGAGGCAGGAGGCAGGAGGCAGGAGGCAGGAGGCAGGAGGCAGGAGGCAGGAGGCAGGAGGCAGGAGGCAGGAGGCAGG
>JANHMN010000004.1:123040702-123073126 GCA_030674055.1 Rhabdomys pumilio
GTGTGTGTGTGTGTGTGTGTGTGTGTGTGTGTGTGTGTGTGTGTGTGTGTAATGCCTGGTGTGAATGTGGAGATAAAGATAACTTACAAGAGTTGATGCTTTTCTTCTACCATGAGGATTCTGAGAATCACACTCAAGCTGTCAGGCTTGGTGATAGCCCTTTGTCTGATGAGCTATCTCACTTTTCCCCATCAACTGTTTAATGAAGATATTAATATACACATTGGATAAAATATTCTTTTAAAAATGGTGCAGGGAAAATTGTACACACACATGTAGAAGAATAAAACTAGGTAACATATCTCTCACTTGAAATAAAAATCAACTCAAAATGACTCAACAAATTGAATGTGAGACCAGTGGCTGAAAATACTAAAGAAGAACAGACATCAGACAATGACTCTCTTTAAAGGATTTTTATCAGCACAACATTAGAACCCAAATATTGATGAATGATATTGCAAAAAATTTAAAAGCTTCTCCGCAGCAACAAAACAATCAATAGAATGAAAAGCCAGCCTGCTGTCATCTAGAGCATCTCAGGGCATATGCTCAGAGGTTCTCAGTCAGCACACTACAGAGATACTTGCACATCCATGTTTAGTGCTGCACTATTCACATTTGTCAAACAGCTCAAAAGTTCAGTGAATGAACAGAGAAAGAAAATATAGCACATACATACAATGCTGTTTTACTCATCTCCTGTGAAGGATGGGGTCAGGACATTTTCAGGAAAATGAAGGTAACTGAAAGTCATGAGCAAGAAATTAAGCAGACCCAGGACACTTGTTCTGTTTTCTTTCCCTTCCTTGCTTCTTTCTCCCCGCTCCTTTCTATTATCTATCTGAGAATGACATATATGTGTGAAGATGACTAGGAGAGGAAGAGTTCTCAAAGCGGGGAGCGGAGATCAAGAAAGCATAATAGAATATTATAAAAGTATACTGTTTGGTGGGTGAGGAGACCAACAAGAGGGGAGGCAGGGACTGGGGAAGGTAGTAACGATAACTAACTACATTAGTTACTTATCTTGCAACAAAATACTTGTAACAGAAGTAAGTAAAATACTAAGTAACAGAAGGAAGGAAGTGAGGAAGGAAGGAAGTGAGGAAGGAAGGATTGTAGGTAGGAAGTGAGTGAGGGAGGAAGGACAGACTTATTGGGTCACCATTGCTTAGTGCAGTCCAGGGATATCATGGTGGCAGAAGTGTTAGGCAGCTGAGCACATTACATTTACAAGTTTAGGTCACTTTCTCTTTTTTATTCCTTCTGAGATCCCAACTTATGTAATTGTGCCACGCACAGTTGGGGGAGGATGTTGTCTTAGACAGTGCTCTACTGTAAAAGAGACATCATGACCAATTCTTATAAAATAAAGCATTTAATTTATGCTTGCTCAGAGGTTTAGTCCACTATCCACATGGTGGGGAGAATGGTGGCACATAGGAAGACATGGTACTGGAGAAGGAGCAGAAAGTTCTACATCAGTATCCACTTTGAAAATTTCAAAGCTCACCTCCAGTCACACATTTCCTCCAATAAGGCCACACCTCCTAATCCTTTCAAACAGTGCTACTCCCTGGTGACCTAGCATTCAAATCTATGAGCCTTTGGAGGCTCATACCACCATTCAAACCACCAAAATGGTTTTGCTTGCATCAATTAACTCTGTCTAGAAAATACCTTACAGACATGCTTAACATCTTATTTCCTTGGTGATTTTAGGTCAAATTTCTAAGTTGACAATCACTATAAACCATCATAGTGGCACATAATAACAGTATAATTTTATACATATGCACACACATATAAAAATGAAATCAATTACTTTGTATGATAAATAAAAAATTAATAATAAAAGTAATAGTTCTGTGAATATATATTTTAAAATAAGAGTGATACATAGAGTTATACAAAGGTCCTAGCATAAAAAAGGAATATGGAATAAATATAGAAGAATATAAGCTATATGTGAGCCACTTTTCTCTTTACCTATCAACAAGATTCTCCAAGCCAGAGTTCCTGAGAGGATAATAGGAAGCATGAGGATAGTCAGAGTCTGGTCAACATCCTCTATAATGAAGCTTGCCTTACTCATATGCTGGTATAAACCTCAGTGTGTGGCCCAGACAACCTGGAGGAGTTCTATGTCCTACTTCTTGCCGGGAAACTTAGGAAGCAGCAAATGACCAGAGTTCCTAATGTTCCTGTGAGTTGGACTAATGAAAATGGTAGCACCACTATTCAGTGCCAAAGAAGACACATCTAAGGTAATCTATAAACATTCCATGTGTCTTACTGGAGTATAAAGGTGGCCAACTTTTTATATGTGATTAACTTTGTCTAGAACCAAAGACAGATGATAGAAGACTTGGATGATGGAGATACTCCATATTGTGTCTCCAAGGAGATGCATAAGCTCAGGGGCCAGATGAAGAAAAGGCTATCTCAGGGAGCCATAATGATTGATGATAATAAAGCAACATGTACCCCAGCAGATACATATGGAACACGTCACCACCTAGGTTAGATTCATGGGATGCTGCTCTGCAAAGCTCCATGGATCCTGATTACTTCTTTCCCTTACTCTCTCAGAGGGATTTCAGGAGCAAATAGAAGACCTCGTTAGGATTTTGGTTACAGACAAGAAAACCTACTCTATTTAGCAGAGTAGGAGAACAGAATCAATGAGCTTAGAGAAAGGGTGGGACTTCTTTCAGCCAAAACCACAGCACAGGAAGCATCTAGTTAGATGCCAGTGACACCAGCATTGGCAACACTACAGTCAGAAACGGACAGCAGACACCAATGCAGTCAACTTCCACCACTCCCAGAATAGTGCGTTGGATGCTATTGCTACTATCACTGCCAGAATAAATTCTCCAGGGTTCCTCACTTCCTATTCATGACTGATTGGATCTTCTGGGTAAGATTCTTTTTGACCAGCATACATCCACTTCTTTTCTTTTTTCTTTTCCTTTTTTCTTTTTCCTACTTGAAAGCTGGTAGGGAGTTCACCTTTGGCTTCATTCTTGATGGCCAGACTCTTTCACTTTTAACTGTGACATCTATCAACACCCAGAGGACGTTGATATGTATATATATTTGACTCATATAGTCAAAATTGACAGTGCCCAACACTCCTGAGAATTTCTTGAGGCCACCTAATCTACCCAGAACACAGTAGTATTAAATTATGCCACTGTAAGGAATGGGTGGGAGTTTGAGGTGTCATCTAGGTGTAAACACACACACACACACACACACACACACACACACACACACACACTTTTTCACACTTAAACTTTGGCTTGAAAAGAATTCATATATGCTGAATGCACTTGAATAAAAAACACCTTCCCAATGGCTATGAATGTTCAAGTTTACTATTATAGCTAGCATGGAATGCAGTCCAACTATATCTCCAAGCTAAGGAGTTCATGAGCGAAGACGATGTAACTATTACATAAATATCTGAGACGGATTAAACCATGAAGATTTTGTCTCAAGCTCTGACCTCTATCTACTACATGTTGATTTATTCTCAAGATACTAAGGCCAGATGGTTGCTAAATCTGCCTCTTTTTGGTCTGATTTGAGATCCAACTCTTAAGTTTGTGCAAATTCTCTCTTCTCTTGAGGGAAGAGAGCACAGACACATCTGACGTGCTACACAACTATTCCAAACACAGTGACAACTTTTAATAAATGTGGTAGAATTCATCTTGAGTCATTTTCCACCAGAGGAACACAATGACAAAGAAATAAACAAAAAGAGGCTTTTTTGTCTAACTACCACATTGTATTATACTAACCACCCAAGTTCCTCATCTCTTCTTGAATCCTTTGGGAAACACAATAAGGATGAGAAGAGAAAGGCTCTTCCTAGGCAATCCTGTCTGCTAAGTTTCACCCAGACTACAATCTGCAACGTCAGGAGCCCCCCTCTCTTTAGCTGAGCACTTAAGAGGCAGGAAATGTTTAAGATCAGAACTGTAGTAGATGTAAGTAAGAAACATACCTGTTTTCCATTAAGGAGATTAACTTCTCTGTTGGGGTGGTTGTTATAGGGCGAGGTCAAAGGGCTGCTGGGGCTGGCTGGTTCATTTCTGACTGGGTGGGCATTGCCACTCCCAGCTCCTCTTTTGCAGCAGGTGGTCTCTCTTCACAAATTTGTCTTTCCCTGAAAGAGTCAGACTGATCAGATGCTTTAGATGGAGACACAATGTGGAACTAGTGGAGAGTTCTTGTTTTCAAAACACTAGAAAGTAAAAAGGATCGTTGTGCCCATGCATTTTTCAGATATTCATGGAGGCTGATTCCATGTTGAATTAATTGTACAGTGGATACATCTTATGATTAAAAAAAAATCCACCACTACTACCACCACCACCACATCAAACCACAAAACAACAAAAAGCCAGTAAATATTGTTTTTCACATAACATGTTTATCTCTTATTTATGTTGGTTCAATTCTAATATAGTGCCCAACATGGGGTGTTCATGAGGAGAACACTCTAAAGACAGAAATAGATTCAAATCCATACAATCCATTAAGATGGATTTACAGTAGACTATAAGGATACAGTGAAGACTTCAGACAACGTCTTCAGACAAAGGCAACTAGTTCCAACCGTTAAAAACTTCCCTCCCCTCCCTTACTTCCTCCCTCCTCCCTTATTTCCATCTTTTGTTTAGTAACATTTAAGCAAACACAAAAGCAGATAGAAATTTTTGGTGAACAGTCACACATCTATCACTCATCCTCAGCAATCATTCACTTCCTTACAGTATGATTCATAACTCTCATTTTCTCATCCATTTGAAGATATTTTTCTTCATTTTTTACTAGTGTATATTAATTGTATATGAAAATAGATTTCCTTGTGATATTTGCGTTCATGTGTATACTGTACTTTACCTACACTCCCTTAATCCTCTCTTATTTACTCTCTGATATCTGTCTGCATGAGGCTTAGAACAGACCACACCAGACCAAATGGTTCCAAGTGGGGTTTATTCAGGAGACAGGGCAAAGGTGGAGGCAGGGAGAAGAAGAGGAAAAAGATGGAAGAAGAGAGTGAGGTCAGGGGGTTCTGCCTGTTTTATATGGGTGGTGACATAGTCTCTCCCAGGTAAAGGTGGAAGGTAGCCAGGTGGATTCTGGGAATGTATAATGGTTGCCTTGGCAATGATGTGGGAGTCGCCTATATGTGATGTCACTGGTTTGGAGTCTGATACCAACATAACATACCTCTCTTTCTTCTTATTATAAAGAGAAGAAAAAGGGGAGTGTAAGCTGATGGTGAAAGGGGAGTCAGGGCGTTGTGTGTCTTAAACTACTTCCTGCTGTGTAGGGGCGTAGTCCATTTTGAGGTGTAGTTGGCTTTCACCATTGGGGTCCACTCGGTAGATGTGTGTATCAGGTTCCTCTGTAGACAGTGGCTGGTAATCCTGTAACAGGAACTGATTACTAGTTTGGTTAGAAATAAAAACACCAGGAGGATGACTAGAAAGGGTGTTACAAAAGAGAGGATCTACTTTCATATTTTTTTTTTTTAAAGATCTCAAAACCGGAGGTTTCACATTCCCTAAAAACAGCATTCTTGTTGGGGGAACCAGCAAAGACCATCTTCTTTAGCTGTCAGGACATCTAGCCCCAGTTGGTTCTGAAGCACCACGGCTGGAATTCCATGGGTCTTGTATATAGAAAAGAGTGTCTTGTGGTGTTGGTAGAAGAAATGGTTGGTCTGTGGTCCTAGCATATGTATCTGACACGACCAATATGGGCAGCTCCCATAATCTCCTGGCCAGTTTCTACAATAATCTTCCATCTGGTCAAAGAGAAAGCAAGTATAGAGAACATAATATTTAGATGAGACAACAGATATAGGGATGATAGCAATTTGGATTGGTTCTTAGCATCTGGCTATAGAGCAGTTTCCTGACCCTGTTTGGAAAGACTGCTGTCTGTAGGGGTCTCTTGAACCTCGAATCTCCAGATGAAAGGGCTTCCCTGGATAGACACAAGCAGCAGGGGGAGGACGAGAAACCTATGTCTAGTCGAGTGAGGTCGAGTTTGGCTGCCAGAGTGGAGTCTCATATTCTGGGATTGAGCACAAGGTGGGTGATCTCAATGTCCTCTGGAACTTAATAGAGCACGGTCCTGTTAGGGTCGACGTGTATGAAGAAGAGTCGATTTTAGATGGAAGGATGAAAGGCTTGAGGTGATATAGGTGGATCCAATGAGAGAGTTCCTCAAGTTTAGCAGCTGTAGGGGGTCACAAGAATTACCTTAAAAGGGCCCTGCCATTTGGGAGAGAGGGGTGAGGGCTGATAATCTGGAGGGCAGAGAAAGACTTGGTCTCCAATGTTGACAGGCAGTGGACAGGAGACAGTGTATGGTCGAGGTAGATGGTGGTCGGCAAAGTTTCATAAGAGAGAATGGAGGTGGCAAAGTAATGGGGTGAGTAGATGGTCTGGAATGGGAGAGCATTTAGGTGAAAGATCAGGAATTAGAACTGGAAGTCTATACATGAGTTCAAATGGTAAGACGAGGAGAGGCCGTTTGGGGAGAGCTTGTAGCCCGGTAGAGTCCAGTAACTGAATGACAACAGGAGAATGATGTTTAGCAACAGAGGGATCTGGACATCCCAAACATGGGGATCCATCCGAGAAGCTGGTAAGGGAAATAACGTGTTAGTGTTAGTAGGTTGACTGGCTAAAATATCCCTTCCCAATAAGGGGACAGGACATGTAGGCACTACCAAAAATGAATGGGTGAGAGGTACACCCCTAAAAATGCAACTAAGTGGAGGGGGTCTGGTGAGAAAGGTAAGGTTGTCCTCCTACCCCAACAATAGAAAAATGTGAAGGTGGAGTGGGTCCCCAAAACTTCGTTGTGGGCTGTGGTGCCTGTGCGTGAGTGTGGGTCCTGTTGGGCTGAGTTGTGGTTCCCTGAGTGTCTGTTCCCAGGCTTCTGGAACTGCGGCTGGGGAAAGGGGCAGAAACACAAATTTGACTGAGTTTACGCCACCCGGAGCCAGGCCGACACTGGGCTATGCGAAGCCACTGAGCTCCACTCTGGGTGTGGAAAGATCTTGGTCTGAGACCCCGTGGGGACAGAGCTCTTGGGAGGGGAACCCCAGGCAAGAAGGCATGCGGGAATTGACTGGTCTCAGACTCCTGAGCTCCCAGGTACCATTGGAAGCCACGGAAGAGTTGAGACTGGAGGTGTATGGGCTGGACTGGCTCGCAGCTGAGGGGAACAAGAGAGAGAAGCTCTAGCAGCACCCCATGGGGTAGTGAGACTCTTGGTTGCAACGAGACTCACTTGGCTGAGTCTCAGCTGGCTCGGCTAGCTTTTTGAGTTGGACAACCTTCATGGCTGGAACGTAGAGAAGTCCTCTGGTGAGAGATTAGGTGGCAGTTCATTAGTTAAAGACCCTCTCCACAGTTCCCCATGGCGAGCCCCAAAGATGAGAGGTGGACCATGGTTTTAAAAGGTTTATTGTCATGGTGGAAAGTGAATGTAGCTGTACCCTGTGTCCTCAGGGCGGGCCTGAGGTTAAATATTTTTTGCAAGGAGGAGGGTCTGGAAAGGAATGCTTAATTGGCTGTGCCCTCTGGCCTTTAGGTATCTCATTAATATGGAGATCTCTTGAGGCTCTGCGGCCTGTAGTCACTCCTTCTACCTGTGGAGGGGCTGGTACGGGTGTTGCCCTACATGACTGAAAGGTGCAGATCAATGGAGGTCTTCGGCCTCATGTCAGGAACCTAGAGTCTGGGAGCGTGGTGAAATGTACGCCATCCTTTGCAGGGATACCTGTTGGGTCTCCAGTCATCTCTAGCCAGTGTTTGACCAGAAACCATGCTGTCCTTTCATGGTCCTCTGCCCTACACTACATCAGGACTGAATAAGTGGCCCCATTGTCCAAGAGGAAGGAGATAGGTCTTCCACATACCATAATAGCTACCTAGTGCTACCTGTTAGTGATAAGCATGGTTAGGTCGAGGGGGCTCAGGCCCCATCAATCCTCCATAGCCAATCTTAGAAGGTCAGCTGAAGGTTTTTCTGGGAGCTATGTCACTCTGTTCTGGGTGACATGAGGGCAATTGACAGTCCAATATCCCTTCTGATGGAACCTAGGACATGGTCCCTTTGGCTTGCTCAGGTTTGGGCAAGCCCTTCTCTAATGACCTTATTGACCACATTTATAGCAGGGGCCTGGTGGTCCCTGAGCCTTCAAAGACCAGGAGTCTGGGGAAGCAGCTGATGCTGGTCAGATTGCCTTTGACAGCATGTGGTATTTCTGTTTTTAGGCTTTTTCATCTCTCTCATGGCACACCTTGAAGGGCAATGCCAAGACTTCTGCCTGTGGAGTTAGGGGCCCCCTCTCAAATTGCCTAAGTTTAGCTTTTATTTCAGGGTAGCTCTGGGGAAGAAAGTAGGTCATCAGAAGTTGCTTACCTTCTGGGTTTTCAGGGTCCAGATTAGTAAACTGCAGTATAGCCTTTGTAAGGCATTCTAAAAACTGAGATGGGTTTTCCTGTTTGTCCTGGACAACCTCTTGGAGTTTCTCAAGGTTTACTGGCTTTAAGGCTGCCTTTCTTAGGCCTGCCAAAAGGCATGTTATAAATCTATCTCTAGCTAAGATACCACCTGCGGAATTATAATTCCATTGAGGATCCTGGTCAGGAACTGCCTCAGATCTGATTGGATATGTTCCGTCTGGCTGATGAATCTGATCTGCATGCATTTTTGCCTCTTCCCAAACTTGCCTGCGTTCATCAGGAAGTAAATTGTTAGTGAGAATCGTATGCACATCATGGAAAGTCAAGTTATAAGATTGGGTAATGTACTGGAATTCTTTAATGAAGGTGGAGGAGGCAGAGGTATAGGAACCCAGTCTGCTCTCTATTTGAGAAAGTTCACTCAGTGAGAAAGGAACATGTACTCTGACCAGACTGTCAACTCCAGCCACTTCCCTTAGAGGAAGGACAGATGCTGGTTTAGGTGTCCTTGGAGGAGAAGGAATTGGGGAGTTGGCTGTGGCCTTAGAATGCATGATAGGAGGGGTAAAGGTTGGTTCCAATACAGGGCAATTAGAGTGACCTGCAGCAAGCACAGACGGAGGGGAGGGGTCTAGAGTGGTTAGGCTAGTAGGTTCTGAGTTATCCTGGTGAGAAGAAACCGAGGCAGCAGTTTGGGTTTTCAGTGGCATGGAAATAGGTCTGTGATGAAAGGGAGGCTGTTCTTCAGCTGGATCTAAGGGTGTAGTGTCGTCTAACAGTGGTTGAGTAGGTTTTATGGTTAAAAGAAGCTGGGGTGGGGAACAGGCAGAACACTTAGAGGTATTAGAGCAAAGGTAGATAAGTGCTTAGATATAGGGAACCGCTTTCCATTTACCAGACTGCTGGCATTATGTATGAAGGCCCTTTAAAATGATTGGGTCTAGCATGCCATTAGGAGGCCATTTTGAACCATTATCTAGAGGGTACACAATCCAGTCCTTATTGCAGAGGTGTATCAGTTTGGAAGGCCTCAAATCAGGTGTTAATTTTAGAGATTTGAGATTTTTCCAGAAGACAACCCAGTGGGGTGTCTGGGGGTACAGTCAAAGACAATTTAGCACCCATTGGGTGATGTGGGGGGCTGTTACTAAACTATTCCTATTGGTGTCCTGAGAGAAAAGTCTGTAATGGATCAGGCAGGTGGCCTAGATCTCAGGTCATCACGAGAATATCTAGATGCCCCGGATGTGACAAACTTTCGGAGATTGTCAGAAAGCAGATCAACCTGGTACCAGGGATTTATCGGCTGCTGCAAGAGCTTGGAGGGTTTATGAACTGCTTTCGAGGAGGGAAGTCACCCAATGGCCTAAGTCTGTAGAAAGCCGCGGTGAGCGGTGACAGCATTCGCCATTGCAACATGGCGCTGGCACCTGGCACTCGTGGGTAAACAAGTAAAATTGCGCATGTGCAAGTGGTGAAAGCGCGCCAAGTCACCACCCAACCCAGGACGTCATACGGGGTTTTGAGCAAGCAGCCAATCAGATATGTCCACCCCACCCTAGGGTGTATATAAAGCAGTGCCATCTTGGGTCTCTCTCTCTTCCTCCTCACATGGCAATAAACGCTTGCTGCAGAAGGATCCTGGCGCCCGCATGCGTTCTTGCCGGCGAGATGATTGCGATTGCGCGGGCCACATAAGTCCTAAGTCGTAAGTCAGCCAGGAGGCCATTTCATATGGTCTGGGGTATACAAACGCCAACCCTTCAGCCCAGGAAAGGCTGGTCAGGTGCTATCTGAGCGTTTAGGGTCCCTCCTGTCAATTGGAAGCTCCTTACCAATCAATATGCCAGTGTGTGTGTTGTGTGTTTGCAGGTTTCCACATTCTGGTATCAGGAAAGGTGGAACCATGAGATCTGTGTGGGCCTGTCTGGCTGCATAGCCCATGTGGCAGAGCATCACATGTTGTGGTGACGGCAGGTAGTGGCAGATGGAGTCCATCTGGTGTAGCAGTGGCGGTAGTGGTGGTAGCGGTGGCAGTGGCAGCAGGCCACATGGTCACGTGGCATCAGTCCTGCATGGTCACAGCAGCCAGCAGCTGCAGCGGCTACACGGAGGGTCACAGTTCTCGAAGTCTTCTGTTCTTGGCCCAGCATGCCAATGATATTCGCCCTCGCCCTGCTTAGAGCAGACCACACCAGACCAAACGGTTCCAAGTGGGGTTTATTCAGGAGATAGGGCAAAGATGGGGTGGAGGGAGAAGAAGAGGAAGAAGATGGAAGAAGAGAGCAAGGTCAGGGGTTCTGCCTGTTTTATATTGGTGTGACTTAGCCTCTCCCAGGTAAAGGTGGAAGGTAGCCAGGTGGTGGGAATGTATGGCGGTTGCCTTGGCAACAATATGGGGGTTGTCTAGATGTGATGTCATTGGGTTTAGAGCCTGATATGAACACCTTCCTTTTCCTACTGGTCCATTTCTTCTTCCCAAATGATTTGGTATGGAATTTAAATAAAACTCCAGACAATGTATAATTGTACCCATGGTTATTTTTAGTATATATCATACATGGAAGAGTATCTCTAACAAGCATCTATATATGTAATAATATTTCCATTCCTTATACAACTAACAATCAATCTAAAACACTAATACTCAATATGGTTACCAACCTCCTGTAAGGTTTTAAGATGTTAAATGAATAATTTACACACCCATGAAGCCACTGACAAACATGTAACTAGAACATAAAGTACAGCTCCCATTAGACAATGTAAAATAGATGGACATTTTTCTTGGATTTAGGGATCTGACTATTCCAAGGAGTTCCTGGCAGTCATGGGTGTTCCTACAACACTGCAGCACATTCAGCATGATAAAACCAGTTTCACTATCTTGTTTCCAGGCTCTCTTAACGACTTGCTCATATTAGACATGACGTCATCAGTCTTCAGTCTCCAGGGATCCACACTTTGACACTTTCCTTCATATTCTGCATCTCATCAGTTTGGAAGCTGGCTAATTTTCCTCTGAAATGTTTTTCATACCCATCTGTTTTTCTCCAGGAAGGTAGTGTTCTGAAATAAAGTAAGTGAGATAAACCATGGTAAAATTCATATGGACCAGGCTTTCTCTGATACAAACTGAGAGGTGATGTTAGCAGTGCTGAAGGTTCAGGATCCAGAGTTTTATCAGGAAAGGCTTCCCATGAGTGGCTCCAAGGATGAAGACATATGAACATGGTAGACTGAGACCCAGCCATGAGTAGAACGCCTCATGCTGTATGTTGGCTGTGCAAGCAGGAAGTGGACCACGGTGGAGGGGTGAGGGGGGGGGGACCAAGAATGCAGAGTGACATAGAGCAGGGTGAAGAGTGGCCATAGTTGATCCATGTAGAATATCAGAGGGAAGCTGGGAACTAGTTGGTCATCAACTTTATTAATAGCTTCCTTGTTGTGTAACAAACGATTCAGAATTCATCAGTTTCAAACAAAACCCATTTATTTCTGTATATCCTGTAGGTCAGAAAATCCAGGCAGCTTGGCCAGTTTCTCCACTCAGAGTTTCCAAAGGCTGATAATGAGTGTTTGTAGGCTAGAACTTATAATTCGAGGATGGTGAAATTGGGCATCATTGCCAGTACTTCTTAGATCACCAAGTGAAGAAAAAGACTGTCTCATATTTTGGGGAGGGCTTCTCCTCCCTTCGTGGTTTGCTCCATTAGGACTCCATAGGAACAAAGAGCATGACCTTTCTGCCTGGTTTATACCTTACAGTCTCCCGACTTAACATAACTGCTCATGACCTTGCACATTAAAATAATAAATGCACATAGAATGTTTCATAGGTTTGAAAAGGTTAATGCTGTGTGTGTTTATTTAAATTATATTCTTGTGACTTCACTTCAAGACCCAACCCTATTGAAAATTAAGATGCTAAAGCCTGTTGCCTTTTCTCTCTGACCTCAAGGGCCTCTGGAATATTTAATGAACTAACACATGATCACTCCAACCATTAACCTTCTAGTTGATTTTTCAGAAAGTTTTGCTCACATACTTTATTGAAATAAAATCTCCCTCTGTGAGTTATGACACATATCAATCTCTTGTCCTCTTCCTTATGTCCTAACATATTCATGATATTGCTACTTGGAGGTTTTACTTCTGAGGCCAACATTTGAAGATGACTGAGGCCTTAATAAGCCAGGTGATTAGATTTTGAATATGACCAAATATTCAAAATGCCAGAAGAAAAGAACCTATAGTTTTCTTTCAAACTAGGGAAGCCATTGCTTTCTTTTCTTAATATAGGGCTGCAATCGGCATTGGTGATTACTTTTTTTTTAAACATTTCAGTATAAATTTTCCCTCAGCTCCATTTGGGGAATCCAATAGCTTGCTAATGTAAATGGTGTTTTAAAAACAGTACTTGTACTAGAAACTAAAATCTAATCCACTGACCTTAAAAATCAGTGCCAATCATAAATAAATAAAGGTTTTAGAAAATTAAATCAGTTCTTATGGGTATTTTCTTTTGAAACAGGGTTTTACCATGCAGCTCATTTTAGTCTCACACTCAATGATCCTCCTGCCTCAACCTCCTAGATTAAAGGTGTACACTGCTATGCTTAGCCCCTTATGGTCCCTTTATGAATATTTAAAGGTGACATTCATAGTACTTAACATGTCAAAAGACAAAATAAAACAAATACAATGTAAATGTTGATACTTATTTGTGATTCTGGAATCAGAAACTTAATAAGCTGAATAGATGAGGTTGGCTGTGCAGTTAGAAAAATTGGAGAGCAAAATTGTTGGTCTGCAGTGAAGTTACATTTCCTTGTAAAGGTTAAAACAGCAGGACTCCATTATCTTTCTGGCTAAAACCTCTCTCACTCCCATTTCTTAGTGCGGACAACTCCACTTAGGTTGTGTTTTTTTGGGCTTCATGTGGGGATGCAGTCCACACCAATAGGATTTTATACATTTTATTTAATAATAGTCTTTTAAAAAAGATTTTATTTTACTTATGTATTTGTTGGTGTATGGCTATGTGCACATAAGTGCAGGTCCTGACAAAGACCAGAAACATTGGATACTCTAAAGCTAAAGTTTTAACAGGAGGTTGTGAGCTGCCCAACATGGGTATTGGGAATCAAACTCAAGCCCTCTGGGAGAGCAAGAGCTGTTAATCAGTGAGCTATTTCTCTAGCCTGTTAGTACTTTAATCTATCCAAAGTAAGGCAAGAAGGTAAACTTATGTCTTTTCAGGCTAGCATTCCTACTTAGAAACCCTTAAAAACAAAACAAAACTATCCATTACAAAAATTATCCCTACATAAACCAGTTAAACATCAAAATTCAGGATCCATTTTATGTAGTACTTGAATTATCTACCAAGAGATTTGGGACGGTCTTTGTGGATGTGTTTCCATAATTTCTATTTTCTTTTTTAGCTGAGTGGACCCAGGTAGGACTAAAACAGTGGCTGTAGGATTGTCTGGCTCAGATGGTGCTCTGTGAGTGACTGGAGAGTGGACAGGCGAGCACATAGGCAGGAAGACTAGATGATTGTGGAGTGGCTGGTATTTGGCTGCACTGAAATAGCAGGTGATTTTCAGTAATGGAGAATAGAGAGAGTGGAGCAGCTGCTTCCTGTCACCTTCCTCCAAACCCCAGTGGTGCCTGTGGCTGTGACCTCAGTTCTGCTGGCACTTGATACACAGGAAGGACGTGCAGGTTCAGAAATCTAGTGAAATTAAGTCAAGAAAATTTACAGGATGCTTGCAGAGCAGGGGGTACCAAAAAAGACCAAATGGGAGTTTATATAGTGACTGTACCAGCAAAAAACGTCCCCTGGTGGCTGGCCACGAAGCCCAGAACTTGGCTTCTAATGTCATCAGAGTGACACATGTTATTGATGGCACTGTTTCTTGGAGTCAAGCTGAAGCTTCTCTCTCTCTCTCTCTCTCTCTCTCTCTCTCTCTCTCTCTCTCTCCTTTTCTTTTTCTCACAACCACCCCTCCTTTCCCTGGAGGTGGTACACAGGTTTGAAAAATGCAACTCTATTAGGGTCTGAGCCCCAGTCCAGGAGAAGCCCCTCTGATGACAGGCACATGGGAGAACTCAGACTTGTACTGCAAGAACATCTGAAGATGATTCAGCATCAGCATGAGGCACTTTGAGTTTTTTGGCATTTTCTAAGCTACCGGGGAGGGGGACAGAAAGGTGGAAATGAATCACTTCAAGTAAATACAACTTCAATAGCAGTTTTTCTGGAGAAAAACCAAAAATGAGGAATCATCGAAATATCAGTCGCTGTGCCAAGAAGGAAGTGAGTCTGGGTTTGAACACCTGGTCACCTCCGGGAGTAGTCTGATCTTGTCCGGGGCAAGAAAAGTAAGAGAAAATAGTATGTAGGCAATTGAGAAACAAGGTCAGTGTTTGCTAACATTGATCTTGGAATCAAGATCTATAATATAGTTTCCAGGCAAGGAGGTGTTAGAAATTTTATAACTCTTGAAACTTTAAGAGAAGGCTCTAGAATTATGACTGTTGTTATTGTTGTTATTGCTGTTATCTGCAGGAAGGACTTTGTAGTGGTTAGGATTTACTCGCATCGCTACTGAACTGTGTTGTGTCTCAGTTAGTTCAGTTTCCTCACCTGCATTAGAATGAAAAATTTAAGGACTACTTTGTCATGTTTAAATCTAACAAGGCACGAGAGACCTAGCTGGGAGTCCCCTATACTCAAAACTGTGCAACCTCAACAAGTGGAAAGGTGCCCACTCAGCCACTTTTCATGTTGGCTCAGTCAGCTCTATCCAACACAGTCCCCCAACCTCAGGGCTTCATTTCTCTGTGAATCTAAGACATTCAAATGAGTTAAGCATATTCACCCATGGGGCTGGGGAAATGGGTACCTCATCCTGTGATCTTTCTAAGCCTGTCTTTCACAGGCATCCCCTCCTAGTTGTTCACCTTGTTGTTGTCAAGGGCAGTTCCCATGTACCACATGACAATGTGGTATCTTTCTATTCCACGTTAGGAGCACTGATAAATTGCTGCTACTCTCACTGTCTAGTGTGAAGGATCCATGCTCTACCATCTGGTAATTTTTAGAATAGCAACTTCTTCTCCAGAAACAGGGTGAGTACGAGGTTATCACAATGTGAGCGTACTTGAAGATATCTGCACTGGTCAGTGTTTGGCTCCCCTAATGGCCAGCCTAACACTTCGTTCTGAGAACACTCACTGCAGGCATAGGTGAAGAACCAGTACATGGAATAAAGCACTAAAAGACACAGAACTGACCTCTTGTCCCATGATCCAGGCCAAGGCGAGGATCAATTTACCCAACACAAAGCTAGCTTCATATTACTGTCTCCATGCACCTGTCTACCTCGACAGCAAAGCATACTCATTACGATGTATGGTATTCTCTAAGCAGCTGCTTGTTTTATAAAACATGTCTGGTCTCTTGGCTGCAACGCTTAAGATAAATTTGACATAAAAACATCAGCATGGAAAAGGGCTGAAAATGTTAGGAAAGTTAGACTAGAATTCAGAAACAAGCCATTAGCTGGAGTGTTTTCAGCATAATTAAGACATCTGTGTCACTAGCTAGAGGTTAAGGATTTGGCTTTGCTGCTCTCAGTGCTGAAGAACAATTGTTTTTTCTCTTTTTCATCAACAGCCTTAAAAATATCATCATGGAATGTTTTCTTTAAGCTGACCAATTTGCTGGAATAATGTACTTAAAGTAAGGTGTGTGTGTGTGTGTGTGTGTGTGTGTGTGTGTGTGTGTGTTTCTTTTTATCTTGAAAAATTAGAAATTCAAGTGAAGCTGTGGAGCTATGAAGTCATTGAAAAATAATTCCACAGCAAAACTGCTATTTTTGGCTTTTAGTACCTGCCAGTTTGCCAACTTGTTGCAGATGATGCTTATCAAAGGCACACACACGCTTCCCATCTTGTTTCACCCTGAATTCTCAAATGCTAACAGAGATCATGCATACTATGTGACTTAAGTAGGTAATGAGGATGTTGCTCGCTCTCTCTACCAACTCTAAAGATCTTTAAAAGTAAGCTTCCTTTGAGTCTAGCTTCTAAGTGACACACATTGTATTCACAGGAGAGAAAAGCATTACTTAAGTTATCTGTAATACATCTGTTTATATCTCTAACTGGAATGCATTATCACACAGTCATTAGTTTATATTATAAGGGGTTGGCTCTATAATAAGTTAGCAGAAACCATAGCATTCCTTTGAAATAACTCTTAATGGGAAACCTCAAGAGTATTTAACATTTACAAAAATGAATTTTCAAAGAAAGTGATTTTAGTTTACACACTCCCTGTGAAATCTGAGGCACTGAAATTAAACATCTGTAATATAGCACACAGGTCTTATTGCTCCTTGCTTTTAAACAAGAGGTATTTAGTGAATATTAGTTTAGTCATTGAAATTAAACAATCTCAACCTATTGTATACAAAAAGGAGACTTCTTCCAAACAGAGGCTAGATTGATGTAAAGATAGTTACTCAATAGTTAAGAATCTTTATCATCCAGAATTAAAAGAAAACAGTTGCTGGATTCATATCCAGAGTTTTATGGAGTATGTGGTGGTAGAATTCCAAGATAGCCTCGAGTGTTCATTGCCTGACTCTTGCTGTGGAGACATGTTGTATGGCTGGCTCTTTGCACTTGGTGGGTTTCACTTTGACTGGGTTATGTTCCAAGGCAAAGCTGATGCTAAGGAAGGGAGAAAAGCCCAACTGGTCTGCCCTCAAAGGCTATGTCTGGTCAGTCATAGTAGAAAAATTCAGGAGTTTGTAGTAGAAGAAACATCCTATACTCATTTATCAATGTAAAGATTTTTTTTTTAACCACTAAGAGGCAAGTGGTAAAAAAAATAAAACATGTGGACAGTGTCGAGGAGCTGAGAGAAGATTCTGGCTGTGAGGTAATGGGGGGCTCTTACCGCTGCAAAGAACTGAATTATGTTGATAACAAAGAGCATGAGGATAGAGTTTCCCCTAGGGTCTCCAGCTAAGTACTCAGTTTAGTTATTATCTTGGTGAGGTTGTCCCCATAATGTCTCAAGCAAATTACCCAGGTACACAATGCAATCTCTTGGCCAATACATCAATAAATTAATAATTCCATTTATTTGCAAATCAAAACAACCCTGAGATTCCACCTCAAACCAGTCAGAATAGTTAAGATCAAAAACTCAGGTGACAGCAGATGCTGGTGAGGATGTGGAGAAAGAGGAACACTCCTCCATTGTTGGTGGGATTGCAAGCTGGTACTACCACTCTGGAAATCAGTTTGGCAGTTCCTCAGAAAATTGGACATAGCATTACCTGAGAATCCAGCTATACTACTCCTGGGCATATAGCCAGAAGATGCTCCAACATGTAACAAGGGTACATGCTCCACTATGTTCATAGTAGCCTTATTTATAATAACCAGAAGCTGGAAAGAACCCAGATGTCCTTCAACAGAGGAATGGATACAATAAATGTGGTACATTTACACAATGGAGTATTACTCAGCAATTAAAAACAATAAATTCAAGAAATTCTTAGGTAAATGGATGGAACTAGAAAATATCATCCTGAGTGAGGTAACCCAATCACAAAAGAACACACTCACTGATAATTGGATATTAGCTCAAAAGCTTGCAATACCCAAGATTCAACTCACAGACCATGTGAAGCTCATGAAGAAGGAAGACCAAGTGTGAGTGCTTCAGTCCTTCTTAGAAGGAGTAACAAAATACTCAAGGGAGCAAGTATGGAGACAAAGTGTGGGACAGAAACTGAAAAAGAGGCCGTCTGGAGACCATTCTATCTGAGTATTCATCCCATAGAAGTAGGAGGAGGGGGGATGGGATAGGGGGTTCCTGGGTGGTAGGAGAAATGGGGTAAGGGGATAACATCTGAAATGTAAATAAAATATACAATAGAAACATTTTTAAAAAATCCATTTATTTTTAACCTGATAGTCTTTAGTTGACTCATTATAGAGGAATGTAAGTCCAATATGAAACATACACTTTTAAACATACTAAGGCCTTTAGATGACTCATTATAGAGAAATATAAGACCAACATAAAGCACTTTATGGAAACTTACACTTTAGGAAACAAACTAAAGAAAAACTTGCTTTTCTAATTCCTGGAATTTTCTATATGCAATAAAGAAGAAGGCATGAGGGGACTTAGACTGGGGTCAATGATCTTGGACTTTCTGGGAGAAGCATTGGCTCTGTTCATTTTCAATTTATCATCAACTAGTAATTTTTCAAAGATGGTTGAAGCTAGGCAGCATAAGAGTGAAATCCCCAAATAGAAACATACAGCACCACTTCCAAATTCACTATTAGATTCAGTAGGTGTGAGGCTACTTTGTCAAATTGCAGTAACTGCTAACAAGCACTGATTCCCCATGTCATTCTTTTCATATATCACTAACAATCAATGGGCCAGCTATTCTACAAATGGTTGTGCTGATTTCAGTGGCAATAACTTGGAAGTTTTTCAAAATGAAAATATGAGCTTTTCTGACTCAGGAAAGTTAAGCCTCAAGCATTTGTTTTCTTCTGAACTGAGATCAGAACAACATGGGAGCTGATGTTTGGGTCTCTAAATTTATTTGTTGTTGAAGCACAAATTCTGAAAGCAAAACATACTCTTACAGGAGATGTGGAAATGGAATACAAAGATGGTCAGGAAGTTGAGTGTATCTTAAGAATCTACAGATTAGCACTATTTTGTAGAGCCTTCTAAAGAAGTAAAAATTCTGCCTGTTGGCTACTTCATACAGTGGACATGGTCACTAGCTATTGCTTAATTAACTTTTTCTTGTTGTTTATCTTTTAAATATATGCATGTAAGGTGCACAATTTAATAATATGACATGTTTATTGTACCTGTGAGTAATCACTGAAATCAATCTAGTTCACATATATAGTGCCACATATAGTTACCTTTTTTATTTCTCTGGGTGTGAATCACTGTCTTATGAATGTACTTCAAGTAAGCCTTACAATACTGTGGCCTGTAGTCTTCATGTTGTGTGTCTTCACTATATTAAAATGGATCATTATACCCCTTGACTGGCATCTCTCCATTTGTCCTCCCCTCCATATCCAGAAATCAGCATTATGCTGTTTGAATTGAATTATTTAAGATTCCAAATAAAGCAACATCACTCAAATAATTATCTTTCTATGCCTGTCATAACTTACTTAGTGTAACGTCCATTCCTAGGTCCATTCCTATTTTCACAGGTGGCAGAATTGCCCTTTTCAAGATGGAATAAAGTTCAATTGCATCTAAATACCATACTTTTATTGAGTCCATCAATTTATTGGCATTTACTTTGAATAATGTCAACAATGCTGCAGATGAAAAGCATAAGCATCTTTTATAGACTTTAATTAGTTCCTTTAACTGTAGGTGAAAAATTGGGATGGCTAGGTTCATTGTTGCTCTTATTTTAAGTTCCTGAAAAACGTTTACTGCCTTTCATAATGGATGTTTCGTTTTCCAACCCAGTGATGTGCCAAGTGCCCCCATTGTACAAATCCTGGCCAAGATGTGCTAACTTGTTTTGACTTCATTTTCCCAGAGGACTGCTAGTATAAAGCACCATCTTAAAAACTCACTGGCTATTTGTAACTTCTTTGGAAAACTATATATAGAGAATTGGTTTTTGCTTATTTTTAAATCAAGGTTTTCATTGTTGTTGCTACTGTGGTGTATGAATTCATTACATATTATTCATTAATTCTTTAAGTCAGTTGAGTGGAAAGGGCTGCTTACATGTTCTGGCAAGTTCATCGTTTTTATAAGAATTATTTTTATTATTTTTAAATTGTGTGTGTTGCTGGGGATTAAATCTTGGGCCTTGCTTATGCTAGGCAAATGCTCTATCACTGACCTCACCCTAACTTCTAAACAGCAGAAATGTCTATCTTAAAATGTTTAAAAGATACTGTGTTGGACCAGCTTCATGTTGGAACCTCCTTGCCCTTTTTGGGTAAGACTAAGAATTTCTTGGTAAATTCACTCAAATTTCCTTTAATGAATTTAGATCAATCAAACACAAATATAGTACACAATTGTTAAAATGAAAAGATAGAGGAGATCAAGTGTAATTCTACTTGAGTCAGTTTTTGGCTGCCACGATACTACAGTTCCATTCATACATAAATGAGATTAGATAACTCGTAGTCATTAACTGTGTAGATGAATGAGTTGGCTGGAGCCTTATGTGACAGTACAGACAATAGAAACATGCTTGCTGTTCTAAGTACAAAGTATAAGGAATGATAAAAAAAGAGGCTTTCTATAATGTGTTGAAGCTGCTGGCAAAACAGTTTTGACAAATAGACAGTACATCAAGTAATTGGCCGTGGACTGAAGGCTTCTTCACAATGGATTCAGCTCGGGGTGTTAGGACTGGCTGGCTCATCACAGTAACATTACCTTTCTTTGTATGGATGCTGAGTATGTGTTATGTATCTCTACTTTCTAAGAGAGGTTCTTTTATTAATGCATGCCATTAAAACTATGCTTAAAATTAAGCTTGAGACAAAATAATCTAATAGGATGCTTCATCTGGTGTTTCATAAAACAAGAAGTAAATGTATTCCTAAGATGTCTTGGGTCAGGGATCTTGACTGTCATGTAAGTATCAACCTCATTGACTTTTTTCTATTCTTTCACCGTGTTCTTTTTGATAGAATGAGCAGGCTGAGAGCAAACAACAAAGAAAGAATTAGTTTTAGGATGGTTTTATGGTATATACTCTTGGTATGCTAATAAGCTGTTTGCAGCTCAGGCAATGCTTTAAAATAAATGAGAAGTGAATTCTGAAATGGTAGATAGGGCAGATAGAGTGATGAAGCTCACTTTTTCAATCATATCTGTAAAAAATTACTAAAAACAGACATTAGAATCTTTGGAAATTTCTGCCCATTGTGTTAAAGCATGTCTTTAACAACATCAACATGTTGGCAGCCAAAGTACATGGCTTGAACCTGAAAATAGACCCCCAGACAGAGTTATTACATTAACAAGCTGGCAAGTCAAGGACAGGTAAGATTCTGCACAGAGCCTTAACAACCTAAGACATAAGTGCATTGCTTTTGGTAGTGCATATTTCATGATGGGTAAGGAAGGCAATCTGTCAAAACTTTCTAAAACAGGTTCAGTCTTGTTAATGAAATAAAAAAGGGGGAGAGGCGGAGAGTTTTGGGGGCTGCTAGGCAAGAATCTGACATGGGTCAAGGACAAGGATATGGGCTGCTTGGCAGGAATATGACACTGACCAAGGAAAGAAAGTGGGTTTCAGGCAGGAATCTGACTTTAGGCTAGAACAAAGAAGTAATTTCTGGCAGGAATCTTAATCTTCAGCTAGAACAGAGAAATAATTCCAGGCAGGAATCTAAATCTTGCTCTTGCTAGAGCAACGAAGTAGGCATCAGCCATAAAAATGACTTTGGGCTAGGACAGGGAAGTAGGCTCAGATATTTTGGTCATCCTGATCAACCCTTAGAAACAATGATCACGGTAGTATTCACAGAACATTGTTTATTGCCTTGCTTGTTTTTTGATTATTTGTGTTGTCTTGCTTGTTCTTGACTATTTGCATCTATTGTGTTGCTAGACCCTCAACCTAGAACTGACCTTAATATATGCATATAATTAAAATGGTATAAAAGCAAAAAGAAGGAGGGGGATGAGATAGGGGGTTCTAAGGAGGGGAAATGGGAAAAGGGAATGACATCTGAAATGTAAATAAATAAAATATCCAATAAAAAAATCTTTGGAAATATGCTTGAAAAATACTTAAGAATATCTACTCTATCTCAATAAGAACAGCAGAAATCTATGACTCTAGAGCATCAGCCTTCCCCTTCTTTCCATGTTCTCAGTTTATTATGATGGAATCCCTACTCTAAGATGAGCAGCAAAGGAAGGCTTTACTTTCTGTCTTTACTCCTCAACTGAGGCTACCGATCTCCCTAGGAGACGTAGTGCATCACTGGAAGTTCAAACCTCTTCTCTTAGTTCCATGCTGAATAGTCTCTACATCCAGAAAGCGTGGCTAAGGTATGGAGGGTTTACTCTACTAGCCAAACTTTATGCCTAGGGTAAAGTTATATCCCAGGCCTGAAAGTTAACAAATACTGGAGTCCTGACTGCCATTTTCTAATCTTATTTATAGAGAAAAGGGTATTATTTGTATTTATTTATCTTGTTGATTTTTTCAAAGAACCAGCTTCCAACTTTGTTGATTCTTTGTGTATTTCTGTTTGTTTCTAGTTAGTTGACTTCAGCTCTGAGTTTGAATATTTCTTGCTATCTCCTCTTCTTGGGTGTGTTTGCTTCTTTCTGTCCTAGAGCTTTCAGATATGCTGTTAAGTTGCTAGTATTAGATCTCTCCAATTTCTTTTGAAGGTATTCAGTGATAATGAATCTTCCTTTTAGTTCTGCTTTCATTGTGTCCCATAAGTTTGGGTATTCTGTACTTTCATTTTTGTTAAATTCTAGAAAGTCTTTATTTTCTTTCTTATTTCTTCCCTGCCAAAGTTACTGTTGAATAGAGAGTTGTTTATCTTCCATGAGTATGTGGGCTTTCTGTTGTTTTTGTTGTTATTGAAGTCAAGCCTTTGTCTGTGGTGATCTGATAGAATGCATGGGATTATTTCAATCTTCTTGTATCTGTTGAGGCTTGTTTTATGACTGATTATATGGTCAATTTTGGAGAAGGTACCATAAGGTGCTGAGAAGAAGGTAAAATTTATTTTTGGAGTGAAATGTGTTATAGATATCTGTTAAATCCACTTGGTTCATAACTTGTGTTAGTTTCACTGTGTCTTTGTTTAATTTCTGTTTCTAATGGTGAGAGTGGAGTGTTGTTGTCTTCCTTTTACAAATGTGGATCCCATTGCATTTAGGGCACAGATATTCATAATTGAGAATTCATCTTGGTGGATTTTTCCTTTGATGAGTATGAACTGTCCTTTCTTATCTCTTTTGACAACTTTTGGTTGAAAGTTTATTTATTAGATATTAGAATGGCTACTCCAGCTTGTTTCTTGAGACCATTTGCTTGAAAAATTTTCCAGCCTTTTAGTCTGAGGTAGTGTCCTTCTTTGTCACTGATGTGCATTTTCCTGTATGCAATAAAATTCTGGGTCCTGTTTACATATCTAGCCTGTCAGTTTATGTCTTTTTATTGGAGAATCCATTCATGTTTAGAGATAATAGGGACCAATGATTGTTGGTTCCTGTTATTTTTTTTTTTAGTAGTGGTATTATGTTTGTCTGGTTCCCTTCTTTTAGATTTGTTGTAAGATGGCTAATTTCTTGGTTTTTCTTTGGTGTAGTTTCCCTCTTTGTATTGGAGTTTTCCTTCTAATATTCGTTGTAGGGCTGGATTAATAGAAAGATTTTTTAAATTTGGCTTTGTCATGGAATATCTTGGTTTCTCCATCTACGGTGTTTGAGAGTTTTGCTGGGTATAGTAGTCTGTGGCACTTCTGTTTTCTTAGGATCTTCATGACATCCTTCCAATATCTTCTGGCTTTTAGAGTCTCTTTTGAGAAGTCTGATAGAATTCTGCTAAGTTTGCCTTTCTGTTACCTGGACTTTACTGCCTTTAGTATTCTTTCTTTGTTCTGTGCATTTAGTATTTTGATTATTATGTGATAGAAGGAATTTCTTTCCTGGTCCAGTCTATTTGGTGTTATATTGTACATTTATGATCATCTCTTTTTTTAGGTTAGTGAAGTATTCTATGGTTTGGTTGAAGATGTTTCCTGGCCCTTTGCATTGGGAATCTTCTCTCCTATTCCTGTTATTCTTTCCATGTGTCCTGAATTTTCTGGATGTTTTGGGTTAGAAACAATTTTTAATTTGTATTTTTTTTGACTATTGTGACAATAACTTCTATGTTATCTTCTATGCTTGACATTCTCTCTTCTATCTCTTGTATTCTGTTGGTGATGCTTGTTGTATCTGTAACTCCTTTATCTATTTTCTAGGTTTTCCATCTCCAGGGTTGTTTTCCTTTGTGATCTCTTTATTGTTTCTATTTCTATTTTTAGATCTTGCATGGTTTTGTTCAATTTCTTCATCTCTTTGACTGTGTTTTCCTGTATTTCTTTAAGAGATTTATGTGTTTGTCTTTAGGGGCTTCTACTTGTTTACTTGTGTTCTCTTGTGTTTCTTTAAGGAAACTATTCATGTCCCCCCTTAAGGTCCTCTATTATCTTCATGAGATGAGACTTTGGATTGGAGTCTTGCTTTTAAGGTGTGTTAGGGTATCCAGGGCTTGCCATGATAGGAGAACTGGGTTCTGATTATGCCACATTTGGCATTGGTTTATGCTGCATATATCCTTATGCTTACCTCTCACCATCTGGTTATCTTAAGTGTTAACTGACCTTGCTGTCTCTGACTGGATACTGTCCCTCCTGTGAGTCTGTGAACCTAGTTGTGATGGAGCTCCCTAGAGTCAAGCTGTCTTTTGGTGTAGGAGAGGGTCTGGAGTTCTGGCTCTGCCTGGGGCTGAGTTGTGGAATGGCAACTCTTATAAAGGAAAGCATTTAACTGAGGGTGGCTTACAGTTTCAGAGGTTTAGTTCATTATCTTCATGCTGGGAAGTATTGCAATATTCAGACAGACATGCTGCTCAAGGAGCTGAGAATTCTACATTTGATCTATACACAGCAGAAGGAGAATGTCACACTAGACTTAGCTTGATCATGGAAGACCTCAAAGCCTGCCTTCACAGTGACATACTTTCTCTAACCAGCCCATAACTACTCCAACAAGGCCATACCACCTAATAGTACCATTCCTTCTGGGTTAAGCATTCAAACACATGAGTCTACGGGGGTCATTTTTATTCAAGCCAGCACAATGAGACATACAATAAATTTAAATATATAAAATGTTTTAATAACGAAGGGGTATAAAAACATGTCACTCAAATCATAACCATTAGAACATGGGATATCTATATCAGACAAAATATACTTTAAAATAAACAGGCAAGAGATTACTGGAGATAAAGAGGGGTATCAATTCATTCTAAGGGTGCAACAGTGGTAAACATACCTTGGCAGTAATCAACAGCTCTATAATTGAACTTAAACACCCACTCAACAAGAGGAAGACCATCCCTGCTCCTAGGAAACTAGATAATTACCAGGAGCTCTGGAAGTCATGGATCTTGGAGATCCACAACTCTACTAAACCAGCTTAGTTTAACATTCTAAATCAGTGGTATTTGGCCTTCCTAATGATGTGACCCTTTAATACAGTTCCTCATGTTGTGGTGACTCCCATCATAAATAATATTTGTTGCTACTTTATAACTATAATTTTGCTTACTCTTATGAGTCATAATGTAAATATATGATTTGTAAGATATCTGATAGGTGACCCTTGTGAAAGAATTGTTTAGCTCCAAAGAGGTTATAACCTACAGATTAAGAACTGTTGTTTGAAATATCTTTATGCCCATAAGCAATTATAGTTCTCATAACTCATCAAGGGAATTTCTTTTCACAACTTACAGAGATCATTAAGAAAACTACAACTGATCAAATTACAAAGTGTGGAGTCTAGTTTCATTTGGATAAATCTATACCACTAGTCCTGTAGCTTAGGCTCAGGGATCATTGCAGAAGAAGAGCAAAAAGATGTAAGAGACAGAGGATCATGCAGAAATGTCAGAGAAGCTATACCCATGACACCTTACCAGCATGGCTGCTTCAACAAGACCTGAAGACAGAGGACACCAATAGACATGATAACACAAAATGGGGAAGCTCACAAGGTCTCAGTCCTTTACAAAGAACTATAGGCTACTAAAAACACTGAGACTAGGAGAAATAGTCTTCCCTGGGAAGAACATATCAGTTGGTTACCCAATACCAAATGGTCTTCTCTGAATAACATATATATACATATATCATTATTACAGATTAAGCAGATTATGTGCATATAGTCAGGAATGTGTGTGTAACTGGCATGCACACGACACAATACAAAAATGCAGACAAAACTCTCATTTGCAAAAAATAAAAATAAAAAAATAAATCTTAAAAAAGTGTTATAATGAATTTTTAACCAATTGTATGCCAATTAAAAAAAATCTATTAGAACCCAAAGTCTTATAGTTAAAATTACAAATAACAAAAGAAAAGTCAGATAAACTGAACTTTAAAATTATTTTTTTCAATTTCCAAGGTTTCCATAATGATAGTGAAAATATGTAGCTGTGAATTGTTAAGCTGCTCGGAGCTCCCGGTGGGTGGATGTGCATCTCTGTACCTGCCTAAGAGCTCTGGATTAACAAATTAAAGAAATGTACATGCAATATTTATGTTTTAATTTGCCTTAGCTAGCTCAGTGGCTGAACAGTTCCAAACCTCCCCGGGGCCAGCTTCTCTCCCCCAATATTCCTGAGTTAATATTTGCTAAATCTATATCTCATTTCTGCTACCTCACACCCAATCAGGTGAGTGGTCCCTACTGCCACTTTCCCAGATTCTTACATGTCAGCAGGCTATGCTTCTCTGTCATGACAGTTCTACCCTTTTCTTGTCCTGTGCTTCCTCTTGGAATCCTCAAAGTCTCACTTCTATCCCCCTGCCCAGGCATTAGCTGTTGGCTCTTTACTGATCAGTCAAAAAACCAACTGTTGACAGAGACCTGTAGCGAACATGCAAATTCCCAAGTAAGCATAAATCAAAGCCACAACAAAAATATAGTCGTTAAGATAAGTGAAAACTTTTCAAATATTCTATGTATAGAATCTGTATATAGATTTGAGGCACTCTAAAAGCTCAATAATCAAATAACCCCAAATAATTCAGTTAAAATGATCAAAGGATCTTAAAAGATATTTTTGAAAGGATACATACAAATGGCCAATAAGCCCATGATAAATGCTGAAGGCTATTAGCCATCAGAGTCACAGAAGTCAAATCCACAGTAAGACACTCCTAGAAGGGCAACGATCAAGAAGAGATAACGGCAAGTGCTGGTGAGAACATGGAAAGCTGGCGCATTCAGATACGCACATGGGACTCTAAGTGCTGTATCCAGAAAATGTACTAGTTCCTCAAGATCCCAAATAAATAATTATTATCAGATCCAGTAATTGCATTCACATTTGTGAGCATTCATTTAGACCCAGTAGTACCAACTAGGTATATACTCAAGAGATATAAAATATCAATGAACACCGAGTTACTACAGTAATGTTTATAACATATTATTCATAATAGTGGATAACTAAAATACCAACTGATGAAACGGAAAATAATTAAAATACTCATCAACTGATAAGAAGGTAAAACATTGCATATTTTATTAAATGACATGTTACTTGGCTATAAACAGAATGACACATTGATAAATGTTACAATACAGATGATTCTTTAAAATATTTGATAAACTAAAGAAGCTAGTTATGAACTGGCATATACATTTATTTTATTCATGAAATGTCCAAGATATGAAAATTTATTGAGACTGAAAGATTAGTGGTATCTTTAGAGGTGGGGTTTTGGAGGAAAGATTAAGGTTAACTTAATGCTAATTGTCATTGTCCATCTGATTAGATTTAGAATCACTATGGAAACATCCTCCTGGGTGTATCAGTGAGGGTATTTCCAGGAGGACCTACCCGAGTTGGGGCAGCACCCTCCCATAGGGTTAAGTTCTGGAATGAACAAAAAAGGAGAAAGCAAATAGAGCACAAACATTTATTGTTCTCTGATTTCTGACCATGGCTGTGATGTGACCAGCTTTCACCATCATGTTTTCTCTGCCATGATGAACTGAACCCTCGCAAGCTCTTTTGTAAGTGCTGTATCACTGCAATGTGGAAAGTACCAGATACAGTGTATGTGATTTATTTAATTACTTATCTTATTCATTTACATTTCATTCGCTGTCCCCCCTCCTCATCCCTCTCCCACAGTTCCTTATGGTATTTCTCCTCCCTCTTGCCTCTGAGAGGGTACTCCCCAACCTGGTCACCCCCCCCCCTTCCCTGGGGCCTCAAGTCTCTTGAGGATTAGGCACATCTTTCACTGAGGCCAGAGCAGGTAGTCCTCTGCCATATATGTGCTGGGGGACTTGGACCAGCCTACTTATGCTGCCTGGTAGGTGGCTTAGTCTCTGGGAGCTCCCCATCTGGCTTAATTGAGAATGCTGGTTTTCTATGGGACTGCTCTCCCCTTCATCTCCTTCAATCCTTTCCCCAATTCCTCCGGAAGCATTCCCAACTTCAGTCCAATGGTTGGGTGTAAGTATCTGCATCTGTCTCAATAAGCTTCTGGTAGGGCCTCTCAGAAGATAGCCATGCCAGGCTCCCGTCTGTAAGCACACCATATCATCATTAACAGTGTCAGGCCTTGGTGCCCCCACCCTCATGAGATGGATCCCAAGTTGAGACGGTCACTGGACTGCCTTTCCTTCAGTCTCTTCTCCATTTGTTGTCCCTGTAGTTCTTTTAGACAGGAATAGTTCTGGATCATATATTTTGATTGTGTGTTGGTAGCCCTGTCACTCCACTTGGGACACTATCTATTTACTGGAAGTGGATACCTTGAGTTAACTTTACCTACTGTTGGACATTTTGGCTAAGGTTACCCCCACTGAGTCCTGAGAGTCTCTAATATCCCAGGACTCTGACTTTCTAGAGGGTCCCACCACCTCCCATCCCCAGAAGCTGCATATTTCCATTCATTTTCCTGGCCCGCTAGGCTTCTTTCCTGTCCCCACGATACCTGATTCTGCTCCCTCTTCTCCTACCCTTCCCTTCTCCCAAGGCTCTAAACTTGATGGTTTCACTTTGTGGCTATTTTAAAAACCATTGAGTTGTACACTTTTGAAAAAATTGGTGAACGGAAAAATATGTGAAGTCCATATCGAGGTTTAAAAAGTAAATAAAATCTTTATTTTAAATCATCTTAAAATTTTGGTGGTGGATGTTTAACAGCTGAGGCATCTCTCCAGCCTATTAGCTGAGATATTCTTAGTGATAGTGTTAGTCTTAGGGAAAGTAAAGGCGTGGGTTAGTTGAAAAGACAATCAGAGCGAGGCCCACAGATTGGCCTGGTCACACTTTAACAAATAATTAGATAAATGTTCATTCATTGATTGATTCATTCATTCATCATTTTAATATTTATTACTCAACTGATATCTAGTGTTTGTAAAGTGTTTGCAATGCCTATGTAATCATTAGGTCAGCAGGCTGTACCCAGCACAATCCTGCACAATTCTTTCAGACTGGGACCAACAGAATTATAGAATTTAGCATCCAGAAGTATTTTGGGCTTTACTGCTACCAAATACTTCATTTCACAACTGGTTAAAACATATAAACGTTTACTTCAAGGTGCACTGTCATGGTGGGGCAAAGCTGCTTTCTGATTTCAGCCTGAGGAGTAATGCATTTTATTTCACATTTTAATGCACACACACACACACACACACACACACATACACACACATCTATCTCTATCTATCATCTATCTATCTATTATCTATCTATCTATCTATCTATCTATCTATCTATCTATCATCTATCTATCTATGGCTATATTTAGGTATGTGTACAGGGGTACTCATGCCTGTAGGCTTGGGTATCTTCCTCCATCACTTTTTACCTTACTCCATTGAGAAACAGCCTATCACTGAACCCAGAACTACCATTTTTTTCTACCAGATTAGTGGCCAGTAAGTCCCCGAGAGCCCTCCTGTCTCCATTTCTACTCTAGCAATAGGGCTGTAAGTGCACAGGCCATTCCTGACTTTCTAGCATGATTGCTGGAGATTCAAGCTTGGGTCTTCCAACCTGAGCAGCAAATGCTCTAAATGCTTAGCCATCTCCTCAGCTTGGAGTAAAGTATTTTGATTTAACATTGACATCTAACCTGTATTTTAGCAAATGAAGTCACAATGGATACCATCCAGGATAGTGGACAAGTGGGCTCATTACTCTGCTATGATAATTAGATACTCTAGCTGACTGTGTGGATGGACATGTTACTCCTGACATTTGCATAAGTGAAGTGTACACATGTGAACTTGTATGTGTGGGGAATGTGATGGTGAGAAAGAGGGTATTTGCTACATAGTCAATAATACAGGAAGAATATGAAACTGGTGTAAAGTTCACAAATTCATCTCACTTTCCAAATAGTAGCTATGGTTTATGTGCACAAGGATGAACGGGGCCATGGATATTTGTTCCCATAGACGATTGAAGCCACATGTCTCTTGCACTTATGTATTAAATCGCTATGCTGAAAATAGATACTTCTCATTTATTTTGGCTCTTCGTTCTCTCTGGTTCAACATCTAAACCCTTAGCAAAAGGTCAAAGGAATATTTCGTTCTCCATCCTGTCTGTGGTGCAGGGAAAAAGACTGTCTTTACTGCAGATGCTGAAAAATGCCAGTGTTTTGCTTTTCTAACTTTCTTTAAAGTCACACCAAACCAGGAGTACCTACACCAGAATTTAATTTAGGAGCCAGTACTGAAGAAATAGGAATAATACTAACTTTTTTTTCTTAGCTCATCAGTTGAACATGTTTCTTCAATAGATTGCATTCTAGCTGAGGAAACAGACATACCTGCTTGACCTCAGTGGTCCATCAATGGTGAAATTCTTAACAATAGCTTAATGGATTCCTTCTTACTCCTTAGCCAGAGGATACTTCTGTTGTTTGCAGTTAAAGGCTTTGACTTATAGAAACTCAGAGCAGTTTGCAAACTGAAGGGGATGGTGTTAATAGAAGAACATGTAACAGAATTAAAAGGAATAACACAATCCTTCAAACATATCTGCTAATGGAAATTCCTTGAATAGACAAACTTGAAATCAAATAATTTATATAACTTGTGTACACACCTGCATCAGTTTGCATCTCAGTGGTTTACAGTAAAATGGAGAGGATTTTTTAAATGAGCAAGGAAATGGGTAAAAATCAAGTTAGAGAGGATGGAAATTTTCTATTAAGTTTATGGATATAATGTATATTAGAAAGTTGGATCTACTCAGATCTTACTCATATGTATGCTCTGTGAAGTCAGTGGAGGCATTCCTTTACTCCTCCACCATGACTCAAATTCCACCATATTAGAAGAGCCACTACAACCCTAACAACTACAGAGGGCCGGGAAATACAATCTTGTCATGTGCTTAGCATGTGGAGAACCTCAACATTTGTTAAAAACATAAGCAGGCAACACATAACACATGAATTAAAGGATAATATCTACATCAGAATTGTTTGACTTACATAAAAATGTACAATTATAGCATGGCGATTTGTTTTTTAAATGTTCATTTATAATTGGGGAAATGATAAGATTCAAAGACACATTAAGAAAGAAAAATATATCTTCTCTTAATCCTCTTTTCTGTAAAGCAATGTTGCAAATAGCAGAAGTCAATTCTAGGCTTTTCTTGATAATCTGAAGCTCTGCCAACAACTGCTTATACCATCCTGAAAAAAATGGGAAGAAAATTATATTATAGTCAGAGACTATGTCTGAGACTATATTAAATTATATTATAGTCAGAGACTGATACCATTTGGAATGACAGCTTTGTGGCTACAAAATTCACAAAACTGACATAAATTCAGAAAGAGATGAGAGATTGCTGTTGCCACAACTCAGAATCAGATTACACACCTCGTGGTAACTGTAGCTGACCTCTGAAGGTGTGTTCCTCATGCAATGCAGGCAAGACTTAGGCTGTATTTGGAAAGGTAACCTGATGAGTATGGTTTATACTAGCTGGCATCTATCTATCTATCTATCTATCTATCTATCTATCTATCTATCTATCTATCT
>JANHMN010000004.1:123073136-123108324 GCA_030674055.1 Rhabdomys pumilio
TCTATCTATCTATCTATCTATCTATCTATCTATCTATCTATCTATCTCTATCTATCTTACTGTAAAAAAACCGAGTCTTTTGGGGGCAGGAAGGAAGGCTCAGTTAGTGAAGCACCTGTCTTGCAACCCTAAGAAGCTGGGTTTGAGTTGGCCATGGTTGTACTCACTTGTAATCCTAGTTCTGGGAATGTGGTGACAGGACATCCCTGGAGCTGACAGGCAAACCAACCTGGCCAATTGGGTGAGTCCCAGGTCAATGGCAGACTTTGTCTCAAAAAACAAAAAAACAAAACGAAACAGTTTGTGTTAACTGGGAAATGACATACAAGGTCTTTCTCTGGGAGCTACTTTTTCCCTACGCCTTCTCCTTTCTAGAACAAAAAGTTGCTACTATTTAGTATGAGTATTAGAATGATTCACCTGCCATTTTATGTCTATGTAATGAAAAATAAGTACTGGCAGTCTAGTAGGGAGGACAAATGGTTAATCATTATACATAAAAAATTAAATTTATTAAATAAATTTAACAATTTATTTTCTATAATTATAAGGCCACGGTCAGACTGAAGGTGAATCACACATTTGGCTCCAAAAATCTGATGGTTGTTGTGAGAGAGGGGACAAAATCTGCAATTCAGAATCCAGAAGACAAAAGTATAAGGTGCTCAGGAGATAGTCATCCATCTCACAGCCAAGACCAGAGAGAGGCACCTATCTCCAGGTTAGAGTAGAGTAACACGACAGACTAGACTATACCCTTAACAAGTATGCTTTCTTTCTTTCTTTCGCTTCTGCTTCCGCCCCCACCCCCGCCCCCGCCCCACCTCCTCCCCCGCCCCTCCCTCTCCCCCTTCCTTCTCCTTCCCCCCCCTCCCCTCCCCCTTTTTTTTTTTTCTTTTTTGGTTTTTTAATGCAAGGGTTTTTTTTTTTTTTGTATAGTCCTGGCTCTCCTGGAACTCATTCTATAGGCCAGGCTGGTCTCAAACTCAGAAATCCACCTGCCTCTACCTCCCAAGTGCTGGGATTAAAGGCGGGTGCCACAACTGCCTAGCTGCACTTTTTCATTTAATATTTTCTTTCCAACATACTCTACTGTTCCAAAACACCCTTCAATTGCACTGAGTGGAATTTGATCGCTGAAGTAACTAGATTGTATCAGTTAAATAACAGGGTACTTTGGATCACAGGCCACAGTTAGTATGCTATACCTACCTAAACCAGAGGTGGGTAAGGTGTGATAACTACCCTGGTTATCATACATTTGAAGTTATAGAGGCCTGAATACTTTCCTGGTTAGGATTCTTTTTGTCAGTTGGTCAAGGTTTCTGAGCCTACCAGGCATATAAAAAGCCTCAGGAAGCAGTTTGATCTTAATTTCAATTTTTCTTTTCTTTCAGCCCCAAATTGTCTATTTATATAATCTGGCCTTGGTCAGGATCATTTTGGGAACATTATATTGTGTGTGTGTTATATGTACGTGTGTTTTATGAATGTGTGAATGTTGTGTGTATGTGTCTGCAAGTAGAGGTCAGAGTAGGACACCAGGGGACTTCTGTTACATTCCCTTGGGACTGAGTTTCTCACTAAATGAGAATCTTGTCGTTTTGATGTCTTAGATCAATGAACTCTTGGGATCTGTCTGTCTCTGCTCCCCAATGCTGTGATTGGAATTACAAGTGTTTGCAGCCATTCCAGGCTTTTTTATGAATGCTTGGAATATGAACTCAGGTCTTTATACTTGTGGAGTTAAATGGTCTTACCCACCAAGCAATCTTCCCAGCCCCCTCAAACATATTTTTGAGTTGTATTTAAAATCGTAACAGTTTGAACCTTTGCTAGTGATTGATGGGGAGTATATACCACCATTAACTATGTGTTTTCCATTAATATTTATAAATTCACTAGGAAATTTGAATTTTACTTAAAACTTTATTTCTTAAAATGTCAGATTTTGGATCAATACTTTAAGAAACAAAAAATTCAAAGTCAAAACATCTTTGAAAATTAGAACCCACAAGGTATTTTATTCATGTGCTGTTAGACAGGAAACTTTTTCCTTGGATAAATAGACATTTCAGCTTAAAGTTTTTGTGTACTTTAATATTTATTACGTTCTTATTTATTCTTGATTTTCTTTTAAAGAAAAATTTTATGGTTAATCTACTGAGTAGCATACTGGCCAGACGGGGTTCCCTTGATATAGCTTTCAGATATTTTTATGACCCTGTACTTTTCTCTCTATTTTCATGAATTTTAGAGTCATTTTATTTAGAAAGCCACTTTGGAGCATAGAGCAGTCATACATTTAAATTCTAGTTGTCCCAGGCACACTGTTAACATGAAGAAACTACAGATGCTTTTGAAAGAAAAGTTGGTTTTAGTTTTGAGATTTCCTTTTCTAGGGAATTCTAGTATGGGGAGATGCTATGCTGAGAACCATCTTATGTTCACTGAAGGAGTGACACGCTTTCTAGACTTCCTTGCAGTTTTAATCAACCTGATAGACTTTCACATAGGGCTGTGGGCCACTGGAAGAAGGAAAAGTCGTCAAAGTAGAGGATCCTTCAATATGTTGCAGGATATTGCACGTAAGAATACCACTGAAGTGAGGGTTGGGGCTGCAAGAGAGGGTGTCCAGAAACAAATTGACCATTTTGGAAAATGCTACAGAAAATTTCATATTTATCATTGTTTCTAAAGTTTTATTTTTTCCTCTGGAGTGTAGTGACCAATATCAGGGATGATCGACATGGGACCTAGAGAAAAATGACGTAAACCTGTACTGGGGAAAGCCTACCAACATAAACACAGAAAACCTGGCCCCTGGGGTCCTCTGGAAAGGGAAGAGAATAAAGGCTTTGCCAAGGCTTACAAACTAAGATTGAATTTCAGCTGGCTTTCCAGGATATTCAAGCCAAGTCATGAAGAGACCTGGGCTGTGGGTCAGGTAGGAGGCATGAGAAGATATTTTAATTCACGATGAGCCATTTGATCCAAAACTGTGAAAACTGGGCAACCTAGGAAATATAAGCTCATGGGAAATCCTCCCAAATAAATTCTGGTATCTGCTTTGTTGAAGTAGGATGTCCTGGGCATTATTCTATTTGTACTGCCATATATTACTGACTGTGGAAAGCAAGGCCCATAAGTTTACCAACAATATAAATAAAAATGGTATACTTTTCTTGTAACGTTTGAGGGCAAAGAAAAATTAACTTTATTATTAAAATAGCTGTTAGAAAGTTGGAGATGAGACATAATTCCTTTCTAGGTAATATTTTGAAAAGGAGAACTCTCTAATTCCCTGATTTCTATTCTATAAACTGAGAGAGAAATAAATTGATGCCATTGGGAAATAACTTTAGTTTTTTTATTCTTAGGTAATTATACTTACATTTTGCCAAGCCAATAAAACTTCTCACTATGTACACATTTTACAAATATGTGTGTATATTGTGTGTGTGGGTATGGCTCAGATGTTATTTTTGAGGCTACATTCTCTTTTTCTTTTATTTTTTTAAGACACCATTTTCATTGGCCTGAAACTTATCAAGTAGTCTAAATATCTGGAATCACCATGCCTCAGTAAGCCACTTGTCTCCATCTTCCTAGCATTGAGATTATACGCACATAGCAGTATGTCATATCTGTTTCTTGTTGTTTATTAGTTCTTAGAGAATTTTATATATTGCATTTTGTCCATGTTCACCTCTCTTCCCCATATCCTCTCAAAGCCATCCCCCATTCCATATCCAATAACTCCATGTCATCAAGTTTTAAGAGCTCATGCTTATGTACTGTTGGGCTTGTGGCCCTGCACTGGAGCATGTTGGAAAGCTAGCTCTCCCTTTATTGTCATAACTACCAAGATCTCCTGAGCTGTGGGTGGGGCTTCATGACCACCTACCTCACTTCTCCACTTAATGCTGAGATTTTTTTTTTAATGATTTGAGCTTATACCAGTCTTGTATATCTTATCACAACACTTTGAGCTCATATGTGCAGTTGCTATGTTATATCCAGAAAACACTCTTTCTTGTAGTTATTTACTGCCTCTGGACCTTTACAGTCTGAACCTTGGAAAGGATGCTCTGACTTCCTCATATTTGGTGGACCACTGGTAGGGAATGCATTTTCAGGTCACTGAGGTCTTGAAAGCAATGTATATACACAAACTACCATCACATGAATTGAATATGAAAAACATTCATCATCTCAGTGGTTCTTTGTGCCCCCTCCAATCTCCATCCCTTGATTTAGTAACCATGGATCTGATTCTATTACTATTGAAGTGGTTTGAGTGTGAAATTTCTCTCTACATGTTCATATCCCTAGATGGTGGTACTGTTTGGAAAGGTTGTAGGACCTTTAAGATGTTAAGTCTCACTAGAGGAGACAGGTAATGAGAGGTGAATGTTGAGGCCCCACTTCCTGCTTGCTTTCCATTTCTTGACAGCCAAAGCTACGTGATCTTCCCCTCCTCCTGCCACTATTATGGAATGTTTACCTTTGAACTTTAAGCAATAAGATCTTTCTCAGGAATTTTGTCACAGAAACAAATAACAAATGCATTTACAGATTTTATTTAGTTTTTTTTTTTCAACCAGCAATTTCAAACAGATATATTCATGGGGACTAAGTGCCATGATCTGTTGATCTCTGCACTGTGTTCAGTTGTAGTTTTCTGTAATTTTGTTTTTCAGGAATAGGAGCTACACCTATCTATGGGTATAAAATTAGTAGTGATAATAATAATTATTTTGTGGTTTTTTTTGAGACAAGGTTTTCTTGTGTAGCCCTGGGTGTCCTGGAGCTTACTTTGTAGATCAGGCTGGTCTTAAACTCAAAGATCTGCCTATCTTACTTCCTTGGGAAGTTGGCCTTGTTTCTAGTACCAAGCATGATTTCCCTCCCATCGAGAGGGCTGTAAGTCCAACTAGACAGCTGTTGGTTACCACTGTCACGTGAGTGCCACTTAATCAAATCTTTATGGCTATCTTGCCATGATAGTCACTGTTGTGATTCATAGATATTACAGATGAATAGGTTTATTAATAACTCCTTCATCTATGGTTCATGAGACGTCATGGAAGAGAGGATAGAAAGATTATAAGAGCCAGAATACCAAGATGTCTTCTGTGAAACAGTTTCTTCTAGAAACAACTACATATACATAACCAGAACAGTGGTAATGTCAATAGACATGGAATGATGGGATGGAGAAACTCTCATGAGGTTTCACACCTAGACAAAAAAACCAAAGCTAACAGTAATTATTGGAGAGGGAGAATTATCCTCTATAGGGATAAACCACCTAAATAGTTTTCCAATACAAAGTGATCTGCCGAGAAATCATATAATACCACCAACAAAAATAGACTCAGCAAGTTGTATTTATATATTTGCACATTCTTATACAAGCATCAGCAGGTACATATTGCTAGTCAGGTAATTATTATAATTATCAAGGTGTATTTGGGTGCAAAGTCTAGTTTCATCCAAATGTTCGGAGTTCTTTAAACCTCAGTTTTCTTGTTGAAAGATATCAACTTAGACTCTACAGGATTGTGGTGAGGTTCACACGAAATAGGGGCAGCCATTCAGCCACATTGCCAGATAGCTAATATTTCTATGGCTACCTTAATCTTTGGTACCTTTTTTTTTGTTGTTGTTCAAGTGTAAAACTTCAAGGTGAGTTAAACACATTTTTCAAGTAGCTAATTATGACTTTTTAAGTAACATGGAAAGAAAAATCATATTGACATAAAATTTAAAGTTCAGAACTGAAAAATTACTACAATCTTCGTCTAAGCACTTTACTGTACTATCCTCATAACCCTCAGGAACCAGGGTCCTGAGGGGAAAGCTTACTACTCCCATTCTGCTGAACAAGCATAGCCATCAAACAGCTCCTACTGACATATTGCTCTACCCATACGTCAATGTATTCCTCAACCTTCATTGAAGAAGTAACTTCTTCCAGTAGATGTTCCACTGCCTAGAGGGCCACAATAGGACAATGCACAAGCAGTGAGAAACTTTGGAACACTCAGCTCTGAATGAAATGTCCTCAACATAACCTTCTCTCAAAGCTCAGGAATCTTCATGGAGGAGGGATAGAAGGCAACTAAGTTTGAAGTGGTGGAGGGCTCCAAGGTAACAGTATCTTCCAGACCAAACAGGCATAATATGTATGTGAATCTCTGATTGTGACAACATGCAGGAAATCTACACAGGTTCAAAGAGAATAAAACAAAACTCTCAGTACAGAGAAGGGGAAGTAGATACAAACCATTGGCAATTGATAGTTTTGGGGAGAGTGAAATATTAGTTATTTTTAATGCAGTGACACTGGGTATATCAACACACTGCAGGGCAGTTCTTATGCTCAGAACTAGTTGACCAATACAAAATGGACTCCATGGTTGTTATTTATTTTATTTTGTTTGGTTTGGTTCTTACATTTTAAGAGAAAGAACATGGAGTTGGATGAATAGGAGGAAGATCTAGGTAGTGTTGAGTTAAAGGAGATAATATGATAAAAATGAATTGTTTAAAAGAATAGTTCATGGGGAATCTTGCACAAGAGGGGAAGAAAGATAGAAGGAGCCAGAGGAGCCAAGGGTACCACAAGAAAAATCTACAGAATCAACTAACCTGAGCCCATAGAGGCTCATAGAGACTCAATTGCCAACTAGAGAGCACATAAGAACCTGCCCTAGGCCCTCTGTGCACATATGTGACAGTTATGCTGCTGAGTCTTCATGTGAGACTCCTAAAGCAGGAGCAGGGGCTGTCTCTGACTCTGTTGCCTGTCTTGGGATTCCTTTCCCCTAACTGGGCTGCCTTTTCTAGTCATAAAAGAAGAAGATGCACCTAGTTTTATTGCATCTTGATATGACCAAGGCTGGTTGATACATATCCATGGGAAGCCTATCCTTTTCTGAGGAGAAAGAGAGGAAGGATATATGGGGTGGAGAACATGAGGTGAGAGGGAAGGACTAGGAGGAGAGGAGGGAGGGGAAGCTGTGATTGAGATGTAAATAAATAACTTAAAAAGAAAAATGTCTCTGTACAATGAGAAGACACACCATTGTTGTGGATTTCCTGATGTTCCTACTTATTATCAACTATAAACTTGGCTTGATATTTATTTTTATAAATATAAAACATTTATAATTTTTTTTCCAATTTTTTTATTGGATATTTTATTTACATTTCAGATGAAATCCCCATTCCCCATTTCCTCTCCTTAGAAAACACCTATCCCATTTCTCCTTTTCCTTTTTGCTTTTATACCTTTTTTAATGTTAATCAAAGGCTTTATAAGTTTGTTAAATGTTCAATAACAAGATGCCCATACAATCAGAAGTGTAACCAAATACCCAACCTAGATATATCAACTATCTTTGACTGGTGGAGACACTCAAACATCTGAATCCATTCCTCCCTACCTCTTGTCACCTTGCTCCTTCTCTCCTTCTCCTCTTCTTACTCCTCCTCTTCCTCTCCTTAGTCCTCCCACCTTAACTCCTCCTACATATCACCCTTCTTGTTAAAATAAAACTTTTCTCTTAAAATACAATTAGAGCATAACTATACCAATTTGGGTCAGTAAGGTACAAGATAGACCTAATAACCAATCCATCATTTTGTTGACTAAACAGAACCTCTGTCATCCCTCCTAACTAAAAGACTTAGTTCTGAACCTGGCTTTTTTTTTCTTGGCTTTAGAATGAATGTCAGCTGAAAACCATCCTCTCAAATCTTTTCTCTCAAAGTAAATAGCCAGGATTGGCTATGAGACTATAAGTTTTCAACCCAGTCAGAAATCTAGAATGACTAAGTTAACTGAAATTATGGGAAGTACAAAGCATAGTTTCTAAAACTTAGCCAAATTATAGAGATCGCTGAACACTTGGAGAGTCCCTATACTACAAAACATTAGAGCATCTGATCTTCAGCCTTCTGGACCAGGATCATCTGACAGACCTAGTGAGGCAGAATTATTAAGGGCTGATTACTCTGTCTTGGCAGATATAATCAGTCGATTATTCCTCAAGTGTGTTCTTTTCTGGACAGTGATTTGTCAGTAGATGGAAAGAGGCAATTCTTGCCTAGTGGCTGTCTCACCACAGCTGGAGTGACTCCAAAGATGTTCAATTTCTTCTTAGAATCCAAGACAGGAAAGCTGTCAGGAGCAGACAGGTCTCTAATCAAAATGAACATTAATACAGAAATGTTCGTAACGTCAATTCTGTGGACTTCTGATGTTTTGAAAACCAACTATCCATGTAAGGCAATCTGGACTGTTGTCTGTTAACTCCTCTCAGCTATTTCTAAATAAAATATAGAAAACAATAAACTAACAATAAATTCAGAGCCATGAATTTTCTATAGGCCCTTAACTCACAGGCTAACCATTTCAAATCAGTTAGAAAAGTGAAAGAAGGACTGGGTCTAAGCCTTATATTCTTAAATGTGTTATATAGGCACAATGCCTATGAGAGTAACAATATTAATCTCACTTTTAAATTAATAAGAAGCTCAAACCAATGAAAACCTTAAATTTGAAATCAAAGTAAATTTTGTACCATTTATGAAATTATAACTTGATTTTCATAACAATTATATTTATTTCTACCAACATATTATGGCTATGCAATAAACCCTAGCTAATCCTCCCTGTTCCAACAAACCCACTACTTTCCCTTAGAAAGACAGACCAATATTAACCACCTCAGTCCCCAAGCCCATGGAATAGGGGTGCAGACTCTTCATTAACTTCTTCAAGCTGATTATGGGCATTGAGATAGTGGAAGAGGGGCAAGGGGGAAAGTAAATTGATAAGCCTCTGAGAATGTGTCTTCACTGCATCCAGTTGAAATTCCAGGACATCAGAGGTTTGAGCAGGTCTGCTCAGCTTGCTTGATGAACAGATACACTGAGGCTGTGTATTCTGCAATATATAATTCTCAAAACAAATTTCAGTATCAAGATCATTTTTTGTTTGAATTCTGGAATCCAGTCTTCTGGCGGCCTGCCTCTGTCTTGTCTAATCCATATAATTTTGGGAGTTCCTATGAGGGCACACACTCCCACCATCCTCCTGTTTCTGCCCCCCTGCACTCGAATTCCCCAACACTAGGGAATCCAAACATTCAGGCACCAAGGCCATCCACTTCCACTGATGTCTGGCAAGACCACCTTCAACTACCTATACAGGTGGAGCCATGAGTCCTTCCCTTTGTGTTCTAGGACTGGAGATTTTAGAATGACTACTCCAGCTTGTTTCTTAGGACCATTTACTTGAAAAATTGTTTTCCAGCCTTTTACTCTAAGGTAAAGTCTGTCTTTGTCACTGAGGTGGGTTTCCTGTGTGCAGCAAAATGCTGGGTCCTGTTTACGTATTCAGTCAACTAGCCTATGTCTTTTAACTGGGGAATTGAGTCCATTGATGTTAAGAGATATTAAGGAACAGTGATTGTTGCTTCCTGTTATTTTCGTTATTAGAGGTGGAATTATCTTTGTGTGGCTATCTTCTTTTGGATTTGTTGAAAGAGGATTACTTTCTTGCTTTGTCTAGGGTACAATTTCCCTCCTTGTATTGGAGCTTTTTCTCTATTATCCTTTGTAATGCTGGGTTTGTGGAAAGATATTGTGTAAATTTGGTTTAGTCGTGGAATATCTTTGTTTCTCCATCTATGGTAATTGAGAGTTTTGTTGGGTATAGTAGCCTGGGCTGGCATCTGTGATCTCTTAGGGTCTGTATGACATCTGTCCAGGATCTTCTAGCTTTTATAGTATCTGGTGAGAAGTCTGGTGTAATTCTGATAGGTCTGCCTTTATATGTTACTTGGCCTTTTCCCCTTACTGTATTTAATATTCTTTCTTCGTTTTGTGAACTTGGTGTTTTGATTATTGTGTGATGGGAGTTATTTCTTTTCTGGTCTAGTCTATTTGGCATTCTATAGGCTTCTTGTATGTTTATGAGTACCTCTTTCTTTAGATTAGGGAAGTTTTCTTCTATAATTTTGGTGAAGATATTTATTGACCCTTTAAGTTGGGAATCTTTACTCTCATCTATACCTATTATCCTTAGGGTTGGTCTTCTCATTTTGTCCTGGATTTCCTGGATGTTTTGTGTTAAGAACTTTTTGCATTTTGTGTTTTCTTGACAGTTGTGTATGTCAAAGAATTTATGGTAGCTTCTGAATCTGAGATTCTATCTTGTATTCTGCTGGTGATGGTTGCGTCTATGACTCCTCATTTCTTTCCTAGGTTTTCTATCTCCAGGGTAGTCTCCCTTTGTGATTTCCTTATTGATTCTACTTCCATTTTCATGTCCTGGATGGTTTTGTTCAATTCCTTCACCTGTTTGATTGTGTTCTCTTGTAATTCTTTTTTTTTTTTTTCAAACTTCACAAATAAGATGTATTTTAGGGCTAACTCGTTTCTAAGACTCATTTTACCACAGAAAGTTCACAGACATGTCAGCTTGTGTGTTCATACAGAGGGGCACTGCAGTACATTCTGTCTTGCATTTTAGCTTTGATATAGGTATTTTATTGAACACAGAAACCAAAACTAAGAACACTGCTAGTCCGGCTAATACACGGTTTCTACCAAAACCAAAAAAACCGTCTTAACTCACACTTAACTCACTCTCTTGTAATTCATTAAGGGATTTTTGTGCTTTCTCTTTAAGGAGGGCTTCTACCTGTTTACCTGTGTTCTCCTCAAATTCTTTGAGAGTGTTATTTATGTCCTTCTTAAAGTCCTCTATCATCATCATTAGAAGTGATTTTAAATTTGAATCTTTTTTTCCTAGTGATATGGGGAATTCAGGACTTTCTTGTGTGGGAGAACTAGGTTCTAATGATGCCAAGTACCCTGGGTTGCTGATGCTTATTTTCTTGTGCTTGCCTTTTACCATCTGGATCTCCTTAGTGCTACCTGCTCTGTCTCTGACTGGAACCTGTCTTTCCTATTATTTTGGTTGTATCAGAACTGTGTGGGTTGGGTGTTAGTACTGGGGTTAGAGCTGGGGCCCAAGATCTGCTCAGTGCTCAGGTGCAGACAGGAAGGAATCAGTGCTCCAGACCAGGAGTGACTTTCTGGGTCCTAGTGGGTCCCAGTTACTCCCTGTTTGGGACTGGTGTTGCTTTCTCCTTACTTAAGATACTGCCCGGGTTAGAGCTCCTGGAAAGTCCACTTCCTCTGGTTTCTGTGAGATTGGGGGCTGAGCTGCTTCCTGGAATCTGCTCAGTGCTTGGGCCCAGACCAGAAGGAACCTAAACATTTACAATTTGAATGAGTTAACTTATTACTTTCTATTTATAGTTGAAGAAATCAAAACATATTTGGTTGAAGATACTACTGGGATTAAACATCCAAAATCTCTTGAATTGAAGACTATACCTTAATGCCATGCTACTCTTGGACCTGCTACTTTATTAGTCTTCCAAGGGCTGCTATAAGAGTAATTTCAATTTACTTATTTTTAAGAATTCTCATGAAGTATAAAGCACAGAAATGAAAAAAAAAACACTAAAATTTCCAAGAAAAATTAATATCAAAATACTTAGTATTTATATTCATAGACTGTTGCATTATTTCATTTAATTATTCAGTTGGTTCGGTTGTCCTAGCTCTACCAAAATTCTATTTCCTTCCATGTTAAATTGGCATTCTGTGTGAACTCATATTTTCCAAATGTTATGAATGAATCTTTTATTCCATTACATGAGTTATTCTTTTGTGCATACCCGTAACTCTGGGTGCATCAATGACATCAATGCTCTCTCAAAATATTTGCAAATAACTTTATTTAGACCAAATTATGCTACTTAGAATTTAGGAATCCAGATTATTGCTTAAAATTACGTGGTATCTCCTCTCCTCTCTTCCTCTTTCCTTTCCTCCTGGCTTTTCTCCTTCTTTCCTTCCACCTTCCTCCTGAGGATATTTATTTAGCATTTACAGCATCAGGCAAAGTTCCAGAGGTCGGAATTACAGTGGTGAAAAAAAAGTACCAAGGAACCTGACCTCACAGAGCAAAGCGCCCCTGGGGAAGAAAAGTGGGCAGTACACAGATATGGTAAAATGGATCGGTGTTTTAAGTGGGGAACACTGACAGTTAAACTTTTCAGGGGGACATTGCAATTTGTGATTTTTAAAAACAACAGCCACAAAGTGAGTCTTAGCAGACTGCCTGGAAGTAACATGATTGATAGTCTACATTTCCTCCTTCCGTTTTTGACCTCAGACACCATTATTATAATCCCTCTGATCCTTTTAATTCCACCTTCGTTTTTCTTTCCATCAACCTTTTTCTATGCTGTCATTTAGTTGCATAGAAGTTGCTTTTATTTCTCTTTAGCATTTCAGCTGTTTATTGATATTTCATCACAGCAAAAAGTAGTTATATATTTAGTAAGGGGGGAATCTTTGTATCTCAGATATGAACAAAAGCATGCACACTAACAATCTGGCTCTCTCACTCCGTCATGTTACTAATTTCTGTGAGCTAAACTGTATCTATTTTTTAGAGGCAAAAAGATATTAGAACCTTTACCCATATACACTAGCAAAGAAACATTTTGCTTAACCTCAGCAGCCACTGTTCGAATTCTGTGTCTTTTCTGGTTCTCACCTGGTACCTGAAAACATTGTTTCAATAGGTGAATATATTTTTGTTTGTTAGTTTATATTTCTTTACAAGAGCAGTGGATTCTGAATGATATTTTCAGAAAGTCACTAACAGAGCAAAACCCACTCAAAGTTAATTGGTACCAAACATCTCAGTGTTCTGTTATCAGGTCACCTTCCAATTGGCTTCAAATTCATCCTTATCTTTGTACTGAGGGTTCCTGTCTTCCAATGGATACTTTCCAGGTCTCCTCACATACATGGCCTTTGTAAAGCTAACAAGCCTCAGCCTACCTGTGCCCTGGCACCTGTCCCATTGACCAGCCTTGCTTCTCTCTGTCTGAGACTAAGTTCTGTTCTTCTCATCATAACTGTAAAAAGGCACTTTCTTTTTCTCTGCTGCTGTACTCAAGCATGGATGAGATTCACCTTCTCTTGGTTACCTCTTTTTTCCTGATTTAGTGTTTCTGAAAACAACCTCCCCTCAAACCTGTACTTTCATAAAGAAGGTAGGGTTTACATGGAGTAGGCACTGGGAAAGAACTTAATTTTGGTGATTATTTACTCAGGCTCAAGATTTTGAGTTCTTTCATCTTCTAGCCTCCTTGCTCTTTGGCTAGTTCAAGGCTTGGGGAAAAACATTATGTGTAGTCACCACTTAACTCTTGGCAGTGTGTACAGGCTGTAACAGAGATGTAGCTAGACAAGGCTTCAAGGACGAAAGCAGTCCCACCCTTCTGAGTAAGAGCAGTAGATAAAGAATTGTTTGGATTCTTCTACTCAATTTCTGCTTGATAGTCATGGAAAGTGTTGTTGTTGTTTTTCTATGTGTCTCGGTTAAATTGAATGGTACTGGCGAGTCACTAACTCTATCTACAAGACTTAAGAACAGTTGGTGCTGTTGACTCCTGTTTTTAAAAACAACAGTCAAGCCACACTTAGATCCAGTTAGTCTTTCTAATGTTCCTGTGTAAAGAGGAAGATGCATATTCAACTTCAAGATCAAGTCTCTTTCTCAGGTTTACTGAGCAACCTGATTTTACATTGCTTGTAAATTTCCTGGTCAGCTTATACATAACTACCAAAGATGACCTGACTTAGAAAAGACTCTATTTGCTAATCTAGCCACTGGTCCTTAATTGTCTTTTTAAGAAATAGAACCTTTCTTTCCCTGCAACTGAATCACAGAAGGAAGATTAGCTCTTCTGTTTTTTAGCAGGGTGAGTGACAATCTTCTTTATGTGTATCTGTATTCCATTATGGTCAACCCTTCAGTTAACTATGCCAACAGATTCAGTGCTCCTGAAAATTAGACTTTGTGATAGGTGTTATAAGGCCATGAGAAAGAACTGGTGGGTGACTAAACTAAAAATGTCTTCTATGAAGTGAATCTGCACGGTAAGGAGCAGACGATTGCGCAGTGGATAGTGATTTGGATATCCAAGTTGAATTGGGAATATTATGGAGTTGGAATTGTATCCTGAGATACCTGCCCAATGATGGTTCCTAAATATGGCCTAGAGAAATGGCATATTTCTGTTAAAGTAAGGTTCAGGAAGCAACTAACCTTACAAGGAAGACTTCTGAACCATGCATTGAGGAGAGCCAAGCACACCATGCTAGTTTATCCATCTCCCATAGTATATTAATGTACAGAGTTAGAAGTATTCTGAAAGAACTTGTCTGAGAAAATATCCAGGTTTCTTCTCTCTTATGAGTAGAATATCCTAAGGTAATTAGGTCAAAAGACTTCTTATTTAGAAGTCAAGAATGATCTGAGGTTCATGGTTGACAGAGTATATGACATGGGGCTTGTGAGTTAGTTTTTCCATTCCTTACACTTTTCCCTGTGAAATGCACACAAGAATCCTGTACACATGACTGAGTGAAATGGCAGTATTTCAATATTTCCCATATATTCCACATCTTACCGGTAAAATATTTCTCAATTAAAGTGGACAGTAGCATAATAGCTCTAGGATATCTGAGTAGCTATTTAATTTGTTATAGAATGAATTGCATTACAAACACCTACATTATACAAGTATATTAAAAATCCCACCTTTTCTAATAATAATGACTCCATGTAAGGTTCACCATTACTAATACATGGAGATGTATGCATGTGTGATCTGGAATCTCTCAGCCAAAGGCTGGGAAATATCATTACTGAAAAAGAATCTCACCTTGGGAATGAGAGAAGTCAGTGTGTTTGAGAATAGATTCAACATTTATACTTGGGTTTGGGCAAGACAGCCTTCATTTTGTAATCCTCTAAAAAGACTCCAAGTGAAGTATATAATTCGTTTGTCCTGCAGAAAGCCTACTCAGGTTACTCTTTCTGTGTGAAAGATAGTTCCAAGGCTCACTTGAGCATCAACATGCTCTGTCATTTAAGTGGAACTGAGTCGAATGGAATGAGGGAAGGCTAAATGGTAGGAGAGCTTTGTGTTTAGGGGGAGCTCCTGCTTCTAGGAACGTTAATTAGGAAGTGAAAACTTAAGAAGTTGATAATGTTCACTGTTGGCTACTGGGGCGTGGTGACAAATAGTCCTGAAAGGTCTTCACTTTCTTTTATAAACAGAAAGGTAAGGAATTTGCACAAAAAGCACCAGTGAAGATCTGCTTTCCATCAGGGGCTAAGCACACAGTAAACAACAGAAGTAACTTGTTTTAATAATGCATGGTGTTGAAACACTTATCAGCAAGTCCTTCCTACTGGCTTCAAAAGGTATATTTGTATAAGAGAAACCTTTGCCTAAAAGAACATGGTTTGACATTTTCTTCATGTCAAGGTCAAGAGAGTTGAATGAAAATGGATATATATAATCACAGATTAATTCTCACTAGGCTGAGCAATTATAATTAAATATTCTTTCTTCTTACTTGGAGGTAGATATAGTTGTGTGACAGAGAGAGAGAAAGAGGGAGAGAGAGAGAGAGAGAGAGAGAGAGAGAGAGAGAGAGGAAAAAAGTCTTATCTGGAATAGTTGAACAGAATTTGTTTTAAGAACCCATCTACTTCCATTCCATTTCTGGGAAAAACTGTACTGGTTCCATGGAAATTTCTTCAAACTGAAAAAGTGTATGCTGAGAAATTATGAAAAGAAGGAATTGATAGTGTGTAAATCCAGACCCAGGGACTTGAGAGAGTTGAAAGGGAAACTTTAGAAACTAGGGCAGTACAAACAGATTTGCAATGAAAAAGAGGGGAATTCAAGCATTGCAGGGATGGCTTAGTGGGTAAGGTATTTGCCACACCAAGGTGATGATGGCCAGAGATTGGGTCCCCACACTCAGTCTTCTCTTCTCTTGACAATTTGCCACGGTCAGGTGATAGGTTAGGAAAGAAGGAAGAAAGAATTCTGAAAAAAATCTGAGGCTTCTTCCATGGAAGGACAACTCTCTTTTTCTCTTTATTTTGTTTGTATATTGTGTTAAATTTTTAAATAGAATAGAAAAGTATCACAGAAAAGGGTAGGTAGTTAAGAATTATTCCTCTTACAAATCCTATGGTCTCATGCCAAAGTTGATATCTTGATGGCCCCCTTTTCTCCAACCCCAAACCTTGCTTGCCTGTAAGTCTGTTATCTTGTGATTGCTCCTGCTGCACCACACATGAGAAAGAACACAGCACTTATCCTAAATCTGTGGCTATACCATGGGCCTCAAATTTTTCTCACTCTCTTTGTATGAAAAATAGTAGTTGAAATCTGCCCTTGCCTGCGTGGGATGCATGAATCCAAGGAAGAAATGAAAGGACATTACAAAAGGGAATCCTGACCTCCCAACAATTGTTGAATATCACAATTTCAGACTTTGAGACAAAAATGTGTCTGTCTATCTGTGCATACACCTATCATCTGTCCTATAGGAATTCATCATAAATTTGTTACGATGAGTTACTAGGGTTGATTTTAACTGTGGATTTATTTTGTTACATCAGCAGTGTGCTCATCCTTTGGTTCTTGAACAATCTATTCTTCATACTATTTCTTTACATGTAAGAATATTCAAAAGTTGACATGACTAGTTTGTTAATAAAGCATATATATATGTGTGTGTGTGTGTATACATATGTACACACACACACACACACACACACACACACACACACATATATATATATGACTAGAAGGAACAAGGTGAAAATAAGGCTTTCTCTGAAGTCTATGGATAGGTTTTGTATAGTATCCAGGTGAGTTTAGTTTGCAAACCACTGTATGAGATATGAGTGATTGAATTGCATTTAGTATGGAAGCCAACAAATACTGAGCTAGGACAAAGGAGGTATTTTTAGTGTATTTAGGTATTCAAAAAGTTTTTCCACACCATCAGCATGGTTCACTCTGCCTTTGACAAGATTTACCAACTAATAAAAACAATTACCCATCTTTACACCTTCTGTTTTCCCTTTTTGCAATGATGAATATTAGAAATCAAACTACCATAGAGACCTTCAGGCAGAAGAGCCAGCAATTGGGCAAGCAAGCCAGGCCCATGACTACCCATGCTGTGCCTGGCTGTGCCCTGATGGAGTCGGGGATGATGTCTATGGCACATGTTACCGTTGAGGACCTTGTAGAAGTCCCTGGCCTGTGCTGCAGCTTGAAGCCATGTTGATGTTTATAAGCTGCTGCCAGGGGCCATATTGTTGTGGATGGGCTGCACTGCCATCTGAAGCCATGTTGATATCCTGGCAGTCTCTGAAGGCCTTGGCTGGCTTCATTGTCCTACTGCAACAGGGACTTTGTTTGCCAGGAACCATGAGGAGGCCCATGATCTGTGTTCTTGCTTACAGGTTGACAGTGAAGAGCAAAGAGGATACTTTTGCTGTGATATTGATGACTGCCTACATACAGTTGAGGAGGAAGGGGCAAGGAAGGCTTCTGTGACAACCCCTAGCCCCTCCATTTACTGCCTGCCCCCCAAAACAATAGCCTAGTCAGGAAGCCACCAAGAGAACTCTTAAAAAGTGTGACAGAGATGTGGAAGAGTAGCTCCTCACAACTGATGGCTTCTGGCAGAGGCCAGACTATCAAGGGGCAGGCCATTAAGAATTTGACAATATTCCAGTGAATATACAGATAATACAAAGTGGATTTTCGTTTGTTGCTATTGTTTTCTTCTTATTTTTTACTTCTTTTGTAGGGGAAGGCCACAAGCCGAGGTGGACATGGAAGGACTGCGAAGGGACTGTGATCAGGGTGCATGATGTGAAACTCGCAGAGAATCAATAAAAATGTTATGTGTGTGTGTGTGGGGGGAATTCCAAAAGATCATGATGCAGGAGCAGTGATGAAAATCCTACTTTCCATTTTGATAATATGATTAATTTCTTCAGTGTTAAACACACAATTTAATTTTTTTGAATGATGAATTTAGAATTTAAATTTATAACCTTTTGTTTATGAAAGAGATACGGCATTGGAAATAAATAAGTTAAATCTAGTGTAATTTTATGATCTCTAGTGTCTACTTAGAGTTCTTCATACTTATGTCTCTTACTCAGTGCCTCATCTCTATGGCTGAAAAATAATATTCATGAAAAAGATATTTATTAAGCATTGTTTTATAACATATAAATATCTTTCTGATTTCCCACATGCTTCCTTTGGATATGTTGTACTATTTGATAGCATAATTGACTCACATCAATTTCTGAATGTATCTACATATGTGTATGTGTGTGTGTATGTGTGTGTGTGTATATATACATATATTCTGGATGAATCATGCAATTCAGTTTTTTTATTGACTCATTTTAAACATCCAAGACTCAAAAAATGGTTCTTCAATCTATGTCTCTGCAAATGCTTTTTACAAAAATTAAGTGTAAACATGCACATATGTGTTTGTGTGTATATAGCACATATATTTGACTCTTTCCTCTACTATCCAAGTTGCCTAACATTTTGTATCCTTTCCTAATTATCATTAAACTTTAGGGGCTCATAAAAGGAAACAAATCCAATTTATTTTGTTAACTAACCAATTAAGTCATCAGTTACCAATAGCCCTTGCATTCCTCACATCTGTGAATGACCTGTTCACATGATTAGATGTTGGGAGAGACAGACAGGCCATGCTACTGTGGAAGTGTAAATTCCCTGCTTCTCTTCCAAATCACCGGTGTAGTTTAAAGATAAATGATTCTACATTCAGTAGAGAATAGAAAATGTCTCACAGTCCAGATTGCCTCACATAGATAGTTGGTTTTCAAAATGTCAGAAGTTCACAGAATTGACTTTATAAACATTTCTGTATTAATGTTTATTTTGATTAGAGACCTGTCTGCTCCTGACAGCTTCCTGTCTTAGATTCTAAGAAGAAATTGAACATCTCTGGAGTTATTCCAGTTGCGGTGAGACAGCCACTAGGCAAGAATTGCCTCTTTTCATCTACAGACAAATCACTGTCCAGAAAAGGGCACACTTGAGGAATAGTCGACTGATTATATCTGCCAAGACAGAGTAATCAGCCCTTAATAATTCTGCCTCACTAGGTCTGTCAGATGATCCTGGGCCAGAAGGCTGAAGATCAGATGCTTCAATGTTTTGTAGTATAGGGACTGTCCAGGTGTTCAGCGATCTCTATAATTTGGCTATGTTTTTAGAAACTATGCTTTGTGCTTCCCAAAATTTCAGTTAACTCAGTCATTCTGGATTTCTGACAGGGTTGAAGACTTAGAATCTCTTAGCCAATTCTGGCTATTTACTTTGAGAGAAAAGGTTTGAGAAGATGATTTTCAGCTGACATTCATTCTAAAGCCAAGAAAAAAAGCCAGGTTCAGAACTAAGTCTTTTAGTTAGGAGGGATGAAAGAGGTTCTGTTTAGTCAACAATATGATGGGCTGGGTGTTAGGTCTATCTTGTACCTTACTGACCCAAATTGGTATAGTTATGCTCTAATTGTATTTTAAGAGAAAAGTTTTATTTTATCAGGAAGGGTGATATGTAAGAGTAGCTAAGGTGGGAGGAGTACAGAGAGGAAGAGGAGGAGTAAGGAGAGGAGGAGAGGAAGAGAGGAGGAGAGTAGGGTAGTAGGAGAGGAGGAGAGGAGAAGAGGAGGAGAGGAGGAGAGGAGGAGAGGAGGAGAAGAAGAGAGGAGCAGAGGAGGAGAAGAAGAGCTAGGTGACAAGAGAGAGGGGAAAGGAACATGGAGGCGGATGTTAGCGTGTCTCTGCCAGCCAAAGATAGTTGATATATCTAGGTTGGGTGTTGGGTTACACTTCTAATTGTATGGGCATCTTGTTATTGAGCATTTCCAAACTTATAAAGCCTTTGATTAACATTAAAAAATAGTATAAAAGCAAAAAGGAGAAGCGGGGATGGGATAGGGGTTTTCTAGGGAGAGGAAATGGGGAAAGAGGATGGCATCTGAAATGTAAATAAAATATCCAATAAAGATTTTTACATCTCAAAAAAAAAAAAAGAAAGAAAAAGAAAGAAATGTCTCCACATTTTTTGGTTTCCAAAAATGTCTAGGTAATTTCATAGATTTGGAGAATTTGAACTATGAGGCCAGTCTGGTCTACACAGCTTTATCTACGTCTATAATTAGAAATGTTTTCAAAAAGTGAGTGAAAGAAACCTTTACTGCTTCTCAGTGACAAATGCCCCAAAGTGTTATGTGGACCATCTGTGTGCTTCAGATCTATAAAATACAGAATTTCTCTTAAAGCATCAGGTACATATCTATCTGTCTTTTCAACTGCCTGTGTGACACAATGTATGTATTGCATATGAAAAGACAGAACTGCATATGGGCAGTTTAAGGATGCTGTGGCGATTTATGTCAAAGCCTCCATTCTTTCTGTTATCATGAGCAAACTATATTAGGTCAGCTAGTTATAAAGAGTGATATTTTTCTTAGAATAAAAGGGGTAAATTGATCATGCCCTGAAAAAGCACTCTCTCTTCAAATACCCAACCAAACACCCCGTGCATTGTTTGGAGGCATATATTTAGATATATGTGTACATGTTTTCTATTGGATACAGTTGCCCATAATTTTATTGAATCTGTGTATTATTCATATCTCAAATTTTATTGGTTAATGACAAACTTTATAAAATATTTCCTCTAATAAAATGAAAATATCTATTTCGTTTTGTCAGTGTGTGGTGCTGTTAGACTTTTGATTTTTGCTTACCTTGTTGAGGTGAAGTACGGCTTTGATGTGCGTAACTGATTACTAAAGAGGCTTTGTGACTTTGATATGTGTAATCACGCTCATATGTCCTCTTGGGCTATTGGCTTAATCTGTATGGAATCTTCACAGTACAAGTGTTTTCTGTATCACCATTCAGAATCGTGGGCTTTTCACAGCCACAGGATCTCTCAGTTCCCAGGATCTTGTGACCTCCCCTCAGATCCTGTGTGTGTGGTTTGAAGATGACTAAAAGACAAAATGAAGGAAGAGGAGAGTCAAGTGGAAAGCACGAGTTTGGCCTGCAAGTGCTTCTGACCAACCATTTCTATAGCCAAAGCCAGGTGCCAAGTATTTGTCCATTGGAAATGTGTTCTGATAGTACCCACAATGAAAAGGCTGTTGGATTCAGCAAGCACAAGGCCATACATGTCATATTCATGATTATATTCTTCTTTATTATTATCTTAAGGCATAGATTCTCATCTTAAAATTTAAATCAGATTGGAGTTAGTTTTGTGTGTGGTATCACATAGGCATCCAACTTCACCTAAAATGTTATATGTTTAATTGTACCAGCACCACCCTGAGTATTCTGTCCTTTTATTCATCTGCAATAGGACCTCTTGTAGGTCCAGAGTGGATGAGTCTACTTCTAGGTGCTCATTTTTTTCCAGTAGGTTGCTGTGTCTCTCACACTGTTAGAACTACATGTCAAGAGATATGAACATGCATTTTCTTTAAAAAAATAAAATGTTTATAATCACTTCATTGGGCCTGGGTTGAAACATTTAACCACTGTCCATCTCATGTCTTTATAATGAGCAGAGTAATAGACTAATAAGGTGGATGATGGGCTGGCATTAATTTATAAAAGGTATTGTTTTAAAATTCTTTCTCTCTCCTTCTTTCTTCCCTCCCTCCCTCCCCTTCCCTCCCTTCCTTCTCCCTCCCCCTCTCTCTTTCTCTTTCTGTGTGTATGTTTGTTGTGTGTATGGCATGTGTATGGAAGCCAGGTGACAACTTTCAGAAGTCAGTTCTTGATTTCCACCATGTGGGTCCCTGGGATTGAACTCAGATTGTTAGACTTAGAGTCATGCACTTGTACCAGGTGGGCTATTTCACAAACCCTGAAAGGTAGTATTGGAACTACCGCAGAACATTTGTATTTCAAGTGATCATTTTTTTCTTTGAAATAGTAAATGACTTTAATGGTTTACTATTTAACAATTGTAGAATATCAAGATAAAAGGTATAAAGGCTGTGTCTCTTTCATCCAGGAACATAAATGATGTAAGGCAGGAAGAAGCCCTGTGCTGGAATTGTCTTTAAGGATTCTTTTTTACATGTCTGACTGGTGATAATCACTTCTTCCTTTTTTAATTGATTATTTGGGAATTTCACATTATGCACATGATCTTGCTCATCTCCCCATCCTCTTATGTCTGCTTTCCCCTTCCCCTCACCCCCACCCCCTCCAAGAAAAGTATTTTGTTCATATATTCAATGGAGCATAGTCAAACTCCTGTTGGCCAGTCATGCAAGGGAAGGTGAGTCTTTCTCCACCTGTGCCTCTCCCAGAATCCATGAACTGTGGAGAGACCCAGCGGCAGCTGGCAATGGGTGGGCCCTCTCTCCTGCACCCATGGCACCCTGGTGCCACCAATAACCACTTCTTAAACTCTTCCTGCTACACTAATGATAGAATTCTCTCAGACAAATTGTGTATTGTTTAAAAAGAACAAATTTAACATATAAAAGATTTAGTAAAAGTTTTCTTGTGAGAAGTTTTGCTTTTCTCATTTTTCTATTTGCTTTGCATTTACATTTGATTTTTAAAGGTCTTAATTGTTTTTAAGAGTTTGAGCAGCATCCATATGTTCAGGCCTTTCTTTTGCACTGTTCCCTGAAAGCTCCGTTCCATTCAGTCCTTGATTGCTTTCTCAGTTGGTTTCCTTTCCTTGATCTACTTAATAGATGGGGAGTGTATCTCTTAACTTCGCCGTCTTTGAAGAATCCCCTGTGATTCCAAAGAATCTGTTTCTGAATTTTTCCATTTTCCCCTTTTTATTGACACCTTCGTGTATTTCAGCGTCTTGCAGCTCCAGCTCTCTACAGCGCTCGTGCATTTTATTGACTTTATTGCTTCCTCTTCCTCCCCATGGCTCCTACCTGTTCCATCATGAGCCATGAGTGACTCACAAAGCTATTCCAGGTGGTCCATAAGCTGCCTGTCAGCTCACTGCTGCTGCCCTCACACACAGCGTAGGTGAAGGCACCAATGAAGCCTTCCCAGACTTCCTATCAACTGGTAGGACCAATGCCCACTTGTTTCGAAGCTTCTCCACCTGTCATGGACTTACATCTTCTTTCAAGTTCCTGACACGTGTAAGTGGGAACATCAGAGAAATCTGACTGGAAGACATTATCCTGCTGAGGAGGTTTACTGTACTGATAGAATTCTACATTTCCTTAAGACTAATGAAAAAAGTCTCTCTCTCTCTCTCTCTCTCTCTCTCTCTCTCTCTCTCTCTCTCTGTCTCTCTCTCTCTGTGTGTGTGTTTTTATAGTCACAAGTTTGAGTCTACAGGGGAAAAAAGGTAGCTTTTTGATTGGCAACTAGATTCAGCCTAGATTTGCTAGATTACAGAGCCCATCTTGGCTTGGTAGTAGGCAATTATTTTACTTCTAGGATTTTTGCTAACTTATAGTCTTGGTATTTTATTAGGCTAGAAGAGAAATTAATCATCCAAGGTCACGTTCTCTCTAGATTTCCTCTTGTCTTTCTTCTCTGAGGAGAGTGTATCACATGTAACACATAGGAGTGGTATAGGGAGTCTGGTGTGGATCCTTCTTTGGATTATGCTTAGCTGTATTTCACCCCCTCAAGCCTGGGCCTTGCTAACTCCTGTTGCTGTGTCTGCTTCTAGCTCTCTGCCCTCATACCAACCAGGAAGCCCTTCTGGTCTCTCTTGGGTTTACCAGCTCTTCCAGATACCCAAGTGTGTGCTTGCAGTAGGGTGTGAGAGGCTGGGTCTGGAAGCTTCCTTTATAGTACATGGGGATGTGCAGAGCCCCGTGAAGCCTGTCTTCCTTGAAATATTCTTTAGCCTCTGTTTGCTATGGCTTGGTGGTAGAAGATTTGGTCTTGCCAGCTTCACAAAGTTACTAACTTGTCCAGTAACATTTACGTTTTAGCCAGTAGAGGCTAGAGACTAGTGTAGCTGAGATTCTAAGAGAACCTTTTCTCACTGGCTTGCAGCCTTCCAGCTTATGCTTTGGGAGGCAACCCAGAAGTCATCTGCTCTACTGAGCTTTTCCTCTGACTACCCACTGTCTTCTGTTATCAGGGCCTTTTGGGTTCATCCAGGTTATGGGTATCAGCAGGGAGGTACTGGGTACTACTTATTTCTATTCCAAGAAGACAGGGCCCTCTTCTTTTGGGTGGATGGATGGCATTACATCACCTGGCATTCATCCCTACTTCGTAGGGTAAATGATGTGTTCTGGGTCCCTCAGGATTTTAGCTGTGATGCCAAAACCAACCTCTTGAAGTTTAAAAATCCCTTCTCTCTTTCAGTTGCCTGACTCTCACAACAGAAGGCACAGTAACCTGACTCTTTTCTGTGCACAAAATTCTGTTCCAGAACCTCGAAGACCTTTCGGTCTAATGTTCCATTTTTAAGGGACTACACATGGAAAGACTTTACTTCTGCATGATTGAGGGGGAAACTAGACTACAGAGCCACTAGATTTGACATGTAGATATTACCCCCATAAATCTGTCTTTCTTCATATAAAGCAGTGGAAATCAGCCAATAAGGCCTCTCTCTCCCTTTCTCTTCATCCTTCTTTCCCTCTCTCCCTTCTCCCTTTCCCTCTTATTTGTCATTCTTTGTGGGGTTATTTTACCATAAAAGCTTGTGACTTGTAAATACAAAAGCAAACCAAATAATTATAATTAATCTTTGAAAGTTTGGAGTTATAATGTTCATATGTGTTTTAGATATTTGAAAGCATATCATATCACATGTGATTTTAATTAGTATAATACAGGATTTTAGTGGAGGAGATGTTGATGGGACATCTTGTTATTAGATAAATATTTAAATCTTGGATTTGGATATTAGCTGATTACCTGGGTAACTTAATGAAATATTCTGAGGTTTCATTTTTCCTTTTGTAATATTATGGACATCTTTTCTGTGATGTCCAAAGAAATACTATCTAAGAAGAACACAATAAAAAACTACCTTAAAAAGAGATTGTATGCCCAAGAAAAAGCACAACTGTATTAATGTCAGTGTTATAATAATTACCATATCCTGTAATCAGCTAATTTTTTTGAGTATATAGAAAAAGAATAAATAGGCATTTTTGATTCTTAGCAACAGAAATCCATAGTAACTGATCTAAGGAAGGACGATGGGTTTCTAGAAACTTCATGGAAGCTACAGAGCAGATTTGGGTAAAGGAAAGAAACAGAGTTGGGAATTGCCAGGACTATATTTGTGGACTAAGCCATCTAGGAAGCACATCTCACCTCTGCCACTTGGGTTTGAGCATTTTGATTCACTGCCTCAGCCTGTGGAAGCTCAGTAGCGCCACTCATAGGTCGTCTTTTGCACTGCAATGGAGGGGCTCTGTAAGCCCGACTTTTGTTCTTATGACTATAAGTCATTTTTCTCCTCCTCTTCCTTTTCTTTCTTCTCCTCCTTATTCTTATTGTCTCATTGCTCCTAAATCTGTCATCTAGAGACCTATAGGACAATGGTTCTTCAATCCTCACAGACTGTCAGGAATTGATATTATAAAAATAAGCATCATGTCAAATGTAATTTGCAGATTCAGTATAATATCAATAAAAGTCTCATGACATTCTTTACAGAAATAGAAAAATAAAATTCTAAAATTCAAATGGACGCACAAAAGACTCTGGAAAGCCAAAGCAATCCTGAGCAGAAAGAACAGTTCAGGAAAGATTATTGTACCAGATTTCAAGCTCTATTACAGAGTTATAGTAATAAAAATAGCATAGTACTTGTCCAAAGACAGACATGTAGGTTAAAGGGACAAAATAAAAGACCCCCCCAAAAAACATGGGTGCACATTATCACAGCATCTGCTGTTTGACAAAGAAGGCAAAAATACACACTGGAAGAATATACTACCTTACTGGTAAAAGAGATGCAACAGGTGTGGTTAAGGGTTTAGAGAGCAGAGTATCCCGATTTTCTAGGTGTACCTAACTCAGTCACAAAGGTCATTGTATGAGAAAAATATTGAGTTAGTCAGTAGTAAGAGTTGCTATGACAGAGTAAGACATTGAAGCACTTTGAGGTAAAGGCCATGAGGCGAAGAGTGCAGATAAGCTCTGAGAGTTGGGCAAAATGCTAACCCATTTAACGTTCATTCACAACATCCTTGCAATATAAAATTTTACTGTCACTTGAAAGAAACAATGCTGGCTGGCGAGAGTCAGTATAAGACAGATTGAGCACTCTATTCAGGGTATTGCAGATTGTCACTTTAAAGCTGGTAACTGACCTTATTCACCTAACTCCAGAGTTTCCCTGAATTGTAGGACAGTTTTAGGGTAGGAGGATCTGTGGGAGAACTATCTGAAAGGACAAGGCCACAGGTGAGGTTGTTTCTGGAACTCCCTAAAACTAAACCTATGTGGTAAATTTTTACATGGTTTGTATGTCCAGCCCATTCCAGAATATTTCATCCTTCATTGAAAATGTATGAGGTGCAAATTCTAAATCTACACAGTCAATTCTAGGTACAAAGGTTGTATAGATGGTAACTTCCTTCACTTTGGAGAAAAGGTCACATTACTTTAATTGGAAGCTTTACTTTCTAGGCCCAGTCTTTCCTTATCAGTCTTATCTCTCCATAGACTGCATTATACCTGGAACTTTTCATTTTCCTATTCCTTTGGATTGAGAATCAAGTCTCAACAGCTGAGTGGTCTTCACATCTACTCATATCTGCCACTTACAGAGTCATCATGAGCATCCATTTCCCCTTGGCTATTATCCCCTTTTCTCCCAATTGCCTTTGGTTAATTTTCTTTCTCCAGAAGCTGTTAAGAGGAATTTATCTGTCTTACCTATTTTATATTCACATTTCCAATAATCTAACTCCTGTCTCAGCATATACACTTTAGAAAGGCATGCCTACAATTTATCAAAATAACTCTTAAGTTGGTGGGTAGAGGCAAATCTGAGATATAACTTGCAAAATTCTTCTTTCCCAGACTCTCATCTCCAGAGTGGCCATCACAAAGGCTCAGCTCCAGTCACAGGATCACTAATTTGTTCAGTTCTCTTATGTGCATTAAAAGACCACTCAGAGGGGAAGGCTGGCTTTTGACCTGGTATCTACATGTTCATCTGAATTTCGCTTACATTGTTGGGAATCTTTAGATGCAGTTTTAAGAAGGATAGATGGTAAAGATCATGTTATTTCTGTTTTTCCCATGACTATGGGCACTCTTCATAGAATATATCTATAAGGCTTGATCTTGAACCATCTGGTTTCTAAGTCCTTGGTGAAAACTCTCAAGGAATAAGGTATAGGTAAAGTTTAATGAGTTTTATAATTACTGTAGATCTTGCAGAAATTATTTAACTTGATATTGCAGCTGCTTCAACATGAGGCCCGGAGGTCTTACTAGGTTTTTTATTGCCTCTTTTAAGAAGCAGTGTAAGGATCATCATTGTTCTTTAGGTGCAAATGCCACTGTTTCAGTGTTAGGTTCTGATACTTGGCCATCGTGAGGTTACACAAAGATGGAAAAAGGTCAAAGCGATTCTTTTCCAAGTGGCTCTGTCAAGTATAAAAATTAACCACACTATGAGCCGGTTTTTAGGTATTGGGAATGTATGTTTATGTTAGCTTTTCTGTCAAAACAGGGATTAAAGATAAATGTATCTAATTAAAAGAACATTTTCTTAGAACTCCTGGTAACAGATACCTCTTTGGGAGGTCTGGAAGTATGGCTTTTTAAAACAGCTGATGCAATTGTGTGATTGAAATTGAAGAGGAGAGATGGTTTCAGCAGCAGAACAGTCCAGTGTGAGCCGTAAGGAAATCACCCTAGTCATGGTTAGGTAAAGTTTGCTTATGTTGGGAGTCATAAAATGTACATGTCTAACCCACTGCTAACCTTCCTATCTCTTAAGTAATGTTTTTCCACAGTATATTTCAAGCAAATTCACTCTTTCAGAAAGTAGTGCCTCTCAGCTGGGACTGGGGGAAACCCACGGTCTTCAGACAAAACTCGCTTAAAAAGTAGAAGGAAAACTCTCAGGCTGTAGACAGGGAATTGTTGCTTTCTTTACTGACTCAGTTCCGTAGGAGGTCAGTCTGTGGCTGGTAAGGAATATGTTCCTGGCATCTGTGTTCTCTTGTTTTTCTGTAGTGAAATGCTGGATAAATATGGGGATCAATAGGAGATTCCCCTTGATTCATCAGTGACCAAAGATAATTTGACTTATTGTTCAAAAGACAAATTTCTAGAAAGTAGATGAGATTTTCCATTTATTTCAACAATACCATTGCACCTTATAAGATACACGCTTAAATGGAATGTTACAAAAAAAAAAAGTTACCTAACAATGAAGAGATTTCATTGTTGGATAGAGGGTACAGTCACTTTTTCAAATAAGCTACAATGCTTGCAAACTATTTTGACCCTGAAAAATCATTTTGTGATTGAGGTGGCCAAGTATGATTGGAATGATTTGATATAACTTAGGGCATGCTATGGCTTGGGTAACAATTTATTATCTTCAAAACTCTTACCAGGAAACCTTGATTCCCTCACATGGTTGGAGATACATAAGGAAAAATTTATATTCATTTTAAAGAAAGGCCCATTTGAAAAAAGATATAAGAGCTTCTGGATATGAAATGTGTGGGCTTTTGTCATTGTATCAGCAAAAGGCTTATGTTGTGGCGTTTAATTGTAGTCATAGTAATTCCACCACCAGAGGGCTCTGTTTTCTCTCGAAGACAGCAAGAACAATTTACTCTTTTCTATTCTTTATGCTCAAACTACACAACACAGCTTAATGGCAAAAATATAGCTTTCTGTTAACAAATCCCTCCTTTAGTAGACACAAAGGAAAAATTCTGCTTATAGGTTTCTGGTGCAACTCTGCTTCCTTTGTAAAAGAAGAGCATACTGCTTGCTTTCTGTTATCCTGTGTATATAAAGGTGCAATTCTTACTTCTTTGATGAATTTTGAAGTCTCCTATAACACTGAGGGATGAAGAGACTGAAGAGATGGTATTGCATTAAGCTTGCCACCCTCTAGGGTGCTCTGGTCAACTATAAGAAGTAAGCAACTGAATGGACAATGTAGTGGCAACTGTTTATGGAAGGAAAGCTTTCAGGCTCTCAAGTACTCATTGTGGGCATTGAGTTTAAGAGCAGGCTGAAGGAGGTACATGGAGGACAACCATAGTGAGAGAAACAATGGAATTCCTGTGCACATAGCAAGAATGATCACAGATTAAGGAAGTAGATGAGCTCAGAATGAAGGCACTCCAATGAATTCATGTGTATGTATGAGTAGATAGACCATACTACATTCTAGTAAGTTCTAAATTATGGTAGAGTTGTATTTTTATTTTATTCTGTTCAAAGTATTTTCTAAATATTTTTTATTATCTCTTTGATCCAATAGTTATTAAGAATAATATTAGTGGACTAAGCCAGATGCAGATACCCACAGACAAACAGTAGGTAGAACTTGGGGACTCTTATGGAAGAATAGAAAGAAGGACTGAGCCTCTAAGGGAATAGGAACTCCACAGGAAGACCAATAGAATCTAACCTGGACATTTCAGGCTCTCACAGACTGAACCGCAAACCAAAGAACATACATGGGCTGGACCTATGCCTTCTTGTACATATGTAGCAGAGCTACAGCTTGGACTTCATGTGGGATCCAAACAATTGGAGTTGGGGCTAACCCAAAAGCTGTTGTCTGTATGTGGGATATATTCTTCTTGCTGGGCTGCCTTGTCTGGCCTCAGTGGGAGAGGAAGTGCTTAGCCTTGAAGAGACTTGGTGTGCCAATGTGGGGGGATACGCAAAGGGCTCCACCTGCTCAGAGGAGAATGGGAAGAGGGATGGAGAAAAGATTGTGTGAAGGAGTAACTGTGAGAGGAGCAGTGAACAGGATGTAAAGCGAATAAGTAAAAATAATAATAATAATAATAATAAATAATGTTATTTAAGTTTTTTAATTTGGGGATTTCCAAATTTGCTTTTGTAGGTTATTCTAACAGTTGTTATGAGAAAACATGTTTTGAATGATTTCAGATATTTAAGTCTGAGATTTATACCCTAAAATATGGACTGTACTTTTACAAATATGTGTATGTTCTTATTATTGGATTGAATGAAAATTCTGTAATAATATATATATTATTATTATTTGATAATACATACATTATCAAAAAAAGAATTCTACCTTATTGAGAAAGCAATATCAAAGTTGCTAATCATAATTTTTGAATTGTTCTTCTTTATTTTTGTTAATGACTCAAAATTATACCTGAATATACATTTGTAATATTTCTTTTTAGTGCAAGAAATATTTTTTCAAATTTGGACCTACCTCTCTTTGTGTTTGGAAACAGTGATATACCAAGGCCCAGCTTTCTTACATTGTTGTTTCCATGGTAAATTTTTCCTAATCTTTTTACTTTCAATCTATTTGTATCTTTCAATAAAATTGTTATTCTTTTATTGTAATATATGAGTTTTTTAAAACATTTTTTATTCTTTCTGACATTCTTTGTATCTAGAAATATTTATATTCATTCACATTTTGTGTAATTGGTGATGGTAAATTTTTATTGGCCAAGTTTGCTGTTTGATTTACATCTCTCTTTCAACACTTCTTCACTATTGCCTTCTTTTACAGACTCAATATTTTTAGTATATTATAATGATCTCATTGGTTCTTTTAGTCATATTTGAGATATTCTGTTAGTGGTTGCTCAGAGGAAGTCACAATTCTCATCTTGATTTACAATATTCTACCTTTGATTAATATTGACTTTAGTTTCCTAAAACACAGTAACTTTTCTTCAGTTGCAGCTGCTAATTCCTCCCCCACATTTCATCTCTTATTGTAAATATCATAACACAGATTCTATAAACCCAGAAAAATATGTAATACGCTTATTACTTTATGCAAGCTTACCTAACGCATAAGAGCAGAAAGAGACACAGCATTTACATTTTCCACACCAAGGCTTGTATGTCCTTCAATTGTCTAGAGGTGCTTCTCTCCTCATAGATTTCCACACAGATACCTTCAGACAAGCCTCAATAACTTCTCTAGGTTTATTTTACATGAGAAATCATTGTTTTATAAATTTTGGTACACAAAGAACTTTGACAATTTTCATTTCATGTCTTTGCAAATGTCATTCTGTGCCTCCCGACTGCCATTGCTTTTGATGACAAACTGCTCACTAGTCATGTGGCTTCCCTACACCTGATGAGTCATGTCTCTATTAATGCTTTCAAGACTGTTTTCTTCATCTTTCTTTTGTATAGTGGTTAGATTATAGTACATATAGATGTAGAGCGTTTTGAGTTTACCTGTCTTATGTTCATTGAATTTCTTGTTTCTCCTCAAAATAGAGAGGTTTGGGGACCATTATTTCTCCAACTATTTTTATGTTCTCCCCTGTTCTGGAACTCCCATTATATATGGATTTGTATTTGGATCCTGTTTATGGGTCTGCAAGGTCTGTTAACTTTTCTTTGATCTTATTTCTCTCTGGTCTTCAGATTGTGTCCGTAGGAATTCTTTCTTCTGCCACATCATATCTGCTGTTGAGCCCATGACAATTAAGATTTTCTATTCTTTTCTCTCTCTTTTAAAAAAGTTTTTGTACTTTTCAAATATAGGCTTTTCATTTGGTTTTAAAATAGTTTCTGTTTTTCTATTGTGATTACTTATTTGTTGAGTAATTATCTTCATATTTTCTTTCATTCCTTAGACACTGTTTTCCTTTAATTTCTTGAACATTCTTTTAATAGCTACTTTGAAGTCTTTGCTAAATCTGCCATCTGGGCCCAATCAGGGGCTCTGTCTATTGACTAATTTTTCCCCTTTCAATGTGGGTCATGCTTTCTTGGTACTTTGCATCTCTGCATCTCTCTCTCTCTCTCTCTCTCTCTCTCTCTCTCTCTCTCTCCTTCTCACTATCTTTCTTTATTCTGTTGTTGAAAATTTGACATTTTATGTAGTGGAGGGCAGAGACCATGGATTCTGACTTTCTATTCTTAACATCAATTAGTATTATTTTTAAGGAACTTTCCTAAGCTTAGCTGAAGGAGCTGTCTCTTTCACAGTACATAGTCACAGGTATTTCTTTCGTTTTACAATTGTATTTCTGGGGTTGGGGAAGTGGCTCAGTGTTTAGGAGCACTGCTGTTCTTGTAGAGGATCCATGTTCTATTTACTCACATCAGATGGCTCACAACTGCCTGTATTTCCAGGTCCAGAGGATCCTATGCCCACTTCTGGTCTTCACAGACAGACAGAAAGACAGACAGACAGACAGACAGACAGACAGACAGACAGACACACACACACACACACACACACACACACACTTATAGAGACACAGACACAACACACAGAGAAATACACAGAAACACACAACATAGACACATGGATACACAGACAGACACACACATGCACACACACACACACAAAAGTAAATATAAAAATTATTAAGGAGTTGTCCCTGTACTTGTTAGTTAGTTATTGATCAGCTGATCATAGGGCAGGGGCTTTGCTCAAGCCCCTGAGCTCATAAGAAACAGTTTCTGAGAGTTAATTTGTGTTTGTGTGAAGAAGCACATTGAAGTATGAGCAATTTTTGATCCTGCTTCAGATTTTATTTTTTGCCACATTTTGTGGATAACTGTAACCAGTGGTTAATACTGACTGTCGACTTGATTGAACTGAGACATGCTTAGGAGATTAGGCAAGCAGACTTGTGGATGTTTTTGAGGGAATTTCCAGAGATTACTGGCATTGAAAGACCTACCATGAATGTGGGTGGCACTCTCTTGTAGACTGTATGGAACACAGATGACAGAAGGAGGAGCCCAATTAGTGTGTGTAGCACCACTCTTCCTTGGCAAGTGTGTCTGTTGCTGTTGTCATCACTCATGGAAGTCTGATGACCTCACCTTTTTAACTTTGTGCTGGAGAGTCACACCAAAAGCCCTCTGCCCCCATGCTGAGCTTCTAGACTTTCATCCTTGGAGTGGGACTGCTAGCTACCCTTGGTCTCTCTGTTCTGAGGCTCCAGTTTCTCGGATTTAGTACTCATCAAGTTCTCTAGCCCTCTAGCAAGCAGATGATCATTATTGGACTATCCAGAATCCTGTCATGTAATCCAGTCTAATGGACTCATACATATATGTGTTTACTTTAGTCATATATGTGATTATACAACAACTATCAAGCAGATAACAGTAACTGGGAGAGTTATCTCAATAGTGGCAGTGTTAAAAGATTTTAAAAAATTGTGCTTCTTAAAATTGATAGGATAGTTTGTCCTTGTTAGAGTTTCTATTGCTATGATGAAGCACCATGACCAAAAGCAACTAGAAGAGGATGAAGGTTATTTAACTTACACTTCTAGGCAATACTGTTATCACTAAGGAACTTAAGGCAGAATATCGAGGCAGGAACCTGGAGGCAGGAAGTGATGCAGAGGTTGTGGAGGAATGCTGCTTACTGGCTTGCTTAGCCTGTTTTCTTAAGCAACCCAGAACCACCTGCCCAGGACTGGTACCACCCACTATGGCTTATGCCTTCCCACAATAATTAAGAAAATAGATTACAGACTTGCCTATAAGCAAATCTGATGGAAGTGTTTTTGTCCATTGAGAATGTCTCTTCTTGAATGACTACAATTTGTGTCAAGTTAACTAACCATGGCATAGTTTAATATGAGTAATTTAGTTTATAGAAAATATGGGTTTAGATGAGTTTTACTCATTTAATTACCCAGAGCCTGAAGTAAACAGAAGGCCCCTATATTTAAAGGGATTATCTATACAGCATCATCCTTCAGAATAAGATTAAGAAATAAAAACAGGCGATGAGAGAGAGAGAGAGAGAGAGAGAGAGAGAGAGAGAGAGAGAGAGAGAGAAACAAGGAGGCAGATGTTTTCATGTCTCTGCCATTCAAAGATAGTTGATATATCTAGGTTGGGTATTGGTTTACACTTCTCACTCTATGGGCATCTTGTTATTGAGCATTACCAAACTTATAAAGCCTTTGATTAACATTAAAACAATTGTATAAAAGCAAAAAGAAGGAATGGGAATGGAATAGGGGTTTTCTAGGGGAGGGAAATGGGGAAAGGGGATTGCATCTGAAATGTAAATAAAATATCCAATAAAAATAAATAAAAATAAATAAAAAATCAAATCTGAAAAAAACATAAATCTCATGTGAACATGACAAACACTAAAAAAAAAAAAACAGAGAAATCTGTCTATTTCCTTTGTGAAGTCAATTTTATTAGGACTATAATTTTGTTTAAAAAAATTCAATAAAGTATTTCATTGTGATTAAGCCAATGAAAGAAGAATAGGAAAATGTTGTGAACTAAGTTGGAGTCCCATATGTGGTGAACTTTCAGATTAGATGTTGTCTTTATACCATAGAACCAGTCTAGTCTGTGAGTATTAATACTTTTAAAAATGGTCTGATATTTAAAGAACTTATGGAGGGCTCCTTACATTGTACTCAGTTACGTACTTAGTAAACAAAACCAGTATTTAAGTAGAATGAGTAGCAGAGAAAACTGGTGGGTGTGGCACCTGAGAGAGTTCTGACTTTCACTCTACTGATAATTATCATGAGACAATAATTTTGTTTGTACTTAGTGTTTTTATTTAAATAGTTTTATCAGCATACATATCATTAGGTTACATATGGCATTTTCACACAAAATTTGCTTTTGCTGATTCTCCTCTCTTCTCTGCTATCCTCAACCCCCTCTCTTTATCTTATTTTTCCCTCCTCAGCTTCCTTTCCACTTTCATGTCATTTGTATCCCATTGCCTACTTCAACACTAACCCTTCACCATAGTCTTCTTTCTAGTTCCATAGCTTATAGATCAAAAGGGTTTAAAGAGAGAGCTCAGATTCAGTTCCACAAATGTGTAAGCCTGCAGAGCACAGGGAGGGAAAATGAGTGGTTAAAGTAGGCCTTGCTCCTTCTTCCTTGAAATACATCCTTCTCTGAGCACACACTTATTTTCCTCCTCCTCTCTCTCTCTCTCTCTCTCTCTCTCTCTCTCTCTCTCTCTCTCTC
>JANHMN010000004.1:123128923-123204385 GCA_030674055.1 Rhabdomys pumilio
TATCTATCTATCTATCTATCTATCTATCTATCTATCTATCTATCTATATCTATCTATCTATCTATCTATCTATCTATCTATCTATCTATCTATCTATCATATGAATCTGTTTTCTTCAGGGCTGAGACATCTAATAGATTATACAAGCTCAAGGACTTGTAAATCCATCACACACAGACAACAATAAATAGATTCAGTAGGGTTCATTTTGGTTGTTTGTTTGTTTTGTGTGTGTCAATAATAATTATAGAAGAATGTGGGAGTTCCTGCAAGTATCATAGCTGGCAGAGAAATGATCCAAAGAGAATCAAGAATAAAACTCTGTTCCGCCTGACTTGGTTAGACTAGTTCAAATTTCTAGGGTCTGACACCAGACTGTTTATTTTATCCATAGTTAAGCACAGTATAACTTTGGAAAAAGTTTACTGAAGACAATTAATGTAGTCCCATGTGTACAATAAAGCTTAATATGTGCTTATGTTAAAACTATACAAAGTACACAAAGATGAGTTCTGTTGACTCAGAGACAATGCTTAAGATAAGGACTAGGGAGGATGACTGAGATAAACATACTGTTTGTGGAGTCACAATTAGCCTGGACCTAAGATAACACACCTAAGCGACATTATTTAGACTGTGTAAAGTACAGGTGACATGTCACCTAAAGATGGGTTTAATGGACCAAGAAGCAATAATCAAGACTTACAGAAGGGTATGAAATAAACAAACATTATAATCTGGGGAATTTGGGTGAGGTCTGGCTCTACAGATAGCAAAAGTTTATCATGTCATAAACTACATCCTTCCCTTGTGTTCCAGGTAGAATACTAGTAAACATCTCCTTCCTTGAAGGGATAAAACTGCATAACTTCCTGGTTTTCCTAGTGCTTATCTGTTTACATAAGGACCTCTTGCTTTTGGTATCTTCCTTTTTCTTGGTTTCTTTTCAAATAGTGGCTACAATAGAGGCCATAGCAGAATGCATTGCCTCTGTAGCAATTCTAATCAATACAGGAAAGTACAAGATAATTATAAGAATAGCTAACAGAAGACCTTGGAAAGGGAAAATCCACCTTAACCACAATTGCCATTCAAAGATCACTTGAGAGATTTTTATTGATCTCTTTGTACAAATTATTACTTTGACCATCAATAGCATGAGAAAAATCTGACTCATTACAGCAACATATGATAAGAAATTATTGACAACCAAGACTATGCTTTAGCAACTAATAATTTGTAGTAGCTCTAGTTTTAAAAACTGTGGTCCTTGATTAACTGATCTCTTGATTAATTTTTGCTATTTTTTTTATAATATTAGTAGTTTTACTAACCACACAAGTCATCTTTGAAACTTCTCATATTCCAGTAATCATTCTTGGGCTAGGCAATAAAAACATAATAATCACTCCTTAACATGGCAAAACAATATAATATCACCTCCTATTAAAGATGTGTCTTTTCTCTCCCCAACAAAAGATATTTGGTGTCTTCATTGACAAGCTGAAAATTAAGGAGTAATAAAGTCAATAAATATAAACAGCATTATTTTTAGAATCAATTGATAAGTTAAAGTCCTGTAGTCTCTCCAATAAATCTCAAGGGCTATCTTGGTTGACACATTTCTCCTTTTGTCAAAATAATTTAAGGGTCTGAGGCTGTAAACTCATTGGTAAAGTATAACACCTAGACACAGAAAAATGAATAAGTCCTTACTAAATTTTTTGAAACATAAAACCATGCCTGTGTGTCCGTGGCATGTTAATCTCATTTGGTTAGTTTCTTTATGGTACAAATCCATGGAATTGGGGTGTTTTCTTAACTTCTAAATGTTCATACTTATTATCAGTATGCCAGTAATAAAATAGTTACTATTTGAAGATTGCCGCATTATAGATCAGGAAAAGACTGATGGATAACAAAAACAGTTAATAACTTAGTCGCACATCCACTTACTGCCTCCACTGATGTTGTGTGACAGTGCTGAGAGCCTGTGATGCATTGTGATTTATTGTGATGCAGTTCAAATTGTGCTGCAGTTCAAATGCATTGTGCTGCAGTACGAATGCATTGTGCTGCAGTACACATGCATTGTGCTGAAGTACAGATGCAATGTGCTGCAGTACAGATACATTGTGCTGCAGTAAGGATGCATTGTGCTGCAGTATAAATGCCTTGTGCTGCAGTATGAATGCCTTGTGCTGCAGTACAGATGCATTGTGGTAAAGTACAGATGTCTTGTGGTGAAGTACAGATGCCTTGTGCTGCAGTACAGATGCCTTGTGCTGCAGTACAGATGCATTGCGCTTCAGTATGGATGCATTATGCTTCAGCACAGATGCATTGTGGCGCAGTTCGGTTGCATTGTGGTATAGTTTGGATGCATTATGCTGCAGTATGGATGCATTATGCTGCAGCATGAATGCATTGTGCTGCAGTATGGATGCATTGTGGTACAGTATGGATGCATTGTGGTGCAGTACGAACGCATTGTGGTGCAGTACAGATGCATTGTGGTGCAGTACAGATGCATTGTGGTGCAATTCGGATGCATTGTGCTGCAGTACAAATGCATTGCGCTGCAGTATGGATGCATTGCTCTGCAGTACGAATGCATTATGCTTCAGTACAGATGCACTGTGGTGCAGTTCGGATGCATTGTGGTATAGTTTGGATGCATTATGCTGCAGAATGGATGCATTGTAGTGCAGTTCAGATGCATTGCGCTGCAGTATGGATGCATTGTGGTGCAGTATGGATGCATTGTGGTACAGTTCACAAGTATTGTGCTGCAGTACAGATGCCTTGTGCTGCAGTACAGATGCACTGTGCTGCAGTACAGATGCATTGTGCTGCAGTACAGATGCATTGTGGTGCAGTAAGGATGCATTGTGCTGTGTCTTTCCTTAATGTCTAGAAATTCTATTTTTAAAAACAAAGTCAGGTTTTTCCCCAAGTGATTTACTCCAGGAAAATGTAAAATGTCTCCTTTTTAATGACAACATATAGAATCTTCGCCTATTCTGACTTTAAAACTGTTAATCAATGCTTAATAGAAACCTGTTTTCTGGCCAGGCGGTGGTGGCACACGCCTTTAATCCCAGCACTTGGGAGGCAGAGGCAGGTGGATTTCTGAGTTCGAGGCCAGCCTGGTCTACAGAGTGAGTTCCAGGACAGCCAGGGCTACACAGAGAAACCCTGTCTCGAAAAACCAGTTTTCCTTCTATAAAGATATTTACTTACATCCACCTGTGCACTTTCACATTGTGGGTGACAGCACTGTGATAATTGATAAGGGCCTCCACATAATCTTTGTCATGCAATTTTTTCTAATAAGAATCTCAGAGCATAGAGTTTGGTTCATACTAACATCACACCTGTACAAAACTTGATTTCTACTTTTTGATCCAGTATATATTTTATCCTTTCCAACTGACAGATCAATTGGTGTGGTGGAGAAGATGGAGAAGTCACAAGCTTTGCTACACTTCTTTTATCTATAAAATTAAAGTTCCAGCCTTAATTGTTCTTGATCCTGGTCTTAAAAAGTTCTTTTAGCATCCCTTCCATATTCTCATGTTTCTGCTTGTTCCCAGAGTTAACCTCTGGGTTACTTGGTTATTGCCTTTATTTCTACCTTTTGTGTGTTCTTATTTTTAATTTTAAGCCACTTGGAAAGTTCTCTGTGTGGCTGTTAATTTTTCCTGACAGTCTGAAATCATGTGCCTAATCACAGTCATTGTTTGGAACTTAGCCAGACACTCTGAGAACACTTTACACAACTTTATTTAACAGAGTTGTCCATTCTCTGTTTCCTATAAGCCCCAAAGTTCCCAGGGCCTATGGTCATGACAGTAGATATCATATATCTGAACCTTGGCAGGTCCAAATCTCACTGTTTTGCCATGGGAAGCACCACTAAATGATCAACATTCCTGTGTCCATTCTTTGATGTTTTTTCTTCTCAACATGAATTCTGTCTACTAATAGGGGATGAGTTAACATCTGTGGATGGAGAGATGGCTCAGCAGTTAAGAGCATGTACTGACTGGTCTTTCAGAGGATTTGAGTTTAGTTCCCAGTGCCCACATTAGGTGGCTCACAATAATCTATAACTAACTCCTCTGGCATCCTTCGGCACTTGAACTCATATGCATAGATACATGTATGTAATTATAATCAATAATTAATTTAAGTATATCTTAATGCTATACTTTGCATTTGGTTTGTTCTTCATGTCTAAGTTTCTTGTTATTTTTGCGTCAAAAGTAAATTACTCCAAATCAGTCAGGTTTAACACCTTGAAGAGATGTTGAAATATGATTATGTCAAGAAAATAATTGCACATGCAGTTAGACGTTTAGATTAGGGTAAAAGTCCAGATAGTTTGAATAAATAACTAATAGGCTTGAAAGTCTATATATGACCAGTCAGATGATTTCTTATTTCTTTTTCTGTTTTCGCCAACTTGGTTTCTTAAGGAGGTCTGTCTGTTATTATAGTATGCTAGAAATATTCATAACGTTTTCAATGTATAGTCTCTTCTAGTTCATGAGTATGATCTCCTGATTTTATTTGTTTATTTTTTTTTTTTGTTAATGATCCCAGAAACAGAAATAGCTCCATTGAGGGAATGAGTAAGAAGAACCCACCTGTGTGCTCCATACCAGTTCAAACGTATACAAGGTTATCTGGGCCCATCATCGGCCTTGGTGGTAAAGAGGTAATGACCACTAAACAGAGATAGTATGCTTCTGAAGATTCATCAGAGTTGGAGTCCATGTTGTTCTTCTTAGTAAACATGCCCTTCTAGACTCTCATATTCTCACAAAAAGCATTTAGTCTGTGTCTTCTCTTCTTGAACGTGGGTAGGTTTTTATTTGACTGCCCTGACCAACAGAACACACTGAATTACCACATGAGCTTCAAGAGTAAATTGTAATAATGCCGTTTTTTTCTATGTTCTCTTTGCATCATGCTTAAAACCAGGCAACTGTGCTGTGAGGAAACAGAGAACACTTGGAAGGAGCTCTGACTGAGCACTGACAGCGGCTCGCCAGCTGTGTAAGTTCACTCTAATGGATTTTCAAATTTCCAGCAGACTTGTCCCAGATAATGATACACAGAGCATAGGTGGAGCATTCATGCAAATTCTACTTAAATTATCTTCCCATGAAAAATGCACGATTAGTGTGGTTTCTGACCCAGGTTTTGGGATATTGTGTTATGCAGCAAGAGTAGAAGAACCTTTTTTGAAATAATCATGCTTGGAGAAGAACGTACATGGATTCTTCTCACTCATTCCCCCAGGAGATACTGAAGGCCAAGTCTGAGTGAAGCACTTCTTCATAGTCTCTATTGATTCTTAACTTCATATGTGAATTTTGAGAAATCCATTCCCATCATATCTTCCAAATGTAATTTTTCTTTTTATTATTATTTTCTATTGCAAACGATGTTTTTCATACAATATATTCTTTTTATAGTTTCCCATCTCTCTATTCCTCCCAGTCCCTCTCCACCTCCTTTCCTCTCCAGTTCCATATCCTTTCTGTGTCTTGTTATAAAACAAAAAAGCATCTGAGGAATAAAAATAAAACAAGATGGCAACAAACAAATTAGAACAGGACAAAACAACCAAATAAGAAAAAGAGTCAAAGAAACATGTATAGATTCAGAGACACACATGTTTGCACAAGCAGGAACCCCTTAAAAACACAAAACCAGACTATGCTATACATAGTCACACTCTTAAATATTCCATAAAGAATTCGATTTTTGTTTCTTTAAATTTTCTAAATCAGTCATTTTCTCCTCCTCCTCCTCCTCCTCCTCCTCCTCCTCCTCCTCCTCCTCCTCCTCCTCCTCCTCCTCTTCCTCTTGTTCTTCTTCTTGCACCCTACCTCCTTCCTCTTCCTTTTCTTCCTCTTTTTCTTCCTCTTCCTCCTCTTCCTCCTCCTCTTCCTCCTTTTCTTCCTCCTCCTCCTCTTCCTCCTCTTCTTCCTCCTCATCCTCTTCCCCTTCTTCTCCTCCTCCTTTCCTCTTCTTCTTTTCCTCCTCCTTTCTCTTCCTCTTCCTCCTTTTCCTCTTCTCCTTCTCTTTCTTTTTCTCCTCCTCCTCCTCCTTCGTCTTCTTCCTTTTCTCCTCTTTTTCTTCCTTCTTCTTCTGCAGTCTTTGGCCCAGATGCAGTAGATTATACATTGCAGAGATAATGTCACTTCTATTACTCACTAATAAATAAATAAACAGGCTGACCTTAAAGATTATTTCACAACTGCTTTCACTTGGGCACCAACCTATTAGCCAGGAGCGGAGTTTAACCCCTGTATGCAATCGTGCCTACATGTGGATGCTTGCTTACTTAGGAATCTAGGTTTTATTTTTTCTTCCCACTAAAATATATGAATAATTGTTAAGCATGAGTTCTGTTCAAGTATGGGAGAGGGCAATGTGGAAATGAATAAGCAGATTTTGTATTACTCTCAGTGAGATGTCAAAAGTCTAGCCTAATGGCTGTGATCTCTGCACAGAGGGCCCTTTTTATCAGATACCCAGATGGCTCACTCCGTCCCCTCCTTCACTTTTCTGTTGCTACATTACTCTGTCAGGGAATTAGTCTCTATTCATCCTAAATGAAGTATTAACAACTTCTTCCTAATTTTCCCATTTTAAAAGAATTTTCCCTTGTTTTTATTTCATGTGTGAGTGTGTGTCTGTGTGTGTGTGTGTGTGTGTGTGTGTGTGTTTTCTATGCATATCATGTGGATGCCTGCTACTTGTGGAGGACAGAGGAAGACATCAGAGTCTTTGGGACTGGAGGTACAGAGAGTTGTCAGCTGCTATGCAGGTGCTGGGAATTAAATCTTTATTCCATTGGAGGATTAGCCAGTGCTTTTAACCTCTAAGTCATCTCTCCAGACTCTCCTTTTCTTAATGTAATTTTTATTCCATACATAAGTCAACATATACAATCACTACTATAAAATAATTTATTACTTGCTTTTTTAAGAAGGAAAAGTCATAAAAGCATATCTTTAATACTGAAAAATACCTAACACATACGAGAGGTGCTCAGAAAATTTGTACTGAATTAAATCTAACTATTGTTCAGAAGTAGACATGAAAAGATGTGGCAGAGAAAGACAACTGAGATTTGACCAAAGGCATAGGTAGGATTAGTGCTGTGTGAACAGACATAGGGAGGTAGTGGGGGTGGGTGCTGGAGGGGCTGATTTTATACCTTGTCTACTTATTTTGAGACACGGAATCCCTTGGTATCTCTTGGTGGCCTGGAAATCATTATGTAGACCAGGACGGCCTTGAACTGACAGAGATCCACCTGCATCTATTTCCAAGTGCTTGGGTTACAGGTGCAGACCATCATGCCTTCCTTGTATCATATTTAGAATACTTTCTCATTGGAGGCACACATTCTGTAATCTTTTGGAGCATCTCAGTGATTAAAAGGAAAAAAACCACAAGCAGTTAAATGTTCCAAAATGTTTTCTGATGAGTTCAACTCTCTGCTGGATATTTGGCTTGCTGCCCCTTAACCTCCCAGTGTCTTCTGGGAGATCTTTACAACAGGAAATGTTACTCCAAGGGTCTTAGGACGATCAGTCTCCCTGGTAAGTTATTAATCAAAGAAAAGTGATAATGACTCATGTTAGCCTTTTATCCTTGGCAAGGATGTTTCCTAGAAGCAATACTCAGATATGATGAAGTGTGGAATCTCAGTTGCCTAGGCTAGTGAAGGTTCGTATTAGTCTCTGTTCCCACACAGGTGCATGGGGTCAGAGGACAGAATGGAAGAGGGCTGGGAATCCTAGACACAAACAGGACCTCAGGGTCAAGAAGGACTTCCCAAAAATAACAATTGTTGAGGAGCCAGAGCGTCTGTTGGTGTGAGCCAGCAGACATCAATAGCTCACACAGCTCTCTAGTGGAAACAGAGGCGAAAGTTTGGCAGTTGTCTCCTGGCCATATAAACTATGGGACAAAGCTTGAATAACATAAAGCTAATAGATTGTTGTGGCTGTAATACAACCACATCTCACATGTTAATTCTGGGAGTCTAGAAATGCTGGATTCCAGGTGGCTTTGTTACATAAAAATCTTTATAAAGAAGTCCTAATATAGTTCTCATGATTTTCTCAAAATTGGCAATCCTGAAGAAATGGAACATCTCCAGGAGTGTCTGCTGGAGAAGACTGTGACATGCCATGAGACTCTGCCCAGCAGCAGCCCCATCCTCCAACACAGCTTTTCAATGCTTTGTGCTTATCACCTGGTAGAACTCTAAAATTGACTTCATTTTCTAGAGAGCAATTAAGTCATAATCTCTAGGAATGGAAGATAATGCATATTTTTATATAGTTTGTATAGTTTACTCTGTGTATGAATTTCATAGGACTGCTCTAATAAGGTACCACACGGGAAGTAGCTTAAGCCACAGACATATCGTCTCAAGGTTCTGCAAGTTAAATGTCCAAGATCGGCAGGGTTGGGTCCCTTGACAGCTGTGACTCCCTATGCTGCATCTCTTCTCTAGCTTCTGTTAGTTCCAGGCGTTGGCTTAGATGAAGACTTTAGCATCCTTTGGAAGACATGATTTGACTTCATAACTTCATGTGATTCTGTTATGCAATGATGAGAACCTCGGTCAAAATTTGATTTAGGTCTCTTCCTACCTAGCTGCCCTAAAAAGGAAGGAGGAAGAAGAAGAAGGGGAAGAAAGAAGGAAGGAATGGAGGAAGAAATTATAAAGGAAGGGAGGAGAAAGCAAGGAAGGAGAGAAGGAGGAAAGAAGGAAGGAGAGAGAAACAAGGAACAGAAAAGAAGAAAATTATGAAGATTATAAACAGAACTATGTGTGGTTGGATTGAAGATGTAAAAATACATCTTCCTAGAGTATTTCACAGCTCCTCATCCTCAAGAGGATGACTCCTGATGACAAAAACCTCCTCCACCTTCCCACTGTTTTCACTGATAAACAGAAAGATAAATTGAGAAACCTTTAAAGAAGTCACTGGGCTTAGAGTCTCTAAGAATAGATCTTGGCTACAGAGATAGTTTTTAAAGGTACCCAAAGCTTCTATTTATCATGGACTGAACTTTCCTCTCCAGAAAATAATTAGCTGTGTGTGTGTGTGTGTGTGTGTGTGTGTGTGTGTGTGTGTGTGTGCGCCTATGTGTGTCATGTGTGTGTGTTTTCAGACACTGATCAAGAGGAAGCACAGAGCTATGACTCTCAAATCAGGAAAACTAAGGACATAAGCTCTGTGATCACTCAGTTCTCTGCCTAATGTCATTTTCTGACTACATGCAGCACGAGAAACCTGAGCAATACACCCAGTAAAGGAGTTTAAAAAAATCAGACCTCAGGAAAGCCAAAACAGTGAGAATTCTCAGAGCAAAGTTTCAAAGAACAGAGAGAAGTGTAGGGGAATCTACATAAGGTTTCTACTGAGTTTCATCTCTAGCTGAATACTCAGCCCAGTGTGTGAAGGGAGGGGGGGCCTCTATAACAACTGGCAAATAGCTGCCAGCTCAATAGCTTCCAGAACCTGTCCAGGCATTGAAGAAGCGTTTTCATTACCACTCAGCAAGTTCTGTTAAGACCCTATGGGTATCATATCTTAGATGTACCTCCACACTGCCCTCAGTGTAAGATATAGTTCGTTCCTTACCTTGACAAAGCTTCAAGAAAGGCTCCAAAATCTACCAATTTTGTCCAAATATGTGGCAGGACTTTTCCTGTCCAATTACATTAAAATACTAATGCAGTAGGTCGCCTGTGGTTGTACAGAAAAAAGGGAGGTGGAGCTAAGAGTTAGAGAGAGAGAGAGAGAGAGAGAGAGAGAGAGAGAGAGAGAGAGAGAGAGGAGCTCTGAGGAGAGAAGAAACAAGATGGAGGACTGACAAGAAAATCTTGATCCTGCATGGTTTTAAATATCCACATGTAGTTATGAATGTTATATAGGGATAGAATATTGGGATAACTTGTGTAATCTATGTGGGCAGCTTGAATCATTATCACTTGGCTCTGAAATTATTGTGTGGGCATCTTTTGAATTGAGAATTTACTGATATTAAATCTGACTGGTTCTTATTAGCTTCAAGAGTTTTGTTTTACTGGGTTACTAGAAGGTGGGACTGGCAACCACAATGGGATTATGGGTGAGAGAGCACGAGAAGCACTGAGGCAGCTGTTCCTGCACAAGAGAGCCGTGGAGGCAGTGGAGTTGGAAGGCAGAGTAGCCGTGGAGCTTGGGAACTTGGCAAACCACTTTTAATATGTCTCTGCAACACAAAAAGAACATAAATGCCTGTAAGAACAAAGCCATTCACTTAAAGGGACAATATTGAACCCATCTCTCAACATTGTAAAATGCACATATCTATGCCTAGTAAAAAAATAATAGACATATAAAGAAGTGTGAACTTGTGGCATATAACAACTTAAAAATGGTGACTAGAAACATCCACAGAAATTATGGAAATGAGAAGAACTTTAAGACAGGCATTATAAATGTACTCACAGTCAAAGACAAATCCAAATATAGTGCAAAGGAACAAACATATCGAAAGATTGTAACATGCAAGTAGTGCTGGAGAAATTTGATAGGCTGCATTATAAGATCAAGTTAGTTATTTTAAGGAGAGACTGTGGGAGACAATGAGAGGATAGTTTACTTCTCAGAAAGCACTTTGTACTTTCCTAACTCAGCATCTTTCTTCAGATAGAGCTTTGCAAATAAAGGCATCTGTCAAGGGATAGTGGCCCTCAGAGGTACCTGCAGAATTGCACTTGGGGGGGTCTCTCTGTCTCTTTCTCTCTCTGTCTCTCTCTGTCTCTGTCTCTCTCTCTCTCTCTCTCTCTCTCTCTCTCTCTCTCTCTCTCTCTCTCTCTCTATCTGTCTGTCTCTCTGTATTTTCTCCTTAACAGTATCTTGTCTAGCATAAAAAATGACTTGTGCTTTACTTGTTTAAAATACATACATTTCTATATTTTGGCATAGTATTGTAATAATAGTTTAAGTGCAATTAGAGTAACAGGAATACAAGAAACTAAAGCCTCTTATATTTTTCAGACACAACTTGAACCTCCTGAACATGCCCCTGATAATAAAATCAATAATCCTAGGAAAATATCAACTATGACGAGAAGCTTTATGATGAGCTGCAGAAATCTGTATCTGTGTAGAGAGGTGAGATAGCTGAATGCTTAAGAATATATTTTTTCAAAGAATATAGGAAGAAGACGGATAACTTTACAAATTCTATTATCTGGTTGCTGTTAAAAATATATGGAGGGGGCACAGGTGAGCTGCCTTGTGGGTGTGAATGCAGGCACTGCCACTCCCCTGTCTAGAGGTCGAGTAGGCATGTGGGTAACGCCCTAACCAACCCTGCCCCTTGACACCTTCGGTAGTTTGGAGAGCTGGACCTGAGGTCATGAGATTGAGAGAGCTAACCTCACCTCGCACTAGATGTAGCATTCAGGAGAGTTGGCCTTGTACATTTCCTGAGTAAAATAGTGAAATTGGTCATGATAGTAAAGTCATGGGTGAGCCAGCCCAGAAGGTGTGAGAGTGGGCAAGCTGACCCAGCCCCTAGCCAACTGCAGCACTTGGGAGAGTGGGTTCCCTCCTTGGTTGGGCAGCATGGCTGAACTGGCTGTAGAGGCATGGGTGCATGCAGGTGAGCCGCCTGAGAGCTTGACTTCAAGAGAGCTGACCCTGCCTCCTGCTGATGGTGGCACTGGATGGCCTAGCTGGAGCAGTGCTTCGTAGTGCAGATTTAGGAGAGCCGGAAACATTGACCAGCTCAGGTACCACCCAGGCCCAGATCCAGAGCTTTGAGTTGGCCCACCCCAAAACTACATCATTTGTGAACATTTGACATCAAAGAACCTGTCCTACTGATCCAATAACAGGATAACTGAACTGGGAGTTCGGGTGAGGATCTAGAAGCCAAAGACTTCGAACCAGACCAATGACTCATTGCAATGAACATTCGCAAGTGAAAATGTGTGGACAGAAGGATGCACCGTGGGACACATTGTGACACACTGCAGCTTCCACAATGAGATGTTTTCTATGCGTGTGTGTGTGTGTGTGAGCACGTGTGCGCACACGCATGTGCGTGTGTTTTATTTTGGGGAGGGAAAGGTTGCAAGAGTAGAGGGTGGATACAAGGGGACAGGGAGATGAGTGGGACTGGGGTGCATGTTTTGAAACTCACAAAGAATAATTAAAAGGTTAAAAAAATAAAAATAATCTTAAAATAAATATATTGCTTATCCAGACATGTGATTCACTGTATTATTCAGAACCAGTCAAATAATGCATTTAATTAAGCCAAACCTAATACCAGAATGGTATGTATACATAATTACATTTATACACATAATATATACCATATATTTATGTATTCTATACATATATTTACCATAATATGATTATGCTAAAACAAGCATATACCATATATTATGTATATAAAATATATTTACCATAATATGATTGTGGTAAAACAAACACATAAATGTTATATTTAACTCAAAAAGCATTACCCTATGTGAACAGTGTGTTCTCTTGAAGGTTGTGGTTTTACTGGATCAGGAATTCTGCTTTATAGTTGATTATAATTATATAATTAATAATCATCAAGACTGAGGATATTGCTGATTTGAGGAAAACTAATGCCTACTCTCTACTGACAGTTAAGCTTAAGTCTATGGCTGTGTAAAGAAGTGACTGACACATTTTTCAGGGAGTACATACAACTAAGAGAAGTGCACCCATTTTCTTGCCTGAATGTGTGAAAGATCATGTACTATTTCAGACTTGAAGAGGAAAAATGCCAAATTAGAGAACTTTCAATGAATGTCACTGAGTTTAATACCCAAAAGGAAAAAAATCATGCTGTAGAGAATATTTATATACAAACAGCAAAGTCAGCTTCTGTCTCAAATAGTATCACACAATGCACTGAAATCCACCTGAGTCCAGATTCTCTGATCATGTTTTGTGTGTGTGTGTGTGTGTGTGTGTGTGTGTAGTTAGTTTTGTTTTGAATTAGAAGAGATTGAAAAAATAAGGAGCAAATTCTTTTCATGTAGAAACTGAATCTCAGTAATACTTTATTTGATGCAGACAAGAGGAATAGGCATCCAGATACAGATTGCAAAGTTCAGAGCAGGTATCAGGAAGAGGTATTAAATCAAGAAACTACAAGTATGTGGAAAGGGTCGAGAGAAGTAGAGCTAAAAAAGTGTGAGGTACTTAAGCAGCATCATAGAAACTGCCCAATGATGTCAGAGGGCAAAGGTGTGAACGAGGTAAGACATGCACAAATGCCTGCGTCATTTGATTGGTAGTTCTTGTGTTCCTGGGGCTCTTACTGACATGTTTGAGTTAAAGTGCTAGTCAGCCAGGATTGGACCTATTAAAATGGGGACTGTATTACTTCTTTTCTCTTGCTGTGTTAAAACACCATGACCAATACGGTTTATAGAAGGAAGCATTTATTTGGATTTACAGTTTCAGGGGAATAGAAGTCCGTCATTGTAGGGAGGCAAGGCGACTGGTGGTGGGCATGACAGTTGGAGTAGAAAGCTTATAGACATGAAAAGGTAAAAAGACAAATTCTCTCTGACATGCAATGCTTCATGGGAATGCCGTGCAAGAATGTTCACATCTCTGGATCTTTGCTTTTCCCCCTCTTTTCTCTCTGATCTGTATAACCTTGTGAACTGAATTTCTAGACTTTTCTGTGATTAATTAATTATAGTACAGGGACTGGTTGATATGCCCTGTTAGTCATGATTTTCAGGTATCCCAAAGAAACAATAAAAGGAGGAGAGGGACAGGGACAGGCTTATGTGACAAAGCCACCGTGACAGTCCAATCTTACAAAGATTTAAAAAGAAAAGAGGGTTTTTTTTTATTCACTTTAATCTTGCTCACTGCTCCCCCCCATTACCCTTACCACAATCATTTCCCACTCCCCTTCTCCTCTATGCAAGTGGGGCCTCCCTGGGTATCCCCCCACCCTGGTACATCTAGTCTCTGCCCTGTGAGGCTAGACACATCCTTTCCCACTGAGACCAGAAAAAGCAGCCCAGCTAGAAGAACATATCCCATGTACAGGTAATAGCTCTTGGGATAGCTGGGTGCAGTTGTTTGGAACCTGCAGGAAGACTGTGGTGCACATCTGCTACATATGTGCTGGGAGGCCTAGGTCTAGCCCATGTATGTTCTTTGGTTGGTGGTTCAGTGTCTGAAAGCGCGGCGTGTCCAGGTTAGTTGATTTTGCTGGTTTTTCTATAGAGTTCCTATACCCTTTGGGGCCAAGGTACCTGTAGTGATTCCCAACCACAAAATGTTATTTTCATTGCTACTTCATAACTGAAATTTTGCTACTCTTATGAATCATAATGTAAATATCTGTGTTTTCTGATGAAGTTAGGCAAGCCCTGTGAAAGTGTTGTTTGATACCCAATGTGGTCTCTTCACACAGGATGAGAACCACTGACATACAGGTTTTTTTTTATCATTCTGGGTCTAAATTATCTTGCCCAATGTAAATTTCTCCAGTTGCATCTATTACCATGAAATTTACATGATCTTACTTTTTTTTAAACAGCTAAATAATATGAAAGCATGAATTTCCAAGCTGTTGAAGCAGGGAAGACCCTTGAGAATAGAGCAAGTGTCTACAAATCACACATCTCACATGGTTTTAGAACACTGACACTTTCAAGAAATACATCTTAATGTTGGTGGTTTGGATTATAACAGTATTGTAAATAATGAAATTGTTGAAGCCATTTCTTGTGAGGAAAATATCCAGATCCTTATATTCTTTTAAAGTTTCTAATTAATTAAAAGTATTTTATATACAAAAGCACCCTATTGCTACATCTATTATTTCAACCATTTTGGAGACTCCCTAAAATGAAGGGGAAGCTGCCTATATTTAAGAAAAAACCTTTCTATATTAGCAAAAGAGTTTGTGGCCCAAAACCCAGAGAAGAAACTTGGGGAGAGGGGAATCAAGATGATTAATGGTTTTGGTTGGGTATGTTTTACAATGAATTCCTGAATCCACTCTGTGGTGATTTTCTTGATTCTTAGAGTGGTAGGGCTCTCAGCTGAGCAGGGAAGCCTCTTATGACAGAAAAGTTCAAGTGGAAGTTACTGCCTGCATTTGCCAAAAGTGTAAAGTCAAATCAGTAATGTATTTCTTAAATTAATTTAGAAATTAGACTTCAAGAAATGCAGAGGAGGCAATTCCCACATCATCGCACACAAGTGATCTCTTTGACCTTTGCAGGAAACAGATGACCTTGAGGATTGATAAACATTATTGTGGCCTGAAGGTTTAAGTTCCCTTCCACATACACCCCCAAAAAATGTATGTTGAAATTCCACTCCCCAAGGTGATAGTGTTAGGAAATGAGGCCTTTAGAAGGTAAAATCAAGTCACAAAGATGGCACTCTCATGAGTGAGGTGTGTAGCCTTATAAGAAACAGACCCCTCTGGAGCTCCCTAACCTTTGTTCTCCTCACAAGAGTCTAACAGGAAGCCTGCTACCTATGTAGGTATATATAGGTATATATAGCTATATGTATGTATATATATATATATATATATATACCTATGTAGCTATATATATGTAGCATATATATATATATATATATATATATATATATGTGTGTGTGTGTGTGTGTGTGTGTGTGTGTGTGTGTGTGTGTGTGTCAAAGAAGAAAAATAATACTACGCAAATTCAAGAGCCTGTCAGTTGGGTTGTGCTAATTAAAACTGAAGTCTACCATTCTCCAGATAGCCTTCTAAGCTCACTGCAAAATGGAAGACTCCATTTACCAGCAGGGCTTCTCCCTCTTTGACCATGTCTGGGGAGCCCAAAACCCCTATATCCTTTACCTGTGGAATATCACATAGCCTTGGTAAAATTACATGTCCAGTCTCCCCCCAATTCCCCTAGAAACCCATTCAGCAAGCAGCTGAGATTCCTGGAATGCCTCCCCATGCTAATGAGGCAACTTAGTACCTTAACCTCCAACTAACCAACCTTTGCCCACCATGGATATTCCTACCCTCTTTCTTAAAACCATTTAATCTTTCATTCTCCCCAAATAAAATATATGCATGCAAGCTCATCTCCAACAAACAAATACGTATAAGCTAAGATCATCTCAGAGAGCTGCTTCATCAAAGATCCTCAGAGAAGGCCTTCTCCTCACCTCCCCACTCTCTCGCAGCAGCCTGTTCAGGATTCTGTAGAACTCCATGCCTTCCAGACACTGCTTTATCCTTCCAGCCCAGTATGCAGTGGCATCTAGACACCCTGAGAGAGAGGAAGCAGAGGAAGCTCAGAAACAACTGAACCCCCCAAAGCATGCCACACCTATCATGTTGGTAGAAGTTTAATATTTCAGTAGTCTTGAGCATGTAGAGTTATTCTTTCCATGAGAAAGATAACTTATTACACTTGATTTCTCTTACCACTAAGAGAAGGGCGTGATACTTTATGGAACATTTCAGGTTTAGTAGGTAGCATGTAGTTTATTTTTGCGTGATGCCACAATCTATTTATCATTTTACTTGAAAAACAGCTTTTTTTTTTTTTGCTTAGGAATAGGAATGGAGGGCCAGTTCCATATAAAATGTTCTGTCACTCGGCTATGTGACTTAACAGATCCAATGCTGTTTAAAGTGTCAACAACAAGTAGCGATGCTACATAGGAAGAACTTTTTGTGGTCCTCAATAGTTGAATTTGTAACTTAGATACCTTAGCAAAACCATGCCACCTTCTGTAGATAAGTAGTCTTGTTTTAAGAAAAGCTATTGCCTTATGAGAAGGGTTTAGTAGAGAATGAAATGAACCCTGACTTCTATGTTTGCATGTGATCTGAGGTGACATCATGAGTTCTGCCTGTTATTACTCCAGCAGGATAGATGAAAAAAAAATTGTTTACACAACTGTTGGGTTAAATCCTTGTAAAACTCATGTCTATGGATGTATACTTTATGGTCTATTTTAGATGCATCACAATACCCCTATGTTGTACACATGAACCTGGAAACTGGAAGGCTCAGCTTGTTTTCGGATTCCACCATAAACTGGGAATAAAGTCATTTATGTGGCGTAGTTAAAAGATGTCTGGAAGTTCTACCTCTTCCATAAATCCTGCCCCATTGGATTTCCTAATGAACTGTGACTGTGCTCACTAATATTCATGCTAAGTCCCTAGAAGTGATAATCATGTGTGTAAAAGTTGTAAATACAGATCAATTTTCTCTATTAGGCCCATAGCTACTACTATAATATATTTCAGTAAACAGATTACCCTAACTCATATCCCTGGCAATTCACATACAGCTATTATTAATCTGACTGAGCTTTTCACCATTACACTGTAGAGTGTATCATCTATCAATGATCTATCTATCTATCTATCTATCTATCTATCTATCTATCTATCTATCTAATCTTTTAGCATTTGTCTATCAGCCAAATATGTAGGTTATGGAACTACAAAAGCACCTTTTTTTATAAATGTTATTTTTTTGTTTGTTTATTTTTTAGGGTGGAGAAAGACCATTTTGCATCTGTCTTATACTAAAGGAGATCTACATTATCTACTCTGAGGCACAGGAAATGTCAAGGAAGGGAGATATAAAGGCCATAAAGCTGGAGAATTTGGAGAAACATGAATGTCTGGGGACCACAACCACCTGCACAAGACTTGCACACGTCAAAAGAGACACGTGGGGATATGAGACTAGATGAGATGCAAGGTCCATAGGTGTGAAAGGTCAAAGAGTGCAGTGAGGAGGTAGAAATGATGACAGTGCACTGTACACAGCAAGAAACTGTCAGAAGGAAAGAGAAAAAGATAAGTCTTACAACCTAAGCAGAAAATGGAGCTCTACGGTATAGTCAGTGTAGGCCATTCAGACTAGTAGGTGACTGGTTATTAATAGAATTTTGAGGTCTTTCTTCCTTGCTCAGGGTCCCACTGATTATAGCTGAGAGGAGTTGCTTTTCTGAACAGGTAACAGTTACCAGGGAGTGAACAAAGAGAATCGGTGCTTGTAATTATTATTCCTACACAGGCCGGGACCAACCTATTCCTTATTCTGAATCTACACCTTTCCTATGGTAGACCTTGGCTTGTTATCTTTTTAATCTTGGCACGTTTTTAATTTTCTTCTGTCTTTAAAAATTTGTGAAGTTGAGAGAATAGTAATTGCCCTTTAGGGTTGATGTAAAGACTAGGCACTCTAAGAACTAAGTGTGTATTTGTTCAGAAATTATTGTAGTTATTGCTCTTAGATACGGCACCGAGTCTGTTGTGAGCTGGCCTTGGTCAGTCTATGCAGTGGGAGAAGACAACAAGTTGCATCTCCTCAAGCCTCTTTTAGCCTGTCTTATACTGTTTGGACACCATGAGGTACTCTTCCAGGTTGGGTACTCCTGGTATTCTATGGCTTTTCCTTCAGGAAGTCAGCATGAGTATCTTCACTGCTCACATGGAAGGGAATGGTCTCTGTCCATTGTTGATTTTTATCACTATTGTTTCTACTAGGAATCTTTATTAAGGATATGGGTTTACATAGTGTTATGGACAAAGAAGTCACCAACCCAGGGATCTGAGGAGAGATCACAATATGACTTTTATTATTGCTCTTGAATTTTCCACGTTTTCAAATGTTAGTTGGAAATGTTATTTTAATTAGATTTATTTGTGGGAATGTTAAGTAAGACCAGTCCCAGCTGTTTTTAGCACTGGCTCTGACTCTCCTTCAACCTGAGCCTAAGAATGCTGCATGCAGCTGGCAGCCTGCATTCCACGGCAGTGGTCGCTCCATGTTCTGTTACTCTTGTATCTCTGCTTCTTCACGGATGGTTTGTGTTCAGTAAGTGCTCAGTAAATAAGCTTCGAAGGGGAGACACACACACACACACACACACACACACACACACACACACAGAGAGAGAGAGAGAGAGAGAGAGAGAGAGAGAGACTATTTGTGCTATTTATTTTAAAAGAAATTATAAAATAGTGTATGAGGAGTGACATAAATGCCAATGGACATGCCTGGAAACCAGAGGACACTTTGTATAGCCAATTATCTCCATTCACCTTTCACAGGCAGGTTCGGAAGATCCAACTCTGATTTCCAGGCTTGCATGATAATTGTCTTACTCTACTGAGCTATCTTGCTGAACCTTAGCTGTGGTTGTTATGATTTGTATGTAAAACCTTAAATGGAATATTTTGTTGATATGAGGATATAATATGTGTTGTATGGATAGATACACAAATGTTTATTTCCACACTCACACAATTATATATATATATATATATATATATATATATATATATATATATATAAAATATGATATGTGGTATATTATTTAAGCATGTATATATATACAAGTGTGTTACTCTTAGTTACTGTAACCATTATTTTCATGATTATTTATTGAAGATTTACTTATTTCTAGAAATTGGACTATATATTTTGTCTGGAGGTCTTGTTGGAATTTGAGAAAACATTTTGAAGACAGCTACTCATATTGTCCTCAGCTGAAGAAATGGGCATGAAACGATGAGAAATCTTCCCAAGAAAGACCAGGTAGGTAAGAACACAAGTGGGGTTTGAGTCCTGATCATTTGGATCTAGGTCAGGCTTAGCCATGGGAAAGAATAAGCACAGGGAAACTTGTTTCTGTGTTTGGTTGGCAATTCTTGGACCTTCATTGAAAGCTACCTAGACCCCAGGTCTTGAGTATAGACCATTCTGAACATAGGACAAGAGCTTCTGAGGACAAGGAATCTCCATGTCTAGGAACCACATCACCTACTGCAATGTTTCTGTTTGCTTGGTGATGACTCTGAATGATGTGAATGTGACCACTCTCAAGAGGATGTTTTCTACTCATGAGATGGGCAGGAAGTGTGACATGTGTGGAGCCCTTAGAAAGTTACCAGGAGATTTTCCTCTGAAATATTGGTGAACAGAAATAAGACCATGAAAGCCAGACCACATACCTCTAGGAGATAATATCCCAGAGAGAAGATTATTACCATTAATCAATAATCCTGCGAAAGACCAAAGGGGAATAGACCTCTTCACATCAGTTCTGCTTCCCTTTAACATTTACCTAACAACTGCTTTGTGGTAAGCTTTGAAATTCACAAATGGGCAGTGCACAGCAAGCCACCTGGAGAATGTCATAGTTCTGGGAATGAACCGGCCCCAAACATACCCACAATGGCAATTTACTCAAATGGCAGCATGTGCAGCTTGTTGTGTACTACTGGAGGATGTCTCACCAGCCTGCAGATTTCAGTTACATAGATCGGGTTTTACAGGGCAGGGAAAGAAACTAACGAGCATTGTAAGTGGTATTCATTTCTGCACACAGTCAGTCATTCTTAGACCTTCAACAAGGGTCTTCTCTGCTATTCCTTATGTTATGAGACAGATAATTTGTTCATTATCTTCAATGTGTAGAAGCCACATAATCTTTTAGTGACTTAAATGTGCAGTTTTGTATCTGTCTGAGGACAGAAAACCCAGGTTTTTCAGTTCCCTGTGATCCTTACCTATTTTACTTCTTTGATCCACACAGTCATATCTTCTGACCGTGACTCCACATCCGTGGATGTCTTCTTTTTACCTGGGAGCCTTCCGAACTGTCCTGCTGTTCCTCCCTTACGTGTGTACACTGACCTCACCCTTCATTCTCTAGAGCTAAACAACCACAAGCAAGCTGTGCTCTCTAAGAGAATATGACTGAAGGCTTGTAGATAACAACTGTTGTTGCAATACAGGAAATACTATTGAAGACAAGTTAATAGGACACAGATGTCAGATACTTAGATGAGGAGTGGTTGTTTAGGGGTGTGGTTGAGTTTGTTCCATGTGATTGACAATGGACTATGTGTCTCGGAAAGAAATACCCAGAAAGGAGAATGAAATGACAGTTGGGATGTGAGGTACGACTGACACTAGGACAGCTACAGATCTGAAAGGAAGCCAAGAGACCCAGCCGCCGACAGAAGAGTGAGAGTAGGGATCCCGAGGGTCCCTGCTATAAAATTACAGACTGACTGGAATGTAGAAATATGAGCCGTAGAGAGAAGGGAACAACATGACCAACTTTATTAGGACAAACAGCCCCCATCCAGGGAATGGGTGACAGAGATGGGACATTTTATAGACTTTTGGGCCCTTCCCCTTCTGACTCAGTATTCTCCTCCATAATTGGTCCTATTTTGCATGTCTCCAACTTGAATAGGCTGTCATTTTGTAACAATGCAATATTCTGGGCAGAGGGGACAACTCAGGAGCAAGAAGCAGCCTTTTCTCTCTCTCTCCCTTCCTCCTTTCCTCTCTCTTTCTTCTTTCTTTCTTTCTTCCCTTTCTTTTGTTCTTTTTTCCTTTCTTTATGTCTTTCCTCCATTTTGTGTGAACCAATGAGTTTATTGGAGTTACTACAAGACTATGTGAGGGGTTTCTTTATTTTTCCATTTCAAAAAGCATTCATAACATCTTTATTCTTTTTTATTATTTCTTTCACATTTTCAGATTATAACAGAAGTACATGATTTCTCCCTTCCCTTTGCTCCCTCCAAACCATAAAACTCCTCTTTGTTTTCTTTAATTCATGGCTTTTTTTCATTAATAGTTGTTATGTGCATGTATGTATGTATGTATGTATGCATGTATGTATGTATACGTATACACATACACATATTCCTCAGTATAACCAGCTTGGTTTATATGATGTTACTTGGATGGGTGTTTTCAGGGATGACCATTTACATTGCATAACCAGTTGGTGTGAGGAAGACTATGTCTCCTGCTGTCTGCATTCCTTAGTTAAATGTAGTTTTTTGTGCAGGGTTGAAGCCTTCTGCTCATCCTAACTACCCTCTCACTTCCGCATGTCTACTGTTGTTACCCTTGCTTGGCTCATGTTTACTTATGGTGAGGGTTTATAGTTGTTGTTTTTGACACTACTGAGAGACACAGTCTCACCACAAACTCTGTGATCTGTCTCTTACTATCTTTCCACCCCTTCTTCAATGTGAGCCTTAGGTGTAGGGGTTAGAGATCAGAGAGGTTCTCTAACAGAGGGGTTAGAGTAGAGAACAGTCACTGAGACCTTACAGAAAGAAAGAAATGCTTGAATATAGAGCATATATTTTACCTTTAGTAAATCATCTTCATTTCCAAAGAAATCAGAGAGAAAAAGAATTAATCCAGAATTTTCAGCAGAAATAGAAGGCCATAAAGGGTCTGGGGTTTGGGTCAGAAGTCACCATTTCCCAGCTATAGTGTCATGGCCATTGTTTAAACATTATTCTAACTAGATTGCCACATATTGGCTGGATGTCCAAAAAAACTTCCTTTTTATTTTTTTCAAGAACAACTTTTTATCTGAAAGATGAAAAGTTTCTATTAAATTTGGAAGGGCAAGTAGGTATTTCTATATATTCCAGAGCCAAACAATTCTCAGAGATTATCTGAAAGAAATGAGAAACCTTAAGTCACATCCAGATTCAGGACACATGCGACAGTGCCTCATCTACAGCCTTACAAGGAAGATGCATATGATACATATTTCCAGAACCAAATCAAAAGATTTTTGAGGCCAGGGTTAGTAAAAGTTTGTAACAATGATATGGCTCCCAACTGTCAATCAGAGTGGATATTAATCATTAAAAACACGGCACAGCCATATTAATGTACAGAAGGTGTACTTTAACCTGATTCTTTGTAAATATCCAGTAGCAAAACCTGACAGTTATACTCTGAATAGACCCTTAAGATGCTCAAGATGAGGAACTAGATTAGTTAAAGTCCACATACAAGAGACTGCAGTTTCTAAATTTGCTTGTGCCTCTTTTCTTTCGGCACAGAAAAGTATAATTTACCTGTGGAGATGCCAGTCTTCTAGTTTGGAAAGTGGTCCCTTAACTGAGACTGCTATCTGTGAGCAAAGATTAAGGAGGTTCTTCTCACAAGGAAAGATGGAAAAATGAAGCAGCTAATGCATTTGCACAGGCCGCAGATGAGCTGCTGCTAGAGTCTTATCAGACTCCCTGAGCACACTGAAAGGATAAGTGTTATAATTATTTAGCTTCTCAAATATCTAGGGACAAACCAACTATTGATTTTTTTTATCTTATTTCATACTTTTAATTAGTTCATTAGCAAACTGCTATTCTTTTTTAACAGTGATGAGAATAGACTCCATGATCTTTGGATAAATCACCATCTACTGCAGAAATAACCTTCTCTGATGAGAGTTGAAAGATCCATTACTCTATGGGTATAAAAATAAGAACTTAGAGGATCACTTCCATTTAATAGAATAATAATATTTGATTATCTTCTAGACCTATGACTTAGCCAATCATAGGGTTAGGGCTAATTTAAGAGTAGCATTATTACTTTGTCTTGTGAGTTAAAGAATCAATGGGAAATTGTTCAGGAGTTATTGTGTTAACTCTTATTTATGTAGAAATACATGAATAAGTAAGATGTGTGATCGCTTTTCATAAAGGGCAAATTCTAGAAGAGGAAGCAATCAGCTCCAACAGAAAGCATTTATTTGCATGTACAGGTGATAATTATTATGATAGTTGTAAAACATGCAATTAGTGAATGCAAAATTGTTGAAAGCTGGGGATGTGTTACTTGCTCATTCTTGAGATTGAATAAGAATAAAGGTGGTCTTACTATCTGTTAGATATGATTAAAAATGTTATACAGAGTATGGAAAAATTTTATAAAATCAAATATAAACAAATACGACCATTTATTATTTACAAGCCATAAAGGCTACTGCTTATTTCTCATTTGTTCTAAATCTCGTAGTCAAGACAGAATTAACAAGCACCTCCTCCCAGGTAGATGACAATTAATGGTACAGCTAAAATAGCTACTAATATGCAAGGCTATTTCTTAGATAAGGAAAAATATCAAGACAATCATTCACAGAAGGAAATTTATTATCTTAATCTCCATTAAGTAATCCATTCATCAAAAGATACAGTTGGGTTTTAGGTTGTCTGCCTTCATAGGCTCCAATTTCTTCAGTAACTTTGCTGTTTCTAACACCTCTAACATTTCTAACACAGGAATGACAGATCTGAACTGGACAGTTGTTTCTTTAAAAAGAAAAAATCAAGTCTAATGGCAAAAACTAATTCCATTGCCAGCCAAAAAGCAAAGTCATATGTACTTCTCAACTGAAAAAGGCTGGTTCTTGGTTTTTCAGTTCCTTTGTAGTTTCAGGCCACATTTAGATGAATTTGTTTTGCTAAAATGCTGAATTTTCCAGTGAAATTAGTTTGGTATTAGCTGTTTGTTAGGGATGGCAGAATCACGCCATGCTTAATGCCCCAGCTCAGTTAGAGCAGCATTGATGCAGCTTGATTCATTTTCCTTAAATTCCGAGGGAAATAAGATGCCATAGCCTGCTTGTTTGTAGCAATGCTGGAGCCAAAAAAGGACGTTCATTGGTACTCATTTGTTTCCATAGTAACGTCTGGTGTGTTTGAGGAGATGTGAGAATGGGAAGGGAGCCCTGCCAGAATGTCCCAATTCTGTGGAGAACACAAGCAGGCGAGACTCAAGGGCCATGTACTTTTTTAAAAAATGTGATTTTAAGGTTTTATATTTTTTTTAAAGAAAAAAAAAGGATTGTTCTACTCTTAAGATGATGACACCTGCAAATCTCTGAAAAGTGCCATAAAGAACAACTGTTAGAAGTGACTGACTTGTGTTCCTATGAGAGAGAAAACAGATGTCGAGAGAAGTGAGATGAAGAGAAACAAGGAAGAGCAGATACAGATGAAGGTTAATAATATTCATACAGACTCAAGGAGTCCCGTTCATTGGGGGAATGCTCTTGAATGTGGGTGTTTAAAGTATGTGCAATGAAAAGTTTTCAGGTGATGCTGTTACTCAATGATGGCAACACGATTTATTTTTATACATACCTCTTCTTTAAAATGTACTTTGAAGGCACGATTTGAACCATCAGAGATGCCTCATTCCAGCCTAAAGTGTTTTTTTAAATTTCTTTTATTTTTGAGATTACAATGTGATCACATTATTTCCTTCTTCCTTTCCTTTCTCCAAATCCTTCCATATAGTGCTCTTTGCTCTATTTCAAATTCATAGTCCCTGTTTTCATTAATTGTTGTTTAGTGCATACATGTGTACACACATATATTTCCATACAAAATGGCTGTCTCTGACATTTTCAATCCATTCTGTCTTACAGAGTGTTTATATGGATGGAAATAGGAAGTTGTAAGGTTCAGGCAGTCATGGCAATGTCTGATTGCTCTTAAATTCAACAGACACATTAATGAGAAGGCTACATAAAGAAATGAAACTATGCAGATAACTGTACTTTAGGAATGGTGGGAAGCAAAGTTGTTTTATAGCAATATCTTCATTTTGCAGATGGAAAATATCAGATGTAATTGAAATAATTTTTTTCCAGAGGCCACAAAAGTTATGCTGTAGTCCAAACTTCCTTCTCTAGGTTCACACTTTGGCATGCAAAATAAAACTGGGTTTGCATATGCTCCTGTAGGATTTCTCACTGTATCTCACCTGCAACTAAAAAGGTGTATTAAATAACTGAACCAGATAGGTGCCAGGAGATGACAAAGTGATGCTTTTTCCATCCAGATGCATCAAGGAGATCAGTCACCTCTGCAAGACATCCTTACATGGCTGTAGTGGACAGATTTCTCACTATGGGTCAAAGTAAAGGAATATAAATTTTATTTTTCCAGGACAGTTTGAATTTTCAGGAATAAATAGAAAAAAATGAATCCATCACTGGAATAGAACTATCCATTTCTCCACTGTCTCCCTCTCTGAGACTTAGAATAATAATTTGTACCTGAGTTATTGACAAGAGCAAATTAAGAGAGATTGTCAAATAGGCCCCTAAGTTAATCCTTGCCTCATTCATATTATTCAGCCAAATATTTTTGCAATAGAACACCAAGATCACATAATCAAATCTGGCCTTGCTTTTTAATTCATCCACTTCCAATTAGTGAAAAAGACTCTTTCCAAATTTAGTACTGAACAACTATGAGATTCTCAACAAAGCATGCTGTCACTGTGCAACTCAGTTTTCTCATTAACAAAATCGGTTTGGTCTGCTTTACCTCACTTAGTTGCTGAAATAATTAAAAAGTTAACTACTCCGAGCATTTCACAACACATTATAGAAACATTGTTTTAAAATTGAAGTCTGAACAACTTCATTATTTTTTAATTTAGTTAAGAGCACACACATTGTGTGATGAAGCTGTTTATGAATCGAATCATACCAAAGATATATTAGAAGACAAATTCTCAAAATCTCAAGGTCTCCATTAGCTAAGATGAAATATTATAAATGGTACTAATGATGTATAAAACCACACACACACACACACACACACACACACACACACACACACTTCTTTTTTAAATCTCTTATATTGCCTAGTAATCCACAAAATTATTTATCAATCTCAAAAAATTAGAAAATCAAGAACCAAGCAAAACACTACAGAATAAAACACCTTGAAGAGTAATGTGCACTGTAATTGCAGGGTGTTGAACCTCCTATTCAGAGAGCTCCCCTCCATTTTTATCGTTTTTGTTTTCAAAACCAAAAGCTTGAATTTATTTACAGAAAGGAAAATAATAAAATGTTTTCAAATTTCAGATCTCTTGGGTTTGGAAAATTATACCGAACTTGCATATATGTATGAGTGTGTCTGTCTGTGCTGAAGAATGAACTCTAATCCTCTAATTCCTAATTATGAGCAAACATAAAAGTTTGATAAGGACCAGTCTTGTCTGATTCTCAGCTGGCTTGCTAGTAAGTGACATTTCTACTGCAAACAATAGACTTTTGGACAGTTTGAAACTGTTTATTTAAACCAAAATTGGTAATTATTTTAAGGGACACAAGAAACTTAAATTTAGCAAATCTGAGGTTAATTCAACCAATTTGGGCCAAGTGGATAATTCCTTCAGTTTCCAAAGTGATTATCTCTTTTGATTGTCTCCATTTATTTGACACACATTAGCTAAAACTCTACTTCCTTTCCATTTTCCTTTGGAGACGTGATGTTGATAAGCCCATCTAGGTGGGAATATGGGACTCATTAAAATGTGATTGAGTTAGCTTAAAATATTTTCTATTTGGCATTCTTTATGGTATTAGAGACAGATGCTCTGGGAAAATTTTGTTTATATTTGTTTACATTATGAGGATTTAAATATTTGGTGCCCATATCTAAGGTAACAGTCAGGCTTGATTGAATCCACTTGATACAATATGAGTTCATATAATCTACCACATCACATTGAGATGGTAAAAGTCAACAATGAGATTAGTCTAGAGAGAAAAAACTGAAACCTTATTTTTGTTTACTAATTCTAAAATGTAAAGATAACTCTTCATACTTCTGAATTTAATCCGAGATGGCATGAAACTCCCATGAATCTGATATATTGTACTGCAGGCATCTAATTCATTTGTGCTGTTTATTCTCCATTTTGTCTTCTATCATACTTTCTGAAGGGTCTTTATATGAAATGTTGAAAGACTTGTACAAATACACCTCATTGATCAGTTTAATGCCTAGAGGCAACAGACTCTGAACAGATAGAATGAGGAATGGTTTGCTGTCTGCCTTGCAGTGTACAACTACCTTTCTATAATGGAAATAATAATGCTGTTATCATGAATTTTGTTTCCTTTATTCCTAGTCCTTCAATGGTTGAGTTTAATTCCTCTACCTTCTTGCTTTTAAGTAGCACTGCTGTGGTGCTGAGCACGATCACCTCTGAACTATTTGTGGCAATAGATTCGGGGAGAGAGAAAATCCAATCTTTAGTTGTGTGCCACTGCAGAAGCTACTAGGCTTCTACTGAGAACTCCTAACCCATGGTCACTCAGACAGCTTTAGTTAAGGGATCACCAAAAAACCCCAATAGACTTGAACGTGTGAGAGATATTTGTGAGGAGATTGTTGGGTAAGAGAGTGCTATGCATATTGTGAAATTGTCTAAGAACAAATTCAATTAATAAAGATAAATAAATAAATAAATAAATAAATAAATGTAATATTGCAGATTATACTCAAATCTGCAATATGAACTCCTATGAATATGCTATTGTGCATATTAATAATGTTACAATGATCTAGTTTTTTATTTAGTCCTTAAAAAGTGGTCCATTTTCTCCTGAGTGTTTTGTAGGTTTGTCTTCTCATTAGACACAAATTCCAAGGCTCTTTTCTGGGCCTTATGATACTATACTTCTTTCTGTGTCCATTATCACCTTGCTTTTAATTCATAAGAATCAGATTTAACAGAGAAACTTAGGGTTATAATGAGAATTTAGTTGAATAGTGGCGTGCATTCCTCTTGAAATATTAGAAATTTTTATTTTTGAAAACATCTTATTTCATGTGTATGAATATTTAACCTTCATGTCTACAAGTATAACATGCATATGCTTTGTTCACACAGAGGCCAGAGTAGGGCATCAGATTCCCTGGAACTGGAACTACAGATGGTTGTGAGCATTCTAGTAGGTGCAGGAAACCAAACCTAGATCTACAAGGTCTATAAGAGTAGCCAGTAGTCTAAACTTCCGAGTCATTGCTCCAGCTGCAGAAATTTTAATAATAGACAGATGTTTGCCATAGATATCCAGGACCTGACCTCAAGAACAACAAGGGTGGACCAAGAAAGTATGCATCTGGAGTCTCTGTTCTCAGCTACACACCACTTAGGCTAACATCTGTAGAATGGTAGTTTCATCCCTTGCCTATCTCAAGGCTGAAGTGGAACTGTTTCCCCAAATGAAAGTTTTAGTGGGCTTCACTTCACTTCTGCAAAGGGAACAGTTTGGGAAGAGAGTGTTCTTGTTAGTGTCTGAACAATGAGCCCTACCACTTCCCAGACACATGAGGAACCTGTTTAATTAAGGAAGTCAAATAAGACTTTATAATAAGACTCTCATTGCCCAAGATACTTTCCTTACCATTTCCTGTGGAAAATTTGTTGTTGGGTTAAAGGGGAAAAGCAGTCATGACTTAAAAGAATCTAGTATTTCTAGATAAGATTGGGGGAAACTCAGACTTACTCTTAGAAAAGGCATTTATTTATTTATTTATTTATTTATTTATTTATTTATTTATTTAAGCAAAGAGAGGAAATTGGCTCATCTTGGAAAAGACTTCTGACCCATAAAGAAGGACATGCTGCCCTGATTGGGCGGGGTCAGTACCAGCCATATCCTCAGGCACCTTGCAGTCCAGGCCTCCCAAGGCTGCAGGTGGAAGCTTGTGGCTGAGGATGTGACTCAGAAGTGGTGGCCAAAATTCCAAAATCTGTTCTAGCTGGCAGGTGGTCGAGGTATTGAAAGGGCCAGGCCTTGACAGCAGAGGAACCTGGGCCAAAACCTGAGGGAGTCTTAGCATGGAAAAGCTGACACTTGGCCTGGAAATCAAATTCCAGGCACATGTGGCAATGTGGCTGCTGTTTTATAGGAATGCTCCAGAAAAAGTGTCAGAAGCTGCCAGGTCCAGGTCATCTGCATCCTGCCCTGTCTCTACCCAGGGTCATAGGCGGGAGAGCACTGTTCTTTCTCACCCAAACTTACTGTGTGTTGACTGATGTATTCGTGTTGAATCCATCACTCTGCTGTCCCCGAACCACTGTCTGAGTTGCTCTAGTGCAGAGCTTCATTTTATACCATGGACTATCCTTCACTGTTGGTGAAACTCATTGCAGTCTCAAAATGACATTAGACGTCAAACAAAATACATAAGATTATGAAGGAACCAAGATTTTTATTGAAATTGAATTATCAAATTATTTTTAAGTTTATAAGAATAAAAGCAGATTTTTTTCTGATGTTGGAGAGCCAAATCTCTGGCTCATATATACTAGAAAAGTGCTCTGCCATTGAACTACAGCCATAGAAACTGCAGCTCTAAAAACAGACAGTTTATGAAACCAAGAAACACGCATGAGCGTGCGCGCGCGCGCGTGTGTGTGTGTGTGTGTGTGTGTGTACAGTTGATGACTAAATAACAAGATTAAGCGTGAGATTAGATAGCTGAGGTCATTTTAGAGTAGTCATGAGAGTGAAGATTATTTCATAAAGTCACAGCGATTGAAATGTGATGGGAAAATATTTGATTTCTGTTGGTAGCATTAGGCACAGATAGATCGCTTCAAGTAGCACTGAAGTTACTGTGTAAGATCTAAATTGAAATGCACATTTAATTTTAGTTAGAGGCTAATAAAAAGCAAGAAATGATTGATTTTCTTCAATTTCATGCATGCCCAGGTTTAGACCCTTGATAGTGTTGGTTTTCCATGTGGGCTTATTAGCATTTTAGACTTCTAGATTATCTAGGAATCTGGGAAGTCCACTTCATGATGGTGTTGCTACTTGATGTAGCACAAGAAAGGGGTTGAACACTTTTATGAGTCTTTCATATACTAAAATCTTTATAGAAGTTTTCTCACAATTTAATTTTCATAGCTTTGTGAAGTAAAGTTCATGTCCTTACGCCATAAGGTAAGGAAGTGACTCCAGAGGACTCAAGAAACTTAGGAGATCAGAAACAGAACAAAAACCCAAAGCCCTCTTCTACCTGAACTCCTCATGAAGTTTATATATCTCCTTGGTTGATTTGGCCATAGACATGTATCTGCCAGGCTTACCAGAGATTTCTGTGTTAACGTTAGATTAAAATAAAGAGGTTACAGCATAGTGGTTGCACCAAGACTCTAGCGGAAGACATTCTAACTCTTTGTCTGTCACTTTCTCAAAACTTTGGACAAGTTACTTAACTCTGGGGTCTAAGTTCCTTCATTGTGTTCTCACAAAGATCTCATTAGTTAATTTTGGCAAATGTTGGCTATTATTTGCATAATTCATCTGATAATATTTCATCAATTTTTAGCCATGTCCATTACATCTTCCTGTCTTCAGTCTTGTTCCATTTTTCTTATTGCTGTTGCTCTTCAGAATAAAACTATTTTCTCAATTTCTCTTCTTGAAATACTTTAGGTAGTCTCCATTGAGTTCAGGACAAGGCCTGAACAAGATCCAGTAACTTAAGCCTCATCATGACCTGCCTTATCTCTGTTTTACATGTATTCTTTTCTCACTTCGTCCTTTGTATACCAAACAGACAGAATTATTTAAATATTCTAAGGGTCTCTTGCTATCGGTAACAAATACTACTACGAATCGTAGTCATTCTCCCATTCTCCCATGAAATGTATTTGCTGAGTCCATAGCAGGTCATCTTTTCAGAAGATCAGTTTCTTCTTAAGTTCTTGTTCTTAAGTTCTAGGAAGTAATATTTTTGATCAATCCATTCAGAAGAGTTGATATAGTCTAATCATTGACACTTATCTGGGTAAATTTTTTTTCTGACAACCAGTCTCACCATTTAGTTCATTGGGAACTCCTGGGATCAAAGACAGGAATAATAAATACTATCCTCTCTGGATTTTGGTAAATAAAGTTGTAATTCTTGGAATTGCCATGTCCAGCTTGATCATGAAGGGAACTCATGAGAATGGCAAAGCAAGAAAATTAAAATAGTGTGAACCTGTTGTAGTTCTATGGAGTCACTGAATGAGCTCTTGTAACCTCCCTAACCACAGGTGACATGGTAGCATCATTGTCTGAAACCCATTGCTTGGCTTTATGTCTCTGCTGTCTGAAGTCCTCTTCCCAGAAGTCCTTCACAGTCTTATTTTCTTCTCACAGATCTCTGTTTCTTTTACTACCTATTTTTTTTTTATCTGAGCATCATCTACTTACTGAATCTCCTGTTCTCTCACTGCTAAGGGTGAAGCCTAGATAGCAGGATACAAACCAAATTTAGCCTAGGAGTTTAGGATTGCTCCAGTTTCATGTTCTCAGAAAAGCATGTTGATGTGTCATGTGATGAGCTTGAGATGAGAGATGAGACACATTCAGAAAAGGCCCAACAGACTTTAGAGGTAGTAGCACTGAGCTTTGAAACAATATCACAAACTACCTAAGTTCAGAGTCTTCCAAATGAGCAGAAGGGACCCTTGTATAATAAACCAAAATAGTCAGTTTCTATATTAGACACATTGAAACACATTTTTAAAGTATATAATAATACTCAGCAAATATTTATTACATATTGAATAAGGCATAATGTTTCAGTTTTCTCATTAATAAAAAATAATGTCTTTCAGGGCTGGGGAAATAGATGGCTCAGTGGTCAAGAGCAGTGTCTGCTTTTCCATAGCATCAGGGGTTCAATTCTCATCACCTACATGGCAGCTCACAACTGTCTGTAACTCCAGGACAAGAGATTTTACATCCTCGTTCCAATGTATATAAAATAAAATTAAATAGATTATTAAAAAACATAATGTCTCAAGAAACTTGTGCTATAGGTAAATGAAGATGCTTAGGGTATAGAGGTCTGTTCTCTACAAAACAACAGCAACAACAATAGCAACAAGACCTTGAAAACTCAGGTAAATTATAAGCACACAAATGCAGTGAAACCTATGAACTATGAAGACGAACTGCAGTTTTAGAGAGGGAAAAAGTCGCTTTGAGGTGATAATCACAGCTACATGAAAACTAAGTGGATGGGTTTAGCAACAGCTTGGTTGCAGCAGATGAAAGGGATTACTGACCTGAAAGTCAGGTCAACACAAACTGAAACAAGAAGAAAGGATGGAAAAACTGTTACATAAAAGACAAATAGGAAACATTCAAATATATGTATTAATAGTATTTCAAAATGAGAGGAGACAGAGAATGTCAAATAGTAATGACTAAGTACTGTTTTATTATTGAAAAAAAAACCCCACTAATTCACACATTCAAGAAAGTCAGCAAACCTCGAGTAGCATAAATGATGTAAATAACCATATACAGACACAGAATCATCAAACTTCTATAATCAAATACCTCAAACACTGCACAAGCATTGACTATGAAGACACTAAAATCAGAGTGATTTCTGAGAAATGGAAGTGATTTACAGCTGACTTCTCCAGAGAAGCAATGAGAAGCAGAAGATAAAGAAGTGATCTCTCTTTAAAGGATCAAATGGGAAAGGGAAAGTCTTCTGCAAAGGTGGAAGAAAATTGAGCACATTTTCAGAAGTGATCAAGATTATTAGTCACAGGTAGATGCTCTCTACAGGAAACACTCAAAGATCTATTATTCAGGCCAAAGAAAGGGATGTTAGATGGATAAATGGAAGGCTTAGAATTAGAACAGAAGTGTCAAAAATGGGTAAATGTAAGTAAATACATGATATGTGTGAGGAGATGAGTGTCAGCTATACAAAAACCACTATAATGATATCATTTGAACTTTAAAACATGTGAACCACTAAAATAATAAGACAAGAAAGGAGCAGGATAAACTGATTTTAAGAGCACTGACTGCTCTTCTAGAGGTCCCAGGTTTAATTCCGAGCAACCACATGGTGGCTCATAACCATCTCTAATGGGATCCCATGCTCCCTTCTGGTATGTCTGAAGACAGTTACAGCATACTCATATAAATAAAATAAAATAAAATAAACTTTATTAAAACAAATAAAATTTGTGACATCGTTATGAAGTAGTAAAGGTTGAAGCTTGTGTGAAGACTCTGGTGTGTGGAGACTTGGATATGGATTATGGCAATAAGTTCTGGGACAGTAAAGAAAAACAGACCAATGCATTTTTCTAACATGTTAGAGACGAGAGAGTAGAATAATAAAATATGCTGATGGAGCACTGTAAATATTGAATGCTAGCAACAAGAATAGAACTCAGAGCCTTACTACACCATTAGTCATTGGCAAAAAGCTGGATACTGTCAAGACTTAGTAGGTACACACTTCAAGGCCCACAGAAGAAGGATAATGATGTCATAGTTAAACACAGAGATGGGAGACAGATTTCCTGAGTTTCAATCCCACTCTGTCACTTACTTTTAACTTAATGATTTAATTTCCTAAATTTAATTTCTTCATTTAAAAGGATTCTAGATTTGACATTAAAATTGTTTTCATCTTTCTTTAGAAGCAATAGTCACTCTGGGTAAAATAACAGATAGAAGCAACAATGGAGGAGGTGGGTAAATGCAATTAAGGGAGGGCTGCTATATCACTGGCTCACTCTCCCCCTGATCCCCAACTCTCAGAATCCCTAAGCAGCATTTGTTGTACATGTCAGTGAACTTCTCCCATGAATGCTTCTGAATACCCACCATTATGGCTGCAGCTGTCATGACCACCTCATTCATTTGCCTTGGATATCTCTTCCAGGGAACTACATACAAGACAGGTACAATCAGTGAACTCCTTCCATAGACAGACCCCAGTGACTTGGGCTACCATCACTTCTGTGCCCACAATCACCTCAGCCACCCTTGCTGCTCAGCATTGGTGCTGGCTATGAATTGCTCACAAGAATGGCATTGTGAGTTTCAGAAAGAAAGAGAAACCCAGGTTGGTGAAAGTAAAGACAGAGGACAGAGCAGAGGGTAAGGGAGGGTAAGAGTGTACATGCATGAAGTGTGGCCAGGAAACCTGAACACAAGACTGCCGGTCAGAAAATATGACTCTTCCTTCTACAGTCACTGGGGGAATGCTATGGAACACAGCTATCTGTTGGCATACAAAGATGCCCGGGATAGACAGTCCTTCCCTTCAAAGTAAGCGTACCAAGAAGAGATTCCTACAGAAAGCCCAATCCCTAAATCATTAAGGCAATCTTACTGGGGTACAGTATGAGAAACTCTGGCCAGGAAGTTCTGGCAGAAACATGTCTGCACTCACAGAAACCCCTCATCCACAGAGAGATGCAGTGACTCAGCTTGTCTGAACCACTGAGACTAAATGACCCTCCTCTCTGACCCATCGAGACTTATATATAAATGAACTCTAACAGCACAGAAAACCTAGTCTTGCCCCAGTGAGGGAATCAACTGGAATAAGAGGATAGCATCTTCTGTGGCATGTTACTGTCTTTACACATTTCTCTTTGACTTTATACTAAATTTGCTGCTTTGTTTACTTTAACTAAATTTGTTGCTGTTGCTATTTACAATTTTGTGCTTTTTATTGTTGAGCTACTGTAATTTAACATCTACATTGCTTAGATTTCTGTCTACAAGAGGGTTTATTTAGGCTCATATTTGCAGAGGGACAGAGTCCATTGTGACAAGAAAGGCACAGTAACATGGCAGCGAATACAGGGTAGCAGGAGCAGGAAGCTGACTGACCACATGTTCATCTTCCCACAGGAAGCAGAGAGTGGGAAGAGGGGAGGACAGGAAGTGAGCACCAATCTATAAACTCTCAAAGCATACCCTGAGGGACCTGCTTCCTCCAGCAAGGTTCAACCTCCTGAAAGTTTCCTAATCTCCCAAACAATGCCTGCAAACTAGGAACCATATGTTTGAATCCATACGCCTATGAGAGGGTATTTCTCATTCAAAGCACCACAGTCACACATGCGTACAGAAAAGCTTTCATGACGGTCCCGTGCAGCATCTATACAGTTTTCTTCTAGATTTCTACATCTCTGCTAGACTTTCCCCTTATGCTTCCAGCTCATATTTCCCTTATCATTTATATGTTACGGTTCTCTCTCCCTCTTCCTATTCATTTCTCACTTCACTGCTTAAACGCTAATGTGATTAAAGACCTACCCTGCACCCTTCCTTGCAGCAATAAGAATGTTGCCTCAAGGGAGAGGCAAGACCCCTTGATGGTTTATGCAAATTCATTTTAAAGAAGAGAGCTAGAACTGACAGTGTATACCCCAGGAGTTAGTTTGCTTCTTTGAAGAACCTCCCAGGGAAATGATTTCCTGGATTCATCAGCTGATGCCACCAGGGTGGTGAAAGGGAGCCAGGCTACATCTTGAGGTGGCAGCAGAACTTGATGCCATCATCCAGGTGATGTTGATTTTGTGATGTAGGCACACAAAAAAAGAAGTGCTACTGGTCAACTTTGCACCAAAGTTTCAGAGATCTCCAGATGTCAGGCAACATATGGTCAGGTTGGAATCTCTGCAGAGACTGTGGGAAGTCATTGCAGAGAGCTATGAAGATGAAACCTACATCATAATCGAGATCCCAGGATCTTTTCAGATGCCAGGGATGTGGGATTTCCATCAAGGACAGCTATAAACATAGAATAGAGAAAGAACAAGAATGAGACAGGATGTCTAAGCACGTCTGCTCTCAGGTGCCATCAGCATGAGCTGGTCAATGAGTGTAGCTTGATGTCTGTACTGATGAGTGTAGACCTTCCTTACTAGGTCCCCACTCCTTCCTTTTGGAATGTGTTTACTTTCTGTGTTAGAAGCACATAGTATTAAAAAAATATATAGGCACTCACAGTTAAGATTACCTTGAGTTTGAGAAGAGACTTTGAATGTGAGCCTTTTGGACACTTTTGGAACTGGAAAACTACAGAGACTTTTGAAGTTGATCTGAATGCATTTTGCATAACATGGCCTTAAGCCTATGGGGCAAGGTCAGAATGTGACAGTTTGGATATAACGTGCCTCACAGAGGCTCATGTACTCGAGTCTCTAGCTGGTGGCACTGGCAGAGAACCTTTTAGAAATAGGGCTTAGAAGGAGAAAGTCGGTCACTGGAGGCGGGCAGACTTTGAGGCTTATAGCCCAGTTCTGGGTCTAACTTGATATTTCGATTTCCTTGTTTGCCATGGAAATGTGAGCAAGCTGCCACATGATTCTGCCACCAGGGCAAGAGCCATTGCTACTACAATGAATTCACCTATGTTTTTCTCACATGAAATTGAGCTAAAGTAAGTCCTTTTCCTAAATTGCTTTGCTAGTTGTTTTGTTCCAGTGACTATGTAACTAATGTATATGTCATGTAAATAACCATCGAAAAGGTACTTATAAACGTCGAGAGACTCTTTCCTCTCTGGCTCTACTCTCTATACATTGCAAGAAATTTTTACTTTGGAATACACACACATGAACATTTAATACTGTATTTCCCCTGGAAATAGAATTCAGAAACTCGGCTGTCAATAGTACTGTTTCTCTCACAGGGTCCATTTCTGATTCTCAAAAGGAAACTCTGCCCTTGTTTAGGCTGCTCAGTCAGACTAAGAAAGTAGTTATGGAACTGTCTGCATGACATCTGTCATAAAGCACTGGCAGGGGGAAGACGCTTGTGGATTAAGAATCTTAACTGCTGTGTTTTGATTGTTCTGTTTCTGAGTAAGTTTTCATCTAACTTCAGTCATCTCTGTGCTCCAACCAAGAAGGTCTTCAAAGCAAAACCATTTACCTTCAGTTTTTAAAACACTAGAATGTGATATAAAAGTCATAAAATTCTATCTTTGTCCTGATTGCTTCTAGCCTGGTTTGTGGTCCTTTTGCACTAATTGTCTAGACACAAATTACTTTTAAAGTTATTTTAATTTTATATCACTTGTGGGCTATGAAATGTTTTGTCTGGGTTCAGAATACTTCTTTATATTTGTGAGGAAAATTTTTGTAAAATGAAAGGCAAATATTTAAAAAATGTATTTCTATGGTGATGTCATTTTCAAGGGAAAACAGACTTGGGATGTGAAGTATTCCCATCAGGAACTCGGAGACCTTACATCTGTACTGTGAACCCCAGAAGGTTATCACATGATAGTAGTTGATTGCACAAGGGACGATTTCTATTGGGGCATTGGCAGTCAGGCTGGCCAACAGTCAGAGTTCAGTGCATAAATATTTATAGAGGAAATGAATGCTTCATTTTTGCTTTCACTATCAAACAGCTTTCACAAATGTGCAAAGAAAGACTAATGCGGAGGATTAAGACACTGTGTACATGAGAAAAGCCAGATATCAATTGCCCTGTTGGAATGTTATATGGTGTCAAACGCCAACATGTAGCGATACAGTGTGGGCCATCTATAGCATTTCCATAATTCAAGGAGAGATAACCTAAATAAACAACCGAAACCAGGCCAAAAAGCTTAGAGAAGTATGCATCATATGAGAAAGTCAAGCATAATGAAGGCTTTCAGAATGTGGGGACAGTCGTTAACTACTAAGCAACATGGAAACGTTCCCCGGGAAACTCAAGATGCTTGCCAGTATCATGCTAAGTAGCAATACCACTTTTTAATTTCCTTTAGATCAAAGATATATTGTGCCAAGGCCTCTTATCTGCTGCCCCTGTCTAGGGTCAGATATTCAAAGCCATTAGTGTGGCTGGATAAGGACAGTGGAAAATGAGAGGAAGCACCTGGTTTCAGGTGGTCCTTGGCTCAGTGGGGAAGCAGTACTGAGTGGTAGTTAGACATATTTTTAAAGTGAAAAGGACTTCAGTTGTAACCCGTCCCTTGGCTCTTATTAGCTCTGCTGTGCCCACAAGTCTCAAAATGGCATTTTTTTTTCTTTTGGGAAATGGGGACAGTCTACAGGGTCAATGTGAGGACTAAATGAGATTATGACAGTTAATCCTTTAGCACACTTCCTGGCATAAGACCATTGTTCCAAAATAGTAGTTATTGTATTATGGAATTAATGACAAGAAGATGGGGTCACCTTTTATTTCATTCAGTTCACGAAGTGCAGCCTGATTTTTCTGAGAGTGTTGACAAGTGTTCTCAGGGACCAATGTCAATGTTTTCAAGCCTAATGAGAGAGCCAGAAGAAGTCAGACAGCAGACTTCTAAGCTATAAAGTAAGAAAAGGGGCTATTTAGGCCAAGAACTGCCCGACACCAGTAGCTGTGGGTCTGGCTTACACAATAGTTGATGTTGACTCTTTGATTCATTGCTACAGGGAATGACTACTTCAGAAAGGCCTGGTCTCAGTGGTGGCAGAAGCACTGTGGATTCTGGGATAAGTCATAGATTAATCACGTCAGGCCACAGGGGACTTCAGATTCCTGCCAGACAGCTGACTTCTTTCATCACACAGATTGAAAGGCTACAGTTGAGGAGTTATGACTCTACTTCTAAGGATCAGAGAGGAAAATACAATCAGTAAATAAGTTATCAACATCTGCATTGGGCAGAAGTAGGAAAACCAGAAAATACAAATTTTATGTCAAGATTATCTTTTTTTCCCTTTCTTTTAAAGTTTTTTTTTAAATCAATAGTATATAGATTACATTAAATCTAGGCTAGAATTATTACACATGAAGAAAAGTAATTTATAAATCAGTAGTTAAGATTTAATGTTCCAAATAACATGGTACCAACATTAGTAAAACACAGACAAAAAGAGACTGAAAGAGTAATGTACAGAATGTGTAGAAGTTGCTACTCATTTTTATTCCATAACCAGTCAACTTGATGGGAAGTAACATAGGGGATCTCGATTTCAAAATAAGCAGGATAACTCTAATTCACAGACATTAATTAGATGCCAAATTCTCAAAAAAATAAGAAAAGTTTTTCCTAAGTGTTCAAGGAATATCAACAAAAATGAAAGATTTTAGGTGGCATAACAATCTTAAAGAATTCTTAGCTCATACAACTGCTCCTGGCCTGACAGTGAAAGAGTCTTGGACTTACCCAACTCAACTATATTACAGCAAATGTCATCCAACTCTATGGCTGAGCGCATAGTGAAGTTAAGAAAATTTGTCAAAACTGGAAAACCTGAAGAAAAGTGAAAATTATGCATCTGTGTGAACGTAGGCATAGAGGATAGGAGTGTGCTAGGGAACGAAGCCAGAGTGGTAGGAATGAACCTCCTTTTCCAGCCAAGGTAGCAGGGTTTGCTGAATCAACCTGGATCATATACCGAAGGTCAGGACACATGACAATTGATAGATTTATGAAAATACAGACAATAGAATGCCAGTATGTGGAGGGTGCTGACAAAAACAATTACGTTAAAATCGAAAATGAAAGATAGCCCCAAGCAAGTCTATTCTATGACCGCTAAAAATAAAGTGCGTTTGTTTTTAAAGATCATTTTTTAAACAAATAAGATATAAAATCAACAAACTTTGAACCGAACATTGATGACAATGATGTGTTTTATAATCCCCCCCCAACTTCTCTCATTCCTTGCGTTTTTATGTGATTATATTTTATGCTCATCTTTTTGAAAAAAAAAAAAGTTCTGACAGAATCTTTCTCCTTGTGTGTCACAATTAATTGACAACATCAAAAACAAACTGGTGGCTGGGTACTCTGAGGTTGAAGAAACCTCACCATTGACATACTCCGTGATTTCCTAGTTAGGGATTACATCCTAATTTGTTTTGAACTGAACATTTTTACATAAAAGCAGGTCAACTCAGACCTGAGCTGTTCTTTAGTATTTAATATGCCTGAACCTTAAGTATACACTATGTCCACACAATAGTTACTATCTGTTCTCACAGAATCAGATAAAAACTAAGTTCTGTTCTTTATATAAAATATGTAAAATTACTTATCCTAAGAATCAGGATTCAAAAAATGCAATGATCATGCTACAAAGCCAGCTGGGCCTCTATCTTGAATAACTCATTAGAAAAATCTAGGGTGGCATGCCTCTTACTATAAACGCATATGAATTTCCTCTATCCAGGTATATGCACATATGTGTGTATAGTTAGAAGGGCATATCAGTGTGACCTGATTATAGTAAAGTAGTGGTATTATGAAAGATTCAATTCATTCAATTCAATTCAACTCAATTCATTCAATTCATAACTTGCTACATGGTTAACTTGCTGCCTTTACAGTAAAAATAATACAAAATGAGATGAATGCTTTAAATTTCTGCTTTAACCAAGATTATCTAATGACATCTACTTAGGATATTTGGACTCACAGTTTATATTGGACTTAATGCCATAGGGACAGTTAATGAGTGTGGGAAAAGTATGAAGACACCATGTACTAATTAACGTTTCACCACTATGACAACATACTTAAGTAAGCCAACTTTCGATGAGGAAGGATTTATTTTGGTTCATAGTTGCAGAGGTCTCAGTTTATAGTTGATTCAATCCTTGTATTTTTGTCCTATGACAAGCAGAACTTCCAACAGAAGGGCCAGGGACAGAATCTCAATATACCAAGGTTTTCCCCTTTTTAATTCAGTATAAATATCTCTTGTTGGATTTATGCAAGATTTTTTATTTCTGCATGGAGCATGCATGTGCATGCATGTGTTTACATGTGGTTGAAGGTGCATATGAATGAGTATACACAAGATACCCATGAAGGACATTCTCTGGTCACCTAGCTCCCTCCCATTGTACTTCTCTCGTAAGCTTTCATAACCTTCTAAAAGTGCTATGGGCTGGCAACAAAAACCTTTGGGGGTTCATTAAGATAGAAATAAAAATATCCTAGAATATAATGTCCAGATACATTAGCTTCTAACAAAGCACCAGAACTGAGAGGTCTTAAAAGTAACAGAAGCACATTCACTCAGATTTCTGGGGACCAGGTGGTCAACGTCAAGGGTTTGGAAGAGGTCCTTACATCTGGGTGCTTGCCAAGAGGACTTGTCTCATGCTTCTCTTCCTTCTTTGCTCTTTGCTTTGCGACTGCCATCATCACACAAGGTTTTCCCCTTTTTTCTCCTGTATGAACATCTCTTGTTGGATTTATGCTCCATGCTGGTCCATGATGAACTATGTCAAGATTTTTTTATTTCTGCATGGAGCATGCATGTGCATGCATGTGCATGCATGTGTGTACATGTGGTTGAAGGTGCATATGAATGAGTATACACAAGATTGGGGTAATTCCATCATTTTGTTACTGGTCTCACTTATTCTTTATTTCTTGGTTCCTCTTTTCTTGCCTTCTTTGAGAATAACCAAACATATTTTAGTATCATTTAACCCCTTCTATTTTCCATCTAAGGATAACTAATTGGATTATGTGAATACTTGCACTTTTCCTCCAAGTAGTATTAAATATGAATCCTGCATTTAATGATCTACATTAAATCAATATAGATCTGCCAATCTAAGTTGTTATAACACTGAAATAGCCTTGTGACCCTTGTCATGTCACCCTTTATTATTGTTCTGTCACAACACAATGTACTATTATTATTTTGGGTTTAGAAACCAATGCTTTCTAAAAGTAGACTAACAAAAAGCAAGTATATTATTCACAGATCTGCTATTTTCACGTTTCTACTTTCTTCACTTTTCAGCTGGTAATATTTGCTTCTAATTGCAGAACTAGAAGTGGCTATTCTCTACTTTCTTTGATCTGAAATTCTTAATTGTTAATTAATATTTTTGCATTGCTGGATATTGAACTCAGTGTTTTAAGCTCACTAAGTATAATGCCACTGGTGTATACTGCAATCCCAAATTTAATCTCTGAAAGATATTTTTATTGAGTTCACATATTTTGAGTGATAAATTTCTCCTTCAAAATTTAAAAGTAATTGTACCACTGTCACCTGGGCTCTATAATCTCTTTGGAGAAGTCAGTTCCAATTATTATTTTTCCATCATGATTTTTCTTTTAATTGCTTTTAAGGTGTTTTCTATATCTTGAATTTATAGTCACTTATAGCTTGTGTTTTCCCCTGCATTCATCTTGCCTGGAGTTTATCTACCTTCCTGGATCAGGACCTTTTTGTATTTCATCAAATGTTGGGAAGTTTAAAATATGTTTCTATTTTACTTTTTTTCTAGTGTCTTGAGGTTTTAATTATTCAAACGTTTGCTTGACATCATCAATCAATCTTATCAAAGCTTTCTTTCTTACTGTTTTTCTTTTTGTGCTTTGATTGTTTGGTGTAGCTTCTGATCTGCCACTAATCCCTTGAGTAAACCTGTTAGGTTTTTGTTTTAATTTTTTTTTTCAGTAGTAAGGTCTTCAAATTATTCCCTGTAGGGTTGTCATCTCTGAATTGGCTGAAATTCCCTATCTCTAAACTATTAAGCCAATGTTGAAAATAATTTAAAGCTTTAAATGACTGCATTTCTGTTCTATAGGAGCCACATTCAAAAGTTTTTGTTTGTCATAAAAGTCATTTTGTGTGTGTGTGCGTGCACATGTGTGTTTGTTAGCGCACGCGCACGCACACACACACACACACACACACACACACACACACACACACACACGAGTGCCTGTGATAGTAAACAAATTCTAATTTTACTCTTTATTTTACAGGATTTTCCACAGATAGACATGCTGGTGCATACCATCTAAAGGAAGGGAGAAACAGGAGGACTGCAAATTCAAGGTCATCCTGGACAACCTAGAGAGAGGATCTGTCAAAATAAGAAAAGAAGACTGGGAGCAAGGGAGGCGACTCAGTGGTTGAGAGCTTGTCTGGGATGCCTGATTCCCTGAGTTCAGACACTAGCAACAGTGGGAAAAAAATGATTTGCTATAGATGTTCTGGGCTTCGTCATTTTTTTCCTTCGGCCTGTTGAGTTTTAGCAAATGCTAAATTACTGACAGATTATCTCACTTCTGTAGAGGCTTGGTGTTAGGACTTTATCAAGAAAGGCTTACTTTGGTTCTGCTTTTACTCAAAATGATACAGCCATTTGTTATGGGAAATAGTTCTTATATCAAAGACATCAGGTTTTAATTGAAATCAAGACTCCAGCTTTGTAGAATTTAACCTCAAACTCTGCCTCCACAGCACTTTACCTGCACAAGCCTCTCTGTGCTCTCTCTCCTTGGCGTCTCACCTAGCACAGTGCATCCGAGTTGGTCAAGAATTTGAAAGGAAGTTTTACTCAGATATGTGCTTCTTTCTCTGTGACTAGCTCTTTCCCAGCAAACAGCTCCCACAACTTCATTCTCAGCCTTGTCGGCTGGTAATCCAGACAGTCTTTGACTTCTCAGTGCATACTTACCTTTTCTTCCTGAGACCTGTCCCTTGTTCCCACATACACTGTGGAGCCCTCAGGGAGAAAACAGGAAGCTGTGGCTCTTTAAAAGTCACATCTCTCCCAGTCTTCTTCCTAGTGTGTTTCAAGAAGCGTTGGTGACTGGTGGTAAGGAGGAAAAGAGAAGGTGCTGGCTATCCATGCTGAGTGGGCTGGTCTGAACCGGTCCTTCAGTCATCACCAGAACTGTTGCCTCTCTAATTATTTAAAACATACCTGTGTATTATTTAAAACATACTTTGTAAATAAATGAGAGAAGCTTTACTCATGAGCTGCCCTCTAACATGACAATTGTGGTTCCTGGTGTAGTTTCTAGCACGTATCTCGATAACCATTACATAACTTCCTCTAGGTCATTTCAAACCATTAAAAAGTAATCTTACAAGGAAGTATAAACACAAACTCATTTTGAGGTAGTGCAGAGCCTCATTCAATTCATGTCAGCTGTGGCTGTCCCAAATTCAGTTTATACATTAGGAGAACGGAGAGCATTCTCCCATTGACTGGGAGCATTTCTCACCGTACTCCCCAGAGATCATAGAATCCTCCCATGAATAGAACATTTGCCCAAGTTAGCTACACTCAGAGCACTCATTAAATCCCACAAAGCATAAACAGATTATCTTACCTATTCTTTCTCAGAAAGTCCCATTCTATCTGGATTTGTTTTGTTTTGTTTTGTTTTGTTTTGTTTTTAGGTCAAAAGATGTAAATTTACCTTTTGAAAGTTAGTTTTCCCACAACTTAACTTCATACTATCGCAAAGAGAGCAAGTAGAAAAGAATCCAGTCTGGGAGAGGGGCTGCAGAACACTGTCCAGCAGGATTCTGGTTTGCTGCACAGCCACTGTGACATGGGAGTTTCACTGAGGCTTGGAGCTATGGAACTGTCTACCTCCATACAGGAACAACTGCATTTGCCCCAGTGATTCACTTCATCCTTACACAGACTTATCTTGCAGTTGAAAAGGTGGCACAAGGATGCAATTATTCTTCTCTAGTTCATGATCAAATGCCATCACATTGCATGTGTTATTTCACCTGAGACCAGGAAGCCCCGCTAAACTATTTTTTTATGTACTGGACTGTCCCTCAAATCTCCCACTCTCTGTCTCCATTGTAGTCTGTAGAGCCACAAATTCTTCTTTGCATGCCAGAAGCCCTTGGATTTTCACACTGCCTTGTCAGTGTTTATATGGCTATTTTGCTGGATTTCAGACACCCCTGAGTAGATTTTGTTTTGTTTTAGATTGATTTATTTACATATTGTTTTACCTGTTTACTTATTTACCCAAATTGCTTTTTCTTTCTCGGAAAGTCCTATTCCTATCCAGGAGTTATTTTGTGTGTATAGGTATTTTGCCTACATTAATGTTTGTGTACAATATGTGTGCAGTGCCAGTGGAGGCCAGAAGCAGATATTAAATCCCCTGAAACTTGAGTTAGACACAGTTGCTAGCTGTCTTGTGGGTACTGGGATTGAACCTCAGTTTTCTGCAATAGCAAAAAGATTTCTGGAATGCTGAGCCATTTTTTTCCAGCTTGCCTGAGTATTTCTCTCATCTTAGGAGCTGAGGTGGCAGGAAGCTATTTTCCTGGGTATTGCTAGACCCAGACTTGCCAATGTAGTTTATATAAACTACCTCTGTGAAATATGTTCTTTATTGTGTGCATTGCTTAGGTACTGGGAATAAAATAAGGTATTGCAACCCTTAAACTAAGGTGTTTATAAGATAAGGTAAAATAAAGAAATATAAATAGACACAAACAGAAGACAAAACTGTAGTGGATAGCTTTTTAGCTGAGACCACAGAGGAAGAAATCTGGGAAGGTGGGTCAATGTGGGAAAGAAGCCATAGTGAAGATCTTTTACAAATGAGGTCTTGAGGCAAGCATGGAAACAGGCTAGGAGAGGAGAGAAATTCAAAGGTGTACTGTGGGAATAACATGGCTTCCTCTGAATACCTCTGGTGCTTTGAATATTCTTGGTCCAGGGGAAGTGGCACTATTAGGTGTGGCCTTGTTGGAGAAAGTGCATCCTCCAACATGTACTTTGGGGAAGTGCATGTTGGGGTTGGGCTTTGAGGTCCTATAATTGAGCTCCACCCAGAGAAGAAAAGACCTTCTTCTTGGCAGTAAGAGACCCTCCTCCTGGCTGCCTGCAGAGGACAGTCTCCTTCTGTCTGCCTTCAGACCAAGATGTAGAACTCTGCTATTCTAATACCACATGTGCCTGGACATTTACATGGTCCCTGCCATGATAATAATGGACTGAATTCCTGAAACTGCAAGCCATCCCTAATTAAATGTTTTTTTTTTTTCTATAAGAGTTGTCTTGCTCATGGTGTCTCTGCACTGCAATAAACCCCTAAGATAAGACCCATGAGAGTGCAGGAAGGTAGAAAACTGAGGACAAGACTGGAAAAGCACAATATTCAGGAGTTTGGGTTTACTTGAAAGGATCATTATAGGAACCCCTAATGGACAGCATCATTTCATTCTAATTCCTTGAACAAAGCCAAACTACTCTTTCCATCTCAAGGATGCTTGCTGCTCCAGGATGCATATATTCTGTGAGTATACAGTATGTTTTCTTTTGGCTCTGTCTGGTTGATCTAAGAACTAAGCCTATAGCAGGAATGCTGATTTGCATTCACCCGTCAAAATTAGATTTGCCAAGAATCTTTGAGAGAGATAAAATTGCATGAAGATCAAAAAGCCTTAAGAAATGAGGTTTCACACTTTTCCTACCCTTCTTGTTTACTTGCATGCTCTCATCTTCAAAATAGAACAAACAAAAAAAATCTTTTTTGGACTGTATTTGGGCTTATGTTCGATGGTTCTGACACATTCTCATTCAGTCTGGCCATGACTTATCTTATATTTTGTTACCTGCTAAAAAATGACGGTTTGGGCTCAATGACTTCTTGTCTGTTTTTTGCTCACATTGTTCATAAAGCACTCTGCCATTTTCTGCAATGGCAAGACTGAGTTGGGCCTTTTGACTTTCACCCTCCCCAGATGTGTAACTGCAGACTAGATCAAGGTCCAGAATAAATGTTATTATAGGCTCTCTCTTCAAGTGTCATCCTTTCCCCCCCCAGAAGCCAATAAATTCTGAAAGTGTTACCAGAGCTGCTACTGAAATCAGTCTTGCAGAGAGATCCTGTGTGTGCAAGACTTCGTGCTGACTGCTGGGTCCCTGATGAAGTAAAGCAAGATTCTGACTCGACTTCGGCACTTTTTTTTTTAACTTTAATATTTCTTTACTTCATTTCATCTCCTCACCTTTCCTTTCTCCATTTCACTTCCCTTACTCCATTTTTGCTATGTCTCATTCTAGTCTCTTTTAAATGTTACATGTCAGAAGATGATTCATTTATTTAAAGCTAATTTGCTTGGCCCACATTGTGCCAACCTCTGTGTGTCAGCACTGGGAAAGGGGGTGGGGGAAGCAGCAAAGAGATCTCAGAGTTGCCATTCCTGTGGCTCCCAGCTTTGTTCAAGGAAGTAGTAAGTCAGGGCATATCCATGTAAGGGGGAACTTATTCTCTGTGGAATGAACTGGGCATGACATGATTCTAGTTAACTTCATGAGATTTATCCAGTCATATAACTGTAGCTTCTGATTTCTTCCTGTCTGCATTTCAATGTAATCTCTGTTTAGATACTATAATTATAAATGAGGGGTCAATTTCAAATAGTAAGTTTTTCTAAATGAGATACATTTTTTGAAATTTTCTTTTATTTAATTTTATTTTATGTGCATTATTGTTTTGCTTACATGTATCACTGTGTGAGGGTGTTGGATCCCCTGGAACTGGAGGTACAGACAGTTATGAGCTGCCACTTGAAACTGGGAATTGAACCCAAGTTCTCTGGAAGAGTAGTCATTTCTCTTAACCACTTGGCCATCTCTCCAACCCCCTAAATTTTTTTTATATTCATTTTTGATATTGTCTAAAATATAATGAGTGGCTGTGATGTTCACACTAAAGTTTCTTTTCCAATTATGAAATGTAGCAGGAAGATTCTTGTAGTAAAATTTTATAAAATACATCTTATATCTCTTTGAAAGTGTGTCTTAAAATGTTTGAGCATGACTAAAATATTTTGAAGCATAAACCTTAATTACATTTAGGATGTATTTAAGTCATTGTGATATGCATTCAACAACAAATGAATAGCAACACTAACCTAAAGCATTATCCATTTCTATTTTTTCTCAATCTTCATCTATAGCCACACATATTTTTACATAGTTGTATTTATACATTCAATTAGATCTTTATTGCTCTGAATTGGAAATAAACATCATTTCTTGATATAAAATCTTTAAAGAATAGAGAATGGTACATTATGTGACAATCTACTTCTAAATCTAGGGATAAATTTTGTATGTATATCTCTATTATTGGCCAAATGTAATTGTCTCAAAGGATTATTGTGAATAAGCTCACCCTTTCTAGTTCTTTCTGAACTTTGTGTGGCTTGTTCAACTCAGATGTTGTGGCTCAAACTCTCTCCAGGCTGACTGATTTAAACTGGCTTCTCTCAGCTTTTGACTGAAATGCTCTGCTTGGCCTCAAACTAACTCTGACAATTTGTTCTAATCTTCTGAGTTCTTCTCATTCTCTGGGTCATTCTTACTTCTTCACCTATGCCTAGCTTGCTTTCTCTGCAACCTGTCTATGTAAAACTATATCAACAAAAACTCATTGAATACCCCTCCTGTGTGTGTGTGTGTGTGTGTGTGTGTGTGTGTGTGTGTGTGTGCTGCTCTCTTTCCTGTCTTGTTCTAATGTGAGTTGGGTAAATCCTATCTCTGACTCATTCTTTTCATCACATTGTCTCTCCTTCAATTAGACATCACTTAAAACATGGCTGTTACCTTCTCCAAATTAACTTTATCTACAGTGTCTGGATTAAAAGTATGTACTAAGGGCATGTCTACATCCCAGCCAGATCACACAGTCCTGGAAGGTCTTTGGATATGATCCCTTACCAGAGCAACCATGTTGCTAGATTAACATTCCTCTACAAAAGACAAACAGTAACTATAGTTTGTTTATAGTTGCTTCTCTTTAATATATATATTAAACAACATATATAATTCCTACATTTCATTTCTTCATTCAGTAAAGTTTTATGGAATGATTTAATATTTTCTATGCCTATGGGCACTATGGGTACTGTAGAGATTAAGATAAGGAGAGCTTACCCCTCCTAGAACTTTCAGCCCTAAACTAACTAACAGTTTTAGATGATGGAGTTTGGCATCTCTCTGTCAAAACAAGTCATTCTGATTCATTATTTGTAAATACTTATTCATGGGAGAGAGAGAGAGAGATAGAGAGATCTTGCCATAGCATGCAGGTGGAGGGCAGAGGTCAACTTTCAGGACAGGGTTCTCTCCTACATTGTTGGGAAGAACGTGTCCTGTTTCCACTGCCATTCTGTGTACTGGGGACAAGTGGCTCACAAGTTTCTGGCTGATTTATCCTGTCTCTGTGGAATAAGTAAATTTATTATTTAAATATGTATAAATATTATTTGTATTAATATAGCTAAAATTGTGAAATATTTTATTTTTCAAAACAGTCTGTTGGAATTCACTTGGTTCACTATCCTCTTGGAAGTATCAATTTCAGTAATGTCTAAATAAAATTTGAGTGACATATATTTATTTTAAACTTAATAATTCAAAATCAGTAGACAATATTTGTAAAAAACATATGAGCATTTACAAGTGTAAACTGTTATTATTGTTATTACAGAAAATCCAAGTTGATCTTCTCTTCACAGCCCCCATTTTCAGGGCTGAATGGATTATACCAAGACCATCAGATTAGATGGCTCTCAAAAACTGAAAACATAAAAATTGTAAAGGTTTGTCAATTTTATTCCTAGAGAGTGTCGTTTGTTCCAATGGATTCAATAACTGTTGGTTATAATCAACGGTTAGCTCAGAATTATCTAGAACCCTTCTCAGGGTGGTGGCTCTTTGTGAGCCTCTCTGATTCCTGCTTCTGGCTTTTGTGTCTCTCTTACTGCAACCTAAAGGGAACTTTGTAACACCTGCCTATCCTTGGGCAGCAGTTATAGAGGCAATAAAACTTTCTGTTGTGATTTGGATCTTAAATGTCTTTGGATCTTAAGTTCATGTGCTAAAGACTTAGTTTTCAGCTGATAGGCTATTTCCAGGTGGAAGATTGATTAGGAGAGAGAAGCTAGTTGGATGAAATAGGTTGTAGACAACATTCTCCAGAGAGGTATATTGTGATCTAGCCTTCTGACTCTTCTTCCCATTTATCTCCTCCCACACTCCAGCAGCCAGATTGTTAACAGCTTTAGTCTGTACACTGTCTGTCATTGGGAAAGCTGAAGGCTGAAAAACAATGGAGTCACCTGATCATGAACTGGACCCTCGGAAACTAGGAACCAAAACCAATCTTTCTTGCATTTAAGTGATTTATTCTGGGGAACTGGGTCACTGCAATGGGTATCTGATTAAGGCCTTTCCAAAAGGAAGCAGTTAAACAGGTATACATTTTGAAAAGTGGTACTAAGATATTGACAAAATTAGAATCCTAAGTTGCAACTAACTAGTAAAAAGTAAATCTGGAGGAAATTGTAGAAATGGCTTAAAAATGGAGTCAAGGGGCTGGAGACATGGTGAGTGGTTAGGTTGCACCAACAGCTCTTTCAGAGGACTCAGGCCTGATTTCCAGACTTCACGTGGAGCTCAAAAGGAAATGAAATACCAGTTTCATAGAATCTGATAATCTCTTTCATACTCTGTGGACACTAGGCCTATAAATACATGCAGGCAAAATACCTAAACATATAAAATGAAAACACATTTTAATTTTTGTCTGATTTAATTTAGTTAATAATAAAAAAAAATTAATTTGAGTCTAGTTGTTACTAATTCTGCATGAAATTTGTTCCAAAAACCCAAGAGTGCATGTTTAATGGAGGGAAAAACCCTATGTAAACAGAGAAGAGAGGAATGGGGCCAAAGGGTCTATTACAATACGTAGAGAATCTCATTGCTACCTGCCAGGGTGGTTTCATCACTTTGAAAGTTTTCGGTTATGAAGAATAAGGCCAGTTCTCTGTTTGGTCTTCTATAATTTTTATTAACCTTATAGTTTTTAAAATCTAATTTTAAAAAGCTATCATTTAATTTTCAGTAAGCAACTGGGACCGCAGGCCTGGTTTGACCTTTGACATTCCAGATTCGACCTGAGAGATGATGACCTGGTTGACACAGATTTTGAAATGCAGAAAGTTCATCTGCAAGGATGAATGGCTTTGAAGACCTACTTTTGTGAAGGAATGCTTGAGGTGGCATTTACAACCCAGTGGAGGAAGGAAGGCAGGGAACAGAGACCTGGGCACCACATGAGTAGCCACGATTGCTGTCCTGTGTCTCTCGTCTTTCTATTTCCCTCTTCTTAGGGCCCCAGCGTTCCACCTAATGTCACACGGCTCTCTTAAGTGATGTGGGTGCTCTGCAGAGACAGCCTTAATTAAAGATTTCGTGTGGGGAGTGAGAAAGAAAAGGGCATTTAAACTCACCAAGTCAGGCCCTTTGAGGGGGGAAAAATCAACAGTGTCATTCTGACACCAGCAAAAGGAGGTGCAAAAAGCCATTTGGTTTGAGCTCCACTACTCCAGGCCAGGGAAGCTGTAATGCTGAGACCCGAGGGGGTGAGTTAAGGACAGGCTTTCTGACCTAACTCTCGATGCACTCGGTTTTATTAGTTCAGGCCAGGCAGCTGCTGACATTACTTTAGTATCTACTTCGTGAGTGATTATGTTGTATGTATGAGCAGGAGAGCAGGGCGGGGGGTCAAGTCTTTCTGTTGCCGAGCATCTCTGTTCGAGCCTTTCCCTCACATCTCCCTGAAACTAGCCACCTGTAAAAGCAGACAGCCTCATGTTAAAAAGAGCACCACTTAAAAATGCCTTTTCCCCCCTCCATGGCTCTCTAGTGTAAAGACTGTTGTAAAAATATTTCAAACTGTGTTTTCCCCTTGTTTTCATTGTGTTAACTCTTTGTTTGACCATCCTCACAGTTTTTTCCCCCCACAAAATTTGCTTTCTGTCACCTGAAATGTTTTGGAGAAACTGAGTATTATGTCTGCAAACAGAGGGAAGCAATCAGAGCAGCCCAAGGGAGACTTTACTCACACGCTCTGAAAGCGTTAATGCACCTGCCCTATCACACACGATGGAAAGTGAAAAAGCCTGTCTGTTTTGGAGAAACTCTTGTTCATTTGTGTTTGAATGAAACAGCAGTGAAATATGGACCAGCTCCAAACATAATGTTTTGCATAGCCAACACCCAAAAGAAGGGACGTGCTCTACACCATGAGCCTAATTTCTTGCCCAGTTGCTGGTATGACCTTGGTTCTGCATTATGCCTCAGTGCCTCAGTTTAACGCCACAGGAGCCTACTTGCCTCTCGGTTTAGAAGACGCCATCATTTATTCAGAGTGACTCATAGTGTTAAGCTATTAGTCAGGGATCATAGGTCCTCTGTGGGGTGAGGGTTGGGGTGTGAGCTTCTCCATTCCCTGGTTTTACCCAGCAAGTTCTTCACTGCAGGCGTCAGGCCTCTGATAGACATAAGGCATAGAGATACACATATGTTAAAGCCACTGACTTCACTTCTTTCCAGGCCAGTTGTGGACCCTCAGGGGCATGTGTTGATAGCTTCTCTTCTGTAGGCACTGTGATGTGATGCCCTAGGACTGGTAATTAAAGTTTCATTCTCTTGGATCTTCAATTCAACGATGTGATAATACTCAATGAATGAGTGCAGCAATACACAATGTGTTAAGGCATTGGATGTCAACTCTAATGAGGGGACTGGTAAGAAGTCTTGGATTTAGTGGAAGATGGAACCATGCACACATGTTGGCAAATTTCAAGGGTCTGTCTAAAATGCAGAACATTACTTTTCTTTAAAAACAAAACAAAACAAAACTTATTTTTATTGACTCTTTGTGAATTTCACATCATGCACCCCAGTTCCACTCATCTCCCTGTCTCTCCATATCCACTCTCAGACCTTGCATCCCCTCAAAAGAAAACAAACTAAAAAACAAAAACAAAAACAAAACAATAGAAAAACATCTCACCATGGAAGTTGCAGTGTGTCACAATGTGTTCCATAGTGTACTCTTTTTCCTAAACAGCTATTCTTACAAATCTTCATCACAGTGAGTCATTGGTCTGGCTCAAGGCCTCTGGTTTCTGCTACATCAATACTGAATCTTCACTGGGGCTTCTCATGCATACCATGTTGTTGCCCTGTGTCATGAAGATCCTGCAGCTTTAGTTCCGCAGGACCAGCCCCTTCATGTACTTTAGCAGTTCATAGATACTGTCGATGTTGAGGTGGGCCAGCTCAAACTCCTGGATCTGAACCTGGGTGGTAGCTGAGTTGATCAACCCACCAGCTCTCTGGTTCTCTTCCAACCCCCAGGCCAGCTCAATTGTGCCATTTCACTAGGGCCAGCTCTACTGGGCTGGCCACCTTCCCTGGGCTGTAACTGCTTTTGTGTAGGAAGGGAAGGGGCAGACAGCTCTCTTGATCTTGGGCCAGCTCTCCTGATAGGGCTGGGAGGTGGGTATCTCTCCCAAGTCCAGCCACTGCACAGCTGATGAGGGGTAGGTGAGCTCTGTTTAGCCCGTTGATGTCAATATTTCCCCAGGTTGCAGCCCAGCCCAGGGCCATCTGCATGGCCTTTCATGGTAACATGCACCACAGTCACCAACATAGCAGACCCCTGCTACTGCAGGGCCATGGACCCATCCCTTGGCAGCAGGATGGGCAGGGACTTCACCATAGCCTCAGGTGGCAGCACAGTCTATTCATGTTAGGCTGTTCCTCATTGTCTTCATCTCTCTAGTTCAGCTTCTCTTCACAGTGCACAAACTGCTTGTCTTTTCTTCCATTTCTTCCATCTCTCCATCATCTATTTGCTCTATTTTTAATCTATCACTCCATTCTACTCTTGCAACTTCCCCCAGAACACTACTTTTCAAGGAAGAGCTCATTCGCAGATGATAAAGGATAAAGGCTGGTTTCATGAAGGCTGGAGAAGTAGATACATTACAGGAGAGGCAGCCACATTCGGGCCATGACTTTTGGATAACATGGTACTGGAATATATAGATCTCTCCCTTTGGCCACTGTATCTAGTATGAAATACTGGATCTTACTGTTTACTCTGTGGCCAGGAGTGAGTCTCTAGCTAGTGAGTCTTTAATTCTTGTGGTTACCAATGCTGTTCTAATGGCAATTTGATCCAGAGTGAGACAGGCCAACCCTGAAAAGAACCCTGGGAATTGTGTCATCCCCTCAATCTCTCCATCCCTGACTGATTAATCCCTAGAAAACTGTAAATGAAGAATAGGAGGTCATTGCTGAGAATAAGGTGGGAGATGAGCCTGATGGTCTACAAAACAGAGGTCTCAGCAGGGACATCAGCAGTAGCATAGATGTAGATCATACAGGATGGGTCCACATGAAACAGGATGCAGGCAAGATGTTAAAGGACATGGGTTTCTTCTTTTTTTCTCTTTCTTCATCATTCTCCCCCATTTCCTTTATCCTTTACATTTAAGCATCTGATGAACATTTATTCAGTGCTTGCTGTGTACCAGTCACTGTGCCAGGTCTTTAGAACACTAGAGAAAACATGAGCTTGACCTTTCTGAAGCTAACTTTGGTGGGGGTGGAAAGAAAGTTCCTCATATTTGTTCTTGGCTCAGTGACACAGACAAGAGTCCAGGGCAGGAGCCACATAGGTTACTTGACCACACACGTACTTGTAATCTGGTATCAATATAATGTGAACTTGCCTTGCTCTGGGCTTTCTGTTTTCTTTTATTTTTTTTTTATTTTTTATTTTTTGTAGTAAGTAGCACAGCCTTCTTTGTTTCTGTTTTCCATTTCTCAGCAAAAGACGCCGACTTGTTATACAAAAGGATGTTATTGTCTTTATATCCCACAAGAAAATCCTCTGTTCATATGGTTGATAAATTTCTTGTTTTTGAGACAGGATTCCTCAGTGCACCAGGAGTGATGTTTCAGCTGGGTGTGCAGCAAGCTCTGGGGATACTCCTGACTCTGAACCTTAATGTTGCAGTTATACCTGAACCTCTAAACTTGAGCCCTTGTGGGGCATAGCAAGGACTTTTCAGACTCAGCCATCTTCTGGTCCCTGGAGATCATAATTTTGTTGCCTCCTTCTTCAGGAAAGCACAGTGGTCGAGAGTTTTCTTAAATCATGATGGCCTGGGCTGAATCTTCATTCCAATATTTAATAGTTGTATCGTCTTGGAAAATTTTCTTAGTTTTTTTTTTCCTCCAGCCACAATATATCCATCTGTGAAATGGCAATAATAATTAGGTCCAATTCAGTGTTGTAACAGATAGCAAATTAGAGGAAATGTTTGGTACATAATTAGAACTCATTAAGTGATCATTATGAATTATAAAATACCAAACCCATTAAACACAGTGTTTCTGTGTATCTGTCTGTCTATTGTCCCTCTGCATATTTGATTGCTTTTCATGGCTCCAAAAACTTATTCTGTGTCCCCGCTGTCTTAAACATAGCCTTGTGGAATAATTATTCAGGAAAAAGTACCCAAGATGAAAGCAGAAACCACAACGTGAATAATGTTAGCAGCTGGTTATAAATCAATCCCAATTACAGAGCTATCATTAGAAATAGTAATTTGGGGGAATACTGACTATCAATTTTCTTAAAAGTGAAACTCTGGCTGGGTGTGTTGGCAGAAGCCTTTAATCTCAAAACTCAGGGGGCAGTAGTGGTGGATTTAGAGGCCAATCTGGTTCACTTACTGAGGTCTAGGCAAGCCAGGGGTTGTATGGGAGACCCTATCTCAATAAAAAAGATAAAAACAGAAGAAAAGAAGAGAAGAAAAAGAAAAAAATGGTGAGACTCAGGAAAATGACTCTATAGACATTAGAAAGAGTTAAATTCTGACAAAAGAATAAAAATAATTTAAGAACAGATATCCTTAAAATTCCACTGAGACTTAAAATATTTCATATCGCATATTTTGGTATTGTTAAACAAGTACAATATGCTTTGATAGATTTTCAGTGACGATTGTATTTCTTGGCACTTACTGATTTTAGCTGGCTTAAGTAGCTGCCAATTGAGCTCTGATAAAGGCACAGGAAATTTTGAACTGGATCCATGTTAAAGAATGCCATGGCATATTAGCAATGTCTTGTGTGGATGGGCAGACTGCAGGGATGTTGATAGGGTATCCTGTCCTCCCTTTCTAATCACCATAATGCTAATCGAGGGACATCTGTAGCTTTAGTGCCGTTTAAGATAAAACACATGTATCTGGTTACCCTAATCTCTTGAGAACTTTTATTTATCTTTTTAGTTTTCTTTTCAAGACAGGGTTTTTCTGTGTAGACTTGGCTGTCCTGAAACTGCTTTGTAGACAGACTGGCCTTGAACTCACAGAGATCTGCCTGCCTTCACCTCCCAGATGCTGGAATTAAAGGTGGGCACCACCACCACCCAGCTGAGAAGTTTTATTTATCTATTACTTATTTGTTCATTCAGTTTTATGCAGACATCCCTTTAATATAGGGACTATAGAGTCTGCGCCACTGTAATCTAGGATTGATTTAGTTCAATAGAACATAGGAGAGTCCTCACAGATCTCTGACCTGTGCAAAGGGGGCAATGAGGGAGTAGAAGATGGTGATGGTTACATCAGGGGAAACAGCAAGCTGGTGTCCAGTGGAGAGATACTGGGAATGAAAGTGTAGCCTTGGAGGTTTTTTTTTTTTTTGGACATGTTAGGTGTGAGACACAAAAAAGAAGTTGAGCTCAGCTTCACGATTATTGCTAGATGAGAAATGGGAACATTTGTTGAGAAGTCATTAAAACAAAGACAACAAACTCACAACAAGTTAACTCTGTTGAGACAGAAAGAAACAGTTTAATTCCTTTAAAAACTCTTATTAAATTGTAATGTTGGCTAGTGTTGATATCTGATCTTCCCGTTTCCTGATGGCTGAGCCAGAACACTGATAGCAAGCATCCTATTAAAGGCGTTAGTCAAGGTGGGACTATTAAAGCATTGATCAGGTGGGTGACTCTCCATAAGTAAATAAACAAAACGAAACAACAAAAATCTTTTTTCAAAATGAGACTCAGAAAATTTAGAAAAGCATTAGAAAACTTTACACCCATGTTTATTTGATTGCTTTGGCTTTTACTTTTCCAAAGATAAGTGAACGTAAACTTAAGCACATATTTGCCGAGGGTATTATCTAGCAAAAGCTACGGAGGTCAAATTCCTACCATTCTTGAGCATTGAAAGTGACAGACACTGAGCTACCAGGCACTGCATGCTTTTCTGAAACCACCCTCTGTGCTGTTACTTCTCCACATTTATCTCAGTTGTCTCTCATGGGTAAGTCAGTGAAGTTGGTGTTATAATCTCCATTTGAAGGTAAAGCCACAAATACTTGGAAAGAATAAGTTTGTGAGCCAGTTTCAAACCTTTGGTAACTGAATCTGTGCAGTTTTAACCTAACAACACAATGTTAGCTTCTACCTGGAGTCCTTAAAGCTAAAAGGACAAGCCCTAGTGGTGTGAACTGCAGGAAAAGAGCGGGATTCTCATGTAATGTCACATTGTATTCTCCAGGTTCTTAGTGAAATCAAAGGTTGTCAGGCTGAACAAATAACTGTTTCTATGCTGGGAAAAGCATAGAACCATATTGCACAACTCATGGGGAATTAAACACTCACTGTCTTTTATCAAAGGCAGCACTACAACATGCATCCAGGTTCCTTGATTTTCTCCATCTCTGGAGTTTTCCGTTCAGAATGTAAGGAAATGTCTTCAAAATTCCACCAGAGCTGATCAGGCCCTGAAGCAATGAAAAGCCATGCATCAGACACTCATTTAAGATTTTTTTCCTCATTTTTTTTTCTGATGAAAAATAACTCAATCAACTGGTTGATGGATCTGCAGATTTCCAAAATTGTAGTACAATATCTCTTTTTAATCCTGCAGTTTAACCGTTAGTAGCAGACACATAGAGCATGTGCCTCAATAAAACACAGCTTGAGCTTTATACGGAGAGTTGTTTTTTTAAAGTTGTGTTTGCTGGGGAGAAGGAAAAGGCTTGGTAAACACTTTCATATATCGTTTTAAGCACACTCAATGCTCTGCAAGCAACTTTTTCCCACCTTGATTTCATAGTGGCTTTGGAAGGAATTTAAATCTGATACCAAATCAGAGTATTAAATTTCCCAAGTCCCTAAATTCACCTTTCAATTTCTTTCACCCTGCTCTGCTGGCTTACCGCTTTTATCCAAAAGTTCCCCCACAGCTCTGTGGTCCCAGAACCAAGAGAATTCCTCTTTACTTCGGACTAAGCTTCTGGTCAATAAATAAGATTTGCTTGGACATTTTCTTGAATCTTGCTGTTGCACTTAGTCTGCAATGTAAAGGTCCGCTCTTCCTTGGACTATAAAAGAAGCATTTAAAGAAAAAGCCATGGAGTCGTGGGGAATCCCACCTCAGGCCTTTGTCACAGACACAAGGACAATCACTGCAAATTGGGGTTGAGGGATAGCTAAGAAACAATTTGTGAATTCTGCTTAAATATTGCCAAAAATTGATGAGCCTAATTTTCTTTTAGGATTATAGGCAGGTTTATTAGGAAGCTGCATTCAGGCAATTCAGTGGTCCCAAGGATTGAGGCCAGGGGAGTCTCCATGGGGAGGGAGAAGAGAAAGAGAGAAAGAGTACACACACACACAGAGAGAGAGAGAGAGAGAGAGAGAGAGAGAGAGAGAGAGAGAGAGAGAGAAAGAGAGAGAGAGAGAGAGAAAAGACAGAAAGAGAGAGAGAGAGAGTGGGGAGAGAAAGGGAGAGAGAGGTGGGCTACAGTACATTTTAAATGCAATTTTTCCTTCATCGAGACTCAGCTGTGGTAATAAGGAATTTCTGAGCACTGAAGAACTTTATCTAGTGCTAGGTAAAATAGTAGACACAAATAGTTTATTAAACTTTTTGGGGGAAGTCTTCCAAGATGCTCCAGAAGGAGATTGGGTTTAGCCTTGGGAATGCCTTGATGAAGTCAGATCATTTTACATTCTGGTGGCACTTAAATGTTTTTCTAAATAATCTACTCTCTTATGGGTTCTGTTATTGTTGTTTTATTGTCTGTTTTGTTAGAGGTTGGTTGGTTTCGTTTGTTTGTTTTTGAGACAGAGTTTTGCTGTGTAACCCTGGCTAGACTAGAATTTACCATGTAGATCAAGCTGACATTAAACTTGTAATTCTCCTATCTCTGGCACCTGAGTTCTAGATTCACAGTCGTGAATCACCATGTTCTTTCATTTTGTCACTGTTCTTTTAGTTTTCTTGTTTTCAGGGTCTCATTTGGTACCCTAGGCTAGCCAGGAACTCACTGCAATACTCTTGCCTCAACCTTCCATTTGCTGGAAATGCAGGCCAGAAGCACCATATACAATTTGCGGTGTGTGTGTGTGTGTGTGTGTGTGTGTGTGTGTGTGTGTGTGTGTTTCAAGAAAAGAAAGCCAAGTATTTTTCAGAAATAGTAACAGAACTTTAAGATAAAATAATAAAATTTCAGCTAGATGTTTCAGTATCAAGCTAGGAAGGTATCAAGTTCCAGGCCAGCCTGGACTACATAGTTAGCTCAAGGCCACTCTGTGCTACATGGTGATAAACTTCCTCAATAACAACAATATCTGAGTTCAAATAAACCTAGTTTATGATAATGCTGTGGCTAGTACTGGAGCTATCAGTGTTCAAAGCCAACTGCTTACCAGCACATTCACAGTATCACAGACATTTTCCTCTGATTAGCACAGAAGGAAACAGACTGAGGCCTGGCTGACAGGATAACCAAAGCAGCATGTCCTCTGCCTTTCAGTTATGTATGGTCAATTTTTAGTTTGGGAAACTTATTCCAAATGGAGTAAATAAATACAGCCACATTTGAAGAAGTGACTTGGGAAGGGAATGGTAATCTACACATTTCCTTGCCCACTGCCCTACACAACCCCTGTTCCCAGCCAATTCTAGAGCAGTGGGTCTAACCAGAATCACCACTGGGGCAAGTCCATCCACCCTCTGCTGAAAACAAGGGACATTAGACAAACTTTCACCCAGTAAGAAATGCCCTAACTTCTGGTTGTTGGAAGGCTTGCTGTGCAAGCAAAGTAAACACACCAGGTTATTGCATTAGCAAATTGAAATTAAGCAAATTAGTTCCCAGATCTTAATAGTAGTTACACAAGATGTTGGCAAACAGAAAATGAACAAAATTTTACAAACAGTGCTCACTACAACAGAAAAATCTGGTGGTGGGAATCAATCGCTTCTGGGTTTCTGGGTTCTAAAGTTCTCTCCACGAAAGATTATTTTACAAAACCCTTTCATTCTTTGGAAATTCCAGATTGGGTATTGGGAAGAAACATAACTCTGTAATAATATTTATAGGAACATGGGTAATGACAATGGCAGAGGCTTCTCTGTCAAATGCAGCACTAAATCCATCAGCCCTGTCTGATCTCCTTCTAGCCACATTGTCACTGTTCGTGGGTATTCTCCACAAGAAATAATTCTCACTAGTGTGTAATTCCATCCATACTGAGCCCCTGCTCCCTGCAGAAGCCAGTCTTTGCCAGTAGTTGAGAGATGCTGATGATACCTCAGATTGTACTTTTTCTTGATTGAAAGCAGAAGGAGTCCCCTCCTTCTTGGCTTTCTTACTTATGGGGCAGTGTTGATCCATTTCCTGTTCCCCTCTGTTAATTCAGACCAGGACAGACACAGATCAGAATGAGGGACCCTGCATTTCGGCACCTCCTTGGAGCAGTGTTGATGGGAGTAAGTGTTTGCAGACTGGAGGGTCCTGTTCAGGCTACCAGAGGATGACTTTTCTATTCTTACTTAACCAATTCCAGGTCAGAAAATAGCCACTGTACAGTCACCCTGTTCAATATTGTGTTTCCTCCCCTTCTCTTGAAACATTGACCACCCAACCATCCTCACTCCCGACTTAAAACAAAGTAGGGAATGTCTCATCTGGCTTTCAAATGAGATGCCACTGTTCCTTTGTTCTGTTAAAATCAATCAGACTCCTACCCAGATAGGGGGTTTCAGGTTACCAGGAGGAATGTGTTTCCAGAGGTGTTTGTTCTGAAATTAAAAAAAAAAATGTGATAATCATTATATGGAGAGCCAATAATTATAAGCATTTCCTTTTGGAATCACACAGAGGAAAATAATACAAGCAGCATATCAACTTCAAGACAAGAAGAGAAATTGAATTCTATCTGGTATGCTGAGGCACCTATTTGGGCCTACAGCCATGCTATTGCCACTAATTGCTGCTGCATTTTGACTTCTTTGTAACCCTGATTGAATCTGCTGCATTGTTTTGCTAAAAGTATAGCTGAATTTTTCAAAAAAATTTTTTCTTTCTTAAAGCAAAGTACTTAGCTGAAACTAGCAGAAGTGCTGTGGTATATATATATATATATATATATATATATATATATATATATATATATGGTATATGACAGTCAAGAGCAGAGGTGGCCATGGAATCTAGTTCCAGGAAAAGCCAAGATTTAAAACAAAACTAAACAAAATCAAAAACAAAACAAACAAAACAAAACAAAACCATAAAAAAAAAAAAAAAAAAAAAGGAGCGGGGTGGCCAGGGCAGATCTCTTCAGCAGTCATGCATCATGCATCATGTGACTTAGATAATCCTGTCTCTACTGAAAGGGATCATGGCTGCTGCTTCAGGGGAGAAAACTTAATAGTAGGGCGGTTCAAACTTAGTAGTCGGTTCTGTTCTGTTCCATATTCTTGTGGGAGTTTATTTTATTATTTTATTTTATTGTGAATGCAAAGCAGGTGACTCAGCAGATCAAGTGGCTTTCATCTGGTCAACTCAGAAAAACTCCCTGGTTCTTTTCCTTTGCTGTGTTACCCCTACATGCTGTTTGCAGGCCAAGTTAGGGTGCCCTGAAACTCAGCTAGAAGCCATCTTCTTCAGGTTTCACGCTCTTGAATCTTTGTTTCCTTCAAATCCCAAAGGACTTGTCAAGCAAAATATCCTCTTGGAAGGTCAACTCTGAGCTGTTGAGATGAAGTGAGCAGAGTAATGACATCCATGGATGTCTCCTGCCTGCACCTCTAAAGGCTCCAACATCTAAATTGAACTACTAAGCCCCTACATGGTTCTGTTCTAAAGAAGCCCAGGGTGCTGGGTTGAAGTTAAATTTACTCCACACTTTTGTGTGGTCTTTGCTAGAGCGGCACATAGAAACATTCTCTACAGGGTGATTAGCTCTGCTAGAGAATCCACAGAGATTAAAACCAAGGTCAGACACTAAGTTCAGTCCTGGAAGAGCATTCCTGTTTACTGAGTATTTTCTCAGTGTGCTTGGCAGAGGCTATTGTTTGTATCCTTGGGACAACTCAAAATAAAGGTGTGATTATTTCTACTCTGAAGGTGTAAAAACTGATTAGAGAAAGCAATTCCCCTACCAGATCTTTTCTTTATTATTCTAACATGTACACACACACACACACACACACACACACACACACACACACACATGCATGCTCGAGTGCAAAAGCACACAAATATAACCTACTGAGTTTGTTGAGCTTTGCTTACGTATGCATGTGTCCAGAAATTCCCACTTGTGACTGGAGAACATATATGGAATTCATTCTAGAGGTCTCTGATTCTCCCTCTCAACAGGTATCAATCTCTTGTAGTCCTTTATCCAGGTGTAGGACCATATGATGTAGGTCCACACTGGGACCTCAACTCTTATTACCCTTATACTGATTGTATTCAGGCAACCCCATTGTTTTGAGTTCATGGGTGTATTTTCAGGTTCTTAAGATCAAACAATATGCAAACGCATGGTGGTGACACAGACAAGCAAACTGAAAATGCAAGTTGCCACAAGGAAAATGGCCTGGAGCATTCTGAGGGTCCGGTAGCTGCAAGACAGGAGTGATGTTTATCATTCAGGATGATAAGTAGCAGGCAGACCAGCTGATTGCTGGGCTAAGGTTAGGACCCAGGCAAATACCATAAGTGAGCCCCTCTCTACCTTACTGCACAAAGTTATGGTAGGAAACAGATGAGCAGACTTGTTTCGTCCAAGTTTCTTCTTCCCACATTCAGCAGGAACAGGGAGGTTGGTATCTGCTCTAGGCCTCCATCATGAGCTGCATCACAATTGTGATGAAATTCCTCATCCAGCTATTTTCTTTCCTATACTAGACCCATGGGTTGGGTTCACTATGGAACCCATTCTTGATGAAGAGATTAAAAAAAAAATGGAGCCTACCATTTCTAGGGCCTGTGGGTCCCTGTTTGCTGTGGATTGCTCCTTCTAATCTCTACCTTCTTCCATCAGGAGGTGCTGTCATTCTGAAATTTACTGACGATGGACTCTTCTCCACTGGCCCCATTGCCCCAGTCCCATATTTGCATTTAGGTTTTGTTTTTAAATGTAAGTCCTCTCTTTCGTTTTCTCACAATAAGGCAGGTAGAAGCTGGGATGCAAACTGGTTTTGTCAATCTACTTGACCCCAGAAGAGTCTCTCTGTTCCTGACTTTCCTCTTCATCTCTGCACTCTGAACATCTATTCAATTAGTAGTCTCCAGGGAGCCAGATGGAGACTGTTGCTCAGTTTTGCACCGTGTGTCTGGGTGTCAGTCTGTCATTGCCCAGCTATACCGCTTGTGCTGATCCCTGTCAGGCAGCATTGTTGGTGGGTCCCAGAGCACACAGAATAGGAGCTCAATCTGTGGTCACTTCTTACCTTGTGCTCCTCGGGACACAGATCCAGGACTTCAGTTAAATGACGAACATGTCACAAAGATGATGGAAATACATTTTCCCCCATTTTCTTTTTTTCAGCGGTATGTTGAAATATCCATAAGTGACAGAGTTGATGACAACTCCCTTTTGTTCCAGTGGAGACTTTGTAGTTTGTTGTTGAAGCAGATCCCAGGGCCCTGGTTTCTTACAAGGCCTTCCTTCTGATTGCCCAACGATAATAGGAAATCCACCTGAGAAATTGGAGCTGAATGTGTCTCAAGCCGGCTCCTCCACTAAATTCTCCTTGTGCTACTTACTAAAAGTGATACAGGAGGGTAGAAATCAAGTGGGGCCTACTTCTCAAAAGTAACCAAAGCTGGCCGAGCACCCTTCCAGGCCCTCATTTTGGTCTTCCCAGGGGATGCCAAACTCAGTCAGGTGTGAGGCTTGGCCATGTAGGGGCACCCAAATATTTTCTTGAAAAGTAATCTCAGCTTATTAGAGTTTCTTGTCTCAATTCAGAGTATAGATTTGTGAATGGGTTTGCTGACAGATTGACCTGGTCCATGTTTTCCCCTTATGGAGGGAACGATCGATCTTTATCATGAGGATTTGTTGACTGATGGTCTTTCACGGTTCTAATGTGCTGTTTGATACTTTTAAAAGACATATACCCCTTTGTATAATGAAATTATCTGATGAAAGTGGGAATGGAGCTCGGGTTTTTTTTTTTTTTTTCAGAAGCACCTTAGCTCTTGGCTGCTCAGATGCCTGCCAGAGAATTTTGTTTTTATTTGTCTGTGATGGAAACCTTACAAGTCCCCGCTGAAGTTGTTTTTGCATATTCAAGTTTCTAGATCATACACTGCACATCTAGGCCTAAGGGCCTGAACTAAAGCAAGATTGTGTTTCCCCAGGTAAGTACTTCCAGACACTCTATCCCAGCTGTCTTTACAGCCCCCTTCTCTTCATTACTGTACCATGTAACACTAGATGTGCATTATATTCCACATAAAAAGCCATTTCTGTAGCATCTTGTCATCGTTTCATGGACGCCGCTTTGAAGCCGTGTTGAGTTCTGAACCCAGAGCCCAACAGCAATGGCTCAAGTGCACCGCATCGTATTATTTACTCAGATGGGGTTAATTGTTAAATAAAAGAATGGTCCCTTTCAGGTGACTTTTTGCAATCTCTCTCACACTGGCTATGGAAGACAGGGAAGTCCATGATAAATATCAAGCTTTCTAATCAGAAACGAGTCCAGTTTTACTTGAAATCTTGAACTTAATCCAGAATCAGGAAATGTAGCCACTTGTGTTCCTGTTACTTGGAGGGAGAAAATGACCTTTTGGTTGTAGCCTACAATCACTATTGTGCTTGAGAGGTGCAGGGAAGGAAGAGGGGGATGCAGAGACTTGAGTGAATGCTCTTTTGAACAGGAAGAGTCCGGCTTGATGAGCTGAAACCACTGTCTTGTCCTGCTTTTCAAGAGGCTGTTACTTAGAATAAAGCTAGCTCAATCCCCCTCCAAAATAAAACAAACCATCACCACCAAAAAACATAAAACAAAAAACAAAACAAAACAAAAACCCCAAAAACCATGTTAAAACTTTATTGTGGAAACCTTTCGTTTCCAAGGGTATCGGTGGCATTTTACTGGCTTTATTGATAGACTGGTTAAGAAGAAGCCAGAGATACAATGTACAAAGAATGAATTTCATAAGTCTAAGGTATAGGACTAGCAGGTTTCACATGTAATTATATACATCTGTACATATTCCTGTATATGCCCACTTTGCTACCCAGAACAAGAGCATTCTAGTACCTGCAAGTTTGTTCAGGCCTCTTCCATACAAATTCCCCCAGAGCAGCCTCTCTTCTTCTCTTCACCAGAAATGAGTGTCACCCCCTTTAAACTTTATGCCAGTGGCATTGCACTGTACACACTAATTTCTGGTTGCCTTATTTTATTCAGAGTGATCATTTGGAGTTTTTACTCCTGTTGCTACATGTACCATACCGTTTTCATTATAAGTTTCATTGTAGATTTATTTTGGAGATTAATTATTAACATGCGATGGATTTTCTGAAGAGTGGTTCTGAAAGCAGTGTCATACTAGAAAGCAAACATATATACACAAACACACACACACACACACACACACACAGACACACACATACACACACTCCTCATGTTTTTCCTATGGTACAACCACACAAAGAATTCCAGAAATAACTTTATTTTTCTATGTATATATGCATACATCTAAAAGTTAAGTATTGATTACACATATATGCATATATAAAATATACATGCATTAAAAATACCATCTAAGTGATTTTCCATTAAAATCAAGTTTAGAACTAATTGGATTTTACAGGAATGGCTACATATAGAAAAATCTGTCCTAGACTTCATCAAAACAACAGGATCAAACTTTGGATGTTAGCTGCCTACTGAGAAGGTGCATAAGTAAAATGATGGTGCCAAAGATGGGAAGAGGTGCTAAAGCCAACAGTAGTGCTGAACAAATATGTCGGGGGAGGATGGTCGGCATTTTGGGAGAGGAAGCTGCAAAGTAGTTGTTTGTTACAGTCCATGTGTGTTGTACTAAGAAGGCTGACACTTCAGCTTGGTAATGGCAGAGGGGGTACTGATGGGATGCAAAGAATTTTAGAGCAGGATTTGAATATAGAGAGAATATAGTTCAAATCCAGGTTTTACTATGGTGGCATTTGCTTAGCCTCTTTATTTTCACATCTGAAAAATGGTTAGAAAGACAAACCCATGGTAGGATTGTTTTGAATACTGGTTATAATAAGTTGAACATTTATAGCCCATAATGGTAGTGATTGTTTTTCTGATATAGTTACTATAATTAATAGATATTTTAAAAGTTTCTTTAATAGTCAGGTCAGAGAATTTCAAAAACCAAAATTTTCTATATTAATATAGATAAAAATGGCAGCCTCTTGTAGGTGGAGAGAAGGTTTCAGAAGTCATAGAGCTTTTCCAATTAACTTGCTGTGGGGGAGGGGTCTCCAGTGACTGTCAGGATTCTCCACTATCCTGCTGGGTCCGGTAATGGGTTGCCTTTTCGAAATAGAAAGTGTTGGGATATAAGCATGCTCTACAGGGAAAATAATGAGCTCATTTATATTCACATTCCTTTGTAAGATTTGTGAAACTTATTTTATGAATGTGAAACACAGCAGATATTCTGCAGATTTGGACGTGAGTGGCTAAGAGGGACCAAACAGAGCACACCGAGAGAGAAGGAAAGAGTGTGACTTACCAGAGGCCTGGAGAACATAGAAAAATAGGGATGGAGCAAGGAATGGAATTGGAAATGGAGGGGAAGCAGGCAAAGACAGGGAGGGAGTCCAAAGGACGGCTCTGAGCTGTGTTCCCATTCTACTTACACAATGGAATGATGATGCAAACTAGATGTCTGAGCACTTCTTAAAGAAGGGTCATATTTGTCCCTTCTTCCTGACTCGAGCATGATTCAGATTCACATGAGTAAGAAAGGTTGAATGGTTGCAATATTCATAAAGAGTTTGGTTGTATTCTAACCACTCTTTTAGTGCATGCTCTGGTTTTATGTTTCTTCTGCTAGCTCTAATGGACCTTTTAATACAGGGCAAAGGACCTTTAGAACTAGGAGCAGAAAGAAACCTTACCATTCACCTAACTGAAACCAAGGACTAGGGTGTAGATCATGGAAAAGTACTTGCCTGTTACATTCAGTGCTCCAGATTTTATCTCCAGCAGTAGAAGAAAGAAAAAGAAAAAGAAAACTGCTTTGCCAGGCATTTAAAAGAAGCAATGAAAAGAAATAGAACCAAACCAAACTAAAGGCTGAGAAGATGTCTTAGTCAGCAAAGCATTTGTCTTGCCAGTGTATGAATACAAATTCCATTCCCAGAACCTGTATAACAAGCTGGACATGGTGGTACATGTTTGTAATCTTAATGATAGCTGAGATAGGAGGTGATGACACATCTATCTCCAAAATCTACCTACCTAGTTAGTCTAGCCTATTTGATGAAATTCCGGATCAATAAGAAACACTTCTCAAATAAAAGGTGGAAGACACTTAAGAAACAAAATCCAAGATCCAAGATTGACTTTACACCAATATACCTGTGCATCTACAGACATGGACACACATATACACACAGACACACACACACACAGACACAGACACACACACACACACACACACACACACACACACATACATACACTCCTACACCCCAATATACCTGTGCATCTACAGACATGGACACATACACACACACACACACACACACACACACACACACACACACACACCTACACCCCAATATACCTGTGCACTTATGGACACATGGACACACATAAACACACAGACAGACAGACAGACAGACACACACACACACACATACACACACACAGCTACACAACTAGAACACACCACTACCAAACCCCCAAACAAACAAATAAACAAACAAAAAAACCTTAGAGATAAACTCTCAAGCCTCCTAAGAAAACATAACAAAGTAAGACCCAGAGAAGGTAAGATGTCCAATCATTTGACATTTTAATTTACCATAATTAAAGTTGTGTTCCATAATTAAATTCCTTTACTCTGCCTCACAATGTTAATTCTCCTGGTTATATGGGGATGATGACTTAAAGTCCCTTCTTGAGTTAACATCTCACCTGAACTTGAACCTGAATGCAAATCTGATATTAGTAATGAATACATCAGAATCAAGTCAAGGAGGCCCATCTCCAGTGAATATCCTCTTAAAATCAATCCTGAGATACACTGAACAGAACAGCAAATATGGGAGAGGGTGATTTCTCAGGGCCAGCATTAGAGAGAAATGGCTCAGCAAAGACCCTGGGTAGAATGTTGAATAAGGAATTAAAAAAACCAAAGTAATTTTGATTTTGTTGTTCTTGATTCTAAGACACAAAACCCAAAGAAGTCTGTCCCATCTAGTAGTGAAAAGATTTCTGTTTGTTTATCTAGAAACATCAGACTGAGAAGTGAGACAAAAGAAGACAATGGCCTGAATTACCTCAAAAATTCCTAGAGTTCATTTTATACTAGTTCGTTTTATACATTAGCTTTCATGGCATTGTCGCTAGTTGCCTACCATATGCATGCTTACCTATTTCCCCCTTAATCTTTGAAAATAGTACTCCAGTTTTTAGCTATATACATCCCCACATGGCAAACAACAGCAACAACATAAAAAAAACCCAAACCAACAAACACAAAACCAAAAACCACAATCCCCAGGCTACCACTGGTATAATGAATATAGAAATGAAATGTTCCCAACAGGTGACATAGCCATTCTTCTCTCTCCATCAAGCTTTCTTCAACATGGAAACATGAATATGATGCGATCTGAGTCCATGAAAATGAGAACCAGAGAGGAAGTACCCATAGGTATTAAGCATCCATAGGTACTGTGAGCTTCACACCTGAGTTTCTCTTAAATAGAAGTAAAATTCCATTGATTTTAAGCCCCACTGACAGTTTCTAGAACACAGCCTGTCTTAATCCTTTCTGATGAACTTGCTTTCCTCTTTAGGATTTTGAACATTTATTAGAATAAAAGCCATTGGTGGTCTTAACTTAAAAATTATGATCAACAACTAATACTTAAATGATTATGAGTTTGTTGTATAAAAATTGTACCTTAAACTTGAAGTATTTTTATTTTTTTACACTTCTCAACATATGTCTTAAAACTCATGTTTTCTCTCAAGCTAAATTGTTTAAAAATACCTAAAATATCTATTTACATGGACACTGACTGTAGCTTTGAGATTTCTTTTTTTTTTTCAAATTTAAAACACTTTATCAATATTTGTATAAACATATATACTTATACATGTATACATATATACATATATAAATGATAATTAAATAATAAAATGTATTTAAAAAGTATGGGGGGGGTTGGGAAGAGTGGGAGGAAGGAGAGAAAGGGGAAAGTTAGGTAAATACAGTGTTCATATATGAAATTCTCAAAAAGGAATCCAGTTTTTTAAAATGTTCAACAGATTAACTAGCATTTTACAATATGAAAGTAAATATGGCCTATAATTATGTTGAAGGACATTTTAACTCACTACAAACTTTGAAGTTTAAAATAAGATCAATAAAAAATTATTTTACCCAGCATACTAACACAAACCACAATAACGTTTTATAATTCAAAGTATTTCTGAGAACAAGAAAATAGATTGTCAGGAACTAAGTCAGCAGAACCAGGGGTACACTGTGTGTTAATTTTTTTTTTATCAAATCATAATTTTTACTTTTTAACACAGGGGTTATAAACACAAAAATGCAGAATGTGGGGAAGGGGATGACACAGGAACATAGATGTTCAGGGGGAGTACAGATATCTTTCAGAACAGGGTATCATCTGGGTGAAGGTTCAGGGGTCAGATCACTATGACTCTGCCTATGATTCCCTTGTCATAATCTAATTTGGTACTATCTGCTAAAGGCTGCCTATTTACAAGTTTTATGACTACTCACGCTGGTAGATTTCAACAAAAGCTGCCTGTTTACAATAGTTTATAGCCCTCTGTTTCAGTGTTTTTCCATAGAGACCCAAGTCTTTGTGTTAGCAGGCATATATGTCAGGCCTATTGCTGATTTTAGGCTTATGGCTGATTTTAGGCCTTCAGTGTATAAGCAGGGCTGCCTCTGACATCTCCTCCCTTCTCCAAGTATAGAAGGGCTGTGGTGATTCTAATCTTGCCAAGGCGGGGATAGAGGCCTGACCTCCAGTAATTAAAGGGGACATTGTAATGGCTCCAGTCCTCCTGTTGTTGTCCAGTGAGGCATAAGGGCCATACCTGTCCCGATGTCTTTTTCCTGGAGAGGGGATACTTTTGACATCTACCCCTATGCAGTCAGGCTTGTCCCTCAGGGAACCCAGAAACATATTTTTAACTTTTATTTATATTCCCTTGCAGTGCTTAGCCTCTCAGCCTCAGCAAGAATTCAGATCACCAGACAGAGGGGGTTCTGAGTGGCCCCTCTCTGCTTGGTCTAGGGGTGGAAGCCCCCTCTTTTAGGATGGGTGGAGATGGGACTTATAGAGAAACAACCTCATCTAGAGTCTCATGGTCCTCTAAAGCTAACATATGATAATGTATCTGAATAGATTTTGCTATCAGATTATCTGTCTGTTGTTTCACAAAGTTAGTCAGCCTATTTAAGGCTCAGGGACCAAAGGAAATAAGCAAAAATAACCCAATTAATAATCCCAAGATGGAAGGAAGTAGGGTTAACAATCATGGAGAGGTTGAAGACCAATTCTTGTACAAGCTCTCCTTTTTCTCTTTCTCTCTCTGTCTTTTGGCTTTGAGATTTCTTATCTACATCTTAGCATTTAAAATTCTTAGCATTTAATAGGCTCATTTTAAATTTTTAACATTTGATAGGCTCATTTTTCTTATTAATCAATCATAGGTTATTATGTATTTATACAATTACAGGAAATAGGAGATGATAGAACACATTGATTAGAGGTGTTAGTCTTAATTGGTTTACAAATAGCCATGCATTCTCAAGAAAATTCTTCGCTTTGAATTTTCTAGCTGTAAAGCAGCGTTAAAAGAGCATGTGGTATGTGAAGCTTGTGTGAGAAATAGGTGAAATGACACCTAGGAAATGAAACCCATCAAAGAAGGATGAAGGAGTCTCACTTATTTTTTCTCAAACTGCATAGGGTAGGGTCTCCTCAGGTCAGGTTCACTCAACAAACCACTGGACCTGTTTTGCAGCCTCTGCCACTCTAAGAAATCCCAGGAAAACTCTTGTACTGTTATAAGCATCGAGTTCTTAGAATGATTATAAATATTGGCTCTGTTCAAAGGTGCTAAGCAAAGCAGAAGAGACCCAAGACTGGAATTAGAAGGAAAACTGGCCATGTGCCACGCCTTTGTTCTGATCCTGTGAGGAGGTCTTGGGTCCTGAGCCACCAAAAGATCTGTGCAAAACAGCAGATAAACCATTTTAGCCTGTATTCTTCATGTTTTCCAAGAATGCTCCAGAACCATGGGCTCAATCTACTAGCCGGAATTTGAGCTATCCTCCAGGAGCATTCTGAGTAAAGGATAAAGACTTGGCGAGACTCTCCAGGAGTAAGCATGCTGGTTTTGACCATGGTACAAGCACAACCCAGAGCAGTGGGGATGAGAATGTGACAATGGGCTCCCAGTGAGATAATGATTCTCTGCAGAAGCCATGCAAAGAACCAAGAGAGACAAGAAATGAAACTGGATCCAGACAATGGCAGGCACAAGATTGTATGCTTAGCGCCAAAGATATAGCTTGTTGAAAAGAATCTGTTTAGATTCCTACAGCTATCTGTGAATTCCTAAGGATGCCTCTTGCCTGAGAGCCCCACAGCCCAGTGGGACAGCGTTAAACAATCACTGAGCACACAGAATAATGTTGTAGTTAAGAACAACTCTTAGACTGGATGTAATTCACTAACTGCCTTTACTCAGCAAGTTACATAACCAATCAAAGCCTCTCTTCCTTAATATAGGTAATTTAATGACTCTACTTATCTTCAGTCCTATCAAGGACAGGACTGATCAACAGAGCATTGGGTGATGGTGGTAATGTCCCACATCTAAATAATATACAACAATAGCCATAAGATACACTATACCACTGAATATTTGAAATGTTGATAATGTACCTGATGGATTGAATTTTAAATTTTATTCTATTTGATTTCATGTAAATTTAAATATCCACGTGTGACTAGTGTTTATTTTATGAAGAAGTCTAGGGACTAAATGAGAATGTATTTTAAGTCACCGTGTCTGTCATCAGGTCTCAATAACTACGAACTAGTATTGTCCGTAAACTCGTATTGTTTCAGTTTCCTTATTTCTGAAGCAGAGTTACTGATAGTATGTGCTTTGTGTGGCTTTTGGGAGGATTAAATAAAATAGCATGAGTAGGAAATGAAGCGGATGCAACAGTAATGGTACTCTACTCCCTGATCCTTCAAAGTACCAAAGTCTGACTCCCAGCAACCATGTTGTATGGTTCATAACCTCTTGTATCTCTAGCTCTAAAGGATTTAAAACCCTCTTTCATGGCCTCCATGAGCACACACACTTAGACATATACATACACACAACAAATAAAATACATCATAAAAATAAGGTATTGTTGGTGAGGCACACATCATAGCGCTTCATGCGCTGCACGTGCTCAACAATGCAGGTTTCTTTTCTTTGCCATTGGGAGGTCTATGATAGTATAGAAATAGCTGTCCAGTAATGAAAAGAACCCCAGAGGATCACAGTGAGATTCCTGGCAAGCAATTGAATTATCTGAAAGTTGTTTCCATTTCTTTTACATTTGTTTTGGCTAGAGCAACAATAATAGCAACAGTTTGCTATACCAAGAAAGAAAGAAAGAAAGAAAGAAAGAAAGAAAGAAGGAAAGAAAGAAAGAAAGAAAGAGGAGGAAGAAGTAAAGAAAGAACCTCGACAGTGGTACACTTATTACAAGAGGTCCACAAATATGCACTTGACAGAAGTCTCACTAGCCAGACAGATCACAAACCATTAGGCAACACACCTGCTAGACACCAGGGAATGTGATTACTGTTATAAAGTTATGATTTATGAGTCATTTATATCCAGGGCAAAGACTGTCTTGTAGCAGGTCTATTGTCCAGACTGGTTATTGACCCTACGACTAAGAAAATGACAGCACTAATGGAAGAGACAGCAGGCAGGGGGATGGAATTAAGCAAAAACACTTGACACTGTGGTCCATGGGAGACTGAGGCCCCAAACAGGAAAAGATGCTAAGTCTAAGTCACTTATCCAGATGTTGCAAAGCAGTTGGTGTGTCAGAAGGAAACAGAACAAGTGCAGGTGTGTAGGTCTCCAAAGGGATGGCTGCTTTGGCCTTCTAACAGCAAGGGGAATTTTACCCAGTGTCTTGTCTGAAAGAAATCAGAGAAAAAGAAAAGATGTGATCAGTGGTGGTCCCCAGGTGGAATGCTTTGCTCCTGCCCAAGTTATTCTTGGTATCTGCTCACTAGCTACCTACTGGCTCTGTTGTCATAGTTTCCCTCCCACGGTAAGACAATATTACATTCCAGTCTAATTACAACTTCTAGTTAATTCTGAGATTACACACCTGACAAGTCATTTAGTTTCAGGTTCTTTCTGAAAAACTATGGAGATGTAGGGCAACAGCCCGAGTGCGTGGTATTGGGGAAGCAATGGTGTGACAGAAGAACGGATGGCGTTCGTTACAGGATGGTAGAGAGGTGTGCATCCAAAGGAGATGCTGGGAAATTTTCTTATCAGAGTTGCACTGTCAGATGTATATTTCTTGTGTAGGAGCTGAAGTTACAGTTGGAGTAACTGTATCTCCATCCAACTGTATTTTTCTCCATCCGTGGTGTGTCAGTTTGCAAAGGTGACTTTACCCAGCATGTCGTTTATAATCCTCACTAGCAATGTAGGTACAGATAGTTCCATTTTATAGATGAACAAATAGAGGCCCAAAAGGTATCACTAAATAAATCAAAGTCATCCAGAGAACAAATATCAGATCTCTCCTCATGTGCCCGTCTGTGGGTCTTTTATTACTCAACTGCCTTTCCCAATCAAAAAGGCAAAAACAAATGTTCTCCTCCTCGTCTCCCATTCTCAGCTTTCAGTAGATGCCTAATGTAGCTACTGTGAGCAGAAGAGAGAGTTTTATGATATTTAAAGTTAATGAACATAAATTTTAATAACCATATACAGGCAGTAGCAACCCCATCCAGATTAGGTTTGAAAATCAGGACAAATGGATGTCCTTCATCCATGGGCCTGTGTTTACTCAAGGTACCTTTGACAGAGCTGCTGGGCCTTTAGTATGTTCTGTTCTGTAATGTCTTTAATGGATTTATAAACAGTTTTAGCTGAACACTTTATTACTACAATAAGTCCCCTGAAGTCAGACAACAATAAATAAGCTATTCTCTGGCTACTGGTTTGAATTTCTTTGTTTTTTATATAGATGGCTATTTTTTATATAGAAGAAGCAGCTGTAAATCCCACAATTCTAAAATCAATAATACTCTCTAAAATAAAAAAAATGCTGTTAAGTGAAGTCTCACACAACATAGCATTGCTTGTACCCAATCCAAAATTGAAGAGTGGTTGACAACTATTAACTATTTTAACGCCCTCATGTATCTTGAAGTATTCTGTACAGTGCATTATATTCTTTGCTTGTTAGCATACTCACTAACATTTTAAAGCCTCTATTTCAAAGGCTTATCCCAATATCTGTCTCTTATTACAGAGTCATTTTAAATATTTAAAGAAAATTTCTAATTATATGCCACAGAAATCACAGTAACTGAGTGAACCTTCAAATTGAATTCACATTGAAGAAAAAAAGAAACGATAAGATAAGATGATGGGATAAATCTCTCTTGAACACACACACACACACACACACACACAGAGAGAGAGAGAGAGAGAGA